>VZSZ01011245.1:0-37052 GCA_013398815.1 Ibidorhyncha struthersii | reverse complement strand
CGGTCCCTTTTGCTACAAGCAGGGGGTCGTCTGGAATTCTGACAGTGTGTTCCCGCCCTTACTTCCCCCCGGGCTGGTGTGCTGTCAGGGCAACTCCTCGTTTTGAACCCCAGAGGACGTGTGCCGCCACTGAATTAAGCTACACCCCGTAGGCAAGGGAAGGTTTCCAGGGGCGCCGGTGTGGCTGCTCCAAGAGAAACTGAACCTCAGAAGCGCAGATCCAGAAACAGCGGCAGCTCCCAACCCCGGGCCCTTCCAGTCTAATGGAAGGCTACTGCTACTGCTTGCTGAAAATTTTCANNNNTTTTTTACTTATTTGCCCTGGATTTTCTGTTGCCAATACAAACCTGCTACACCTAGCTTCTGCCAGTGTAGGATATCTTGCCTTTAATTTCTTACCACTTCAATGGAAATGTGTGTCAGGAATCCAGAACTTTAGAGTGGGAAGCAGTACATGCAGTTTGAGACATACTTGGTAGGTCGTAGCAATGAGTTGGATCCTGCTGCCAGCATTTCATTCCGGAGGCTTTGCAATCTTTGCAGTTTTCCTTCTGATTAAAGAAAGAGCTGCTGTTGGTAAAATATTACCAACATTGAAACTCTGGATTATTTGATGGGGCTTTCCTTTGTCAGTGCAAGAGCATCAACCGCTGTCTCGTTTTTATGGCTTTCCCTTCTCTTTTCTGCTTTTGTCCAATATTTCCTTCGAGTTGCCACATACTAATAACAGAATGAATGTCTGAGTCCATGTCACACATCGACAACTAACAACATCAGTATTCAGTTATGTTTTCAAAGCATAGTACAAATATGAAATAATTAGGCTAAATGTGCTAATTGAGCTGTAATAATGTAGTAACCCATTACTGATTAGGAAGTATAAGATTCCCAGCCTCCTATATGACAAACATATAGATATAAGGACAGTTTCTCAGATCAGCATCCTCAATTATGTCTGCCAGTTTGTGGATACTCCAGTTCATAACGCCCAAACTAAGTAAATTGATTGCCAGCTTATAGACTCCGTAACATAGTCAACAGCCTTTAGAGCTACAGAGGAGGAGAGAGAATTAGTGCTCCAATGTTTGGCAACAAAGGACAACAAATATGTAAAATAAATCTTTCCATCTAAATTAAGTGTCCAGCTAAGGACTATGAAAATGCTGGCTGTAAATGCCCAGTTCTTTGCTCAAGAAGAACAAGTTTCTTTTTGCTAGAAATTAAACTTCAGTCCAGATTCAAAGAGAAAAGAAGCACCAGCTTGCCTAACCTTCCTGCTGCCCTATACGGAATAAGGTAACGGTCCGAAGTTAAAAAGCACCTCTGTGCACCACACAGGGGATTTGTTTGGCATAATGTCCATCAACTCTGACAACCTTTTAAAATAATTTTGTTTTGTAAAAGCTTTTTCTTCTGTAGTTGCCTAGTGCAATTCAGGAGGAACGCTCGGCCGCTGAGAAAATATTATCCTGGGGTTCACACAGACCACATAGGAAAACCGTATTTGGGAGAAGTCACTTGTCTGTCTATGTTTAACATACCTGAGGTTAACCACTTTAAGGCAGTTTAGCAGTTTGTTTTTCACTAGACAGCGTTAGTTATTCACAGGTTAAAAGATGTTTTCTGAAATAGACTAAGGTTCAGCCTCTTCAGAGATCTACAATTTAAAGAGAGGTTATGGCTTGTCTCTGGTCAAAAGCCAGAAAGCTTGGCTCCTTCGAGGCACTATAATTCATAAGTAATTATAAAGAACAGAGGAGAAGGATTGGAATTTCTTCCTCACTGGAACAAAATTCATTTTGATGTTATACCTATAGTTACAAGAAGTTTTCAAAATCCTCACAGGATTTGTAAAAGCACAAGACATTATTCATCTTTGTACCTAATGAAAAATAAAAAAGGGAGTTCCAAACCAAAATAAATGGCAATTTTCAGTGCACAGGGGATCCAAATTGAACTGGTTTAGATACAAACTAAAATTTTCTTTGTAAAATGGATGGAAGTTGTAAAGTGGGACGAACGAGAGAAAAATGCCTTTGTCCATGAAGTACTCCTTAGCACTCAAGAGAACTGAAGCCTGATGGATCTCCATCAGTTTCAAAGGGTCTGGATGAGGTGCACGAGCAACACTGATCCAGTGTAAGACATTCATGTAGGAGCCAGGGGGAGTCAGGTTTCTCTTCCTGAGCCTGCCACCAAGCTAGCACATTTTTCTGACAAGCCAGGTCATTTCTCAAGCTCTTCTTCTCTCCTACCTTTGGCCAAATTAATGTCAAGCTCCCTGGGATAGACATGGTCTTTAAAAACAGCATACAGAATCTAAAAAGTTCCCAATTTCAGTTAGGAATAGTAGGTGCAATGTAGACAGACAACCAAAGTTACAGAACTGGAGCCAGCAAACTAATTAATTCAAAATTTTAAAGTGTCCTTTTGAAAATGTGCCCCAGAGAGGTGGCTCTCTTGGACAATGCAGGAGCGATTCTATCGCCAACTCTCAGAGCTATAGCCATGAGGAACCAGAGATTGGCCCTCTACGACTGTAACCATTCCTTCTCTCTGTAGACTAGTCGCATGGTGGGTAACAAACATCCGGCAGGAGCTTATAAACATGCAATTTTAAAAACTGAATCAGTCTGTCACTGGAAGGAAAATGTATATAGAACTTACTACACAGCGTTTTTCCACCCCCTTCTTATTCTAGAAGGATTGTAATTATTCCCTGTTGCAGGAGCTGTACAGTAGTAATCCTTCTCCTCCTACATGCTTCATTTACAACTTGAGAGCTAACAGCCTATTAAGTTTTTAATAAATTACACTAAAATATTGTGGCACTGTTCTAAAAATAAAACCTGGAGATGAGTTGTTAAGGATATGTTCCTTCCATGCATAAAACTATCCCTTAGCCACATAATTTTTTTACAAAAATGCCTTGGCTTATAAACATCTGTGTCATAAATACATCTCAAAAAAGCACTGGCAGTGAATTTGTAGTATTAGAGTCACTTTTTTAAAGGAGAAAGCTTTTTCCTTTTCACTATTAATCTCTTACCCTTTCATCTCAAATTTAATTCATCTCTAGGTCTTTACAAAGTCATGAAATTATTCATGTGCTAAGAAGGATAAGGTAGTATGAAAGAAGAAAAGAACTCACAAAGATTCGATAAATGTAACAGTAAAAATGCTGGGAAGAATATGGAAAATACTGGACTTTCATTCATTCAGGACTGCAACATTGGCCCAAGCCATTTTAGAAAGTTTTAAAAATAATGCTTCTTGTTTTGCATTCGCAGGACTAATTTTGATGAGGAGCGCAGGTCACAGTGGGCAGTGGAGTGCTCCCTTCCTACCATCTTTTGTATTTACACTTATGCTTAACATTGGGTGCCCGAATCCAGGGTTAAAATATTTAATTAAAGTAGTCTACTTTTCAGGCATCTTGAACTTTCACCTGCTTCACTGACAGTCATAAAAGCTATAAATACCTAGCAGCTCTAAGACAGAGCACCATTTACTTCAATCTCCATACGTGGTCCTGGAAGTCTAACATTAAGCTTACAAGCTTCAAAAACCTTAAACTTCATATCTGGGTTTTTTCTATCCTTTTCTGTCTCTCACAATCATCTTATAGCAGCCCAATATTTGTAAAGAAGAGAAAGGGAAGGACAGAAGAATGAGAAGATCATCAGGTATGAATGCCAAAGTCATTTACACGTAGGACATGCTTACATACTGAATGGCTTCAGGAAAGCGTTCACAGATTTGGTTTTGATGCATATTAATCAAGATGCGCTCTCAAAACGTAGCTGTTAATGGGGAAAAGTTGTTCTTGTGCTGGTTGCATGAACATACCAGAAGTTTCTAAGCATTTAATTAAGCAAGTAATATCCTAAAGATGGAAAAGAAGCAATATATTAACAATAGAAAACCTTAAACAAAACAAAAAAACTACCGAAGCTTTAGAAGTTTTCGGAGAGGGAAGAAAAAACCTTAAGCCCTACATAAGAATTCAAAAGACTTTGAGAGTACCGTTCTTTGGGTAAGATTGCAGCTGTTCAGGTATTCTGCTGAAGAACACAGAGTATACCATTGAAAAGAGTAAACTAGAATATAAAATTTTCAATGCTTGTCACAATTATTTTAGTTCAGTCCTCTAAATATTACATATCAGGCTTCAAAATCTGGACGTTTTTCTTATAAATGCACTGAAGAGACTATTCAAAACCAGGGGTCTTGAGGATATATACATAGCTCACCCATATCTCAACGAAACACATTTCTGAGGATGATCACTGGTAACTGAAAGTAAAAATACGGATATTTTGTTCAGCACAGCCATCTGAGAATAGTTTACATGAAGAAATGCTTTTCTTACAACATGTCAATAAAGAAATCTAGTTTAACGAAGCCCTCAGCCATAAAGAACTCCTACTACTCTTAGACCAATCACTACTGGCAGGAGCTGTCTCACTGAAGGGTCACCACATCCCATGGAAACAGCGGAGCCTTACATTTCCATTTTACCATGTCTCTATTGGAGTCAGGAATAACAACAGTGGCACAGCAGGGAAGAAACGTAGTCACTCTGGACAGCAAGTGACCGAGAAGACCTCCCCTCATGGCATGCCTAAGCCTTTTCAACAAACCACACATCTTCATATGTCCCATGAACTCTCGGGTTTTGCTGCTGCCTTTTCCTTCAGCTTAGGTGCTTCCCTAGTTTATGTCTGTATGGTTGACAGAACTGTTCCATGACCACCTTTATGCTGGGGTTTCATTTGTGCTTTCCAGCAGTCAAAGACCCTGGCGATCACCTGGTAAATTTTGGTTTGCACTAGGAACTGCTTCGGAGCATCTTTGCAGAGCTTCCACTTCACCTTGCGCTCCAAAACAGCTGCTTGGGCATTTGTGTATCATCAAGCCGTCCTCCACCAACCGCAAGCAAGTTTTCTTCGTGTAAGTTTGAGTGAGTGCTTTCATTAAAAAGATCTGCATGCCAAAAGAGCAACGGACTTTTTAAGCAAGAAAAAGATTTGCTTACTGCAAGAACTTATCAAAATATTATGTGGCTCAAATAGGTGTAATTTAGTTTTGAATCACTGTGTGGGAGACAGATGTACACCTTGTGGAAACTTAGTGGTGTCAATTAAATTATTCTCAGAAGTACCTTATGCCCAGATCTTGGAAACAGAGAAAAAACCATGACTGTGATGGTACAAATAAGCGACTGAGTAAAACTAAAAGCAACTGCATGAAAAGTTTTTATTAACTATGAAAAAATATGAGATATAACAGTAGCAAGATCTTCAATTCTTTTCCTATCTGTTGCTAAATTAATGTTCTTAACTAAGTACTTAATCTTGCAGTTGGGTTTTAATAAACTGGTATTAGGGCTGTTGTTATTGTGTCAGCATCGTGATAAAAATCCAGGAGGTCTTTCCAGAGATCATCACCGTAACAACAAAAAGATAGGGTTTGCTATTTTCTTAATAAACAACAGATAAGATACCAACTTCCCTTGTAGTTAGAACCTCCCTCCTGTCCAGAAACTAAACTCATTGCTTCATTATAATTAGGACCCTTGCAGATTTCTTTATAATTGCTAATTACTTTTTAATCTCCCTGGCAATAAATAGCTTTTCTAAACTTAATTGATTTCACTCACAAGGACTAACAGATTAGCCAGGATTCTGCTCACCATCTGTCATGTAAACACGGGTAAAGTAAAATTTTCCTTGCTTTTCCCTCCTAAATTACCTCTCTTTTCCTTTGGAATTGTTCTGTCCAGATTTAGAGTAGCACACAGCAGGTTTTGGTTGGATGCATTTATTTGTAAAAGAACTTTTCAGAAGTGAAACCTACAGTGAACATCAGTGACTTTCAATAAGTTGCAAAGGATTATATTAAGCTAAAAGTTTCCCTGAAAAGATAGTGCAATTCTTCTTCCTAAATGTAAAAATCCCTAAAACTACAATCACGTTCCAAACTAGCAAGGGATTGGATTCATTCATTACTATATTTCTCCAAATGAAGAAAACTAAAATAAGCTATGTTATTTGTCTTCTTCTGAACTGTGCATTTCAGGGAGAGAAGGAAAAGAAAACTCATGTGTTTCCAAGCTCAAAGGTTGGGACTGCTTTGTAATGAAAATTAATTGTCACTTAACTTACAAGTCTAGGAAGTGAGACTTTTCAAACAGATGTCTAATCAGAATTGTTTGCACTGTCCCTGATCCAATTAGAAAATTATCTCCTTGCCATCGTAGCACCGTATTTGTTTTTATGAAAATGTAACCAGTTAGAGCCTACCGGATCTCTTCTTTATAGCTGGAAGAAAGTATTTGAACAACCGCATTAACAAAACAATATAATAGGTCTTTTTCAAGGGCTACTAATTCAGCCATGTAAAAGTCAGCACTTTTGTTAAGTGCATTTGGTCGCAAAACATACTGGAGGATTCTGATTCACTAACGCATTACTTGTCTGCTGGTGGGACTCCTGGAAATCCCCTGGTCAAAGCAGCTTCCCAGAAGGCTTCCACAACAGCCTCCGTGTCCTGGCAATAGTATTTTCCCTCACTTTGTCAAGGAAAAGAAAAAGAAGGTCTTTTTTCTAAATATGACTTGCAATAGAAGTGTGGAAGTATTTCAGCCAAATATAAGATATGGCCAAGGTATCTGCCTTTTATTTATCATTAAAAATAAATGTTGAGTGTTGACAAAACAAATAGAATATATCTGTTTTCTCTGAAAAAAAGAAAATGCAAAAATACGCATTGTGCTGAAACACCTGAAACCTGGCATATGAATTCTGTTATAGTATATTGATTTCTTTTGATTGTTTTTGTCCACAGTGTGTTATATTTTTGTTTACTATAATAGGAAAAAAAAGACCATTTTCAGAGACAGCTTTTCCTTCTTTTAGTATCTTCCAGGGGGAAAAAAACCCTCTTTGTTTTCCATCCACTTGCCATCCTCTTCTTGCCTACCATTTGCTGCTTTCATCCCTGCTTGCAGAAGGTTCTCAGCTATTTTTACATGGTCAACCTCCTAAACAACCTCTGCCCATCAGTTTCCTACAGGTTCAGGTGTTTGACTTTCTCCCTTGACTCTTCCAGACTTCTGGAAAGACCAGCCCATAGCTCTGCAATACAGATCTCCATCAAATCCTAGATTTGCCTCATCAGTTCTGAAACACAGTAATTCAATTTGGAGGCAATCCAGGCTGCGCTGTATTTTGTGCTGTGTTTTGTGCAAGAAGCTTCAGATCAGTCAACGCCAGATTTTATTCATCTATTTCTATTACATGTCAATAAAACAAACAAACAAAACCCTCTTAAGCACTGTGCAAATTATGCTGTCTGAGATTGTTAATATTACAGAAGGCAGGAGTTGTTAATGGCAGGGCACGCTGGCATTGGTAGAGAGCATTTGTCAAAGTGAAGATGGACTGAGCGGCAAGGAGAGGAGTTTGGTACATGAAAAATAATAGAAGTTTTAAGCCCCTGTTTACATTTTATAGATCATCCCAGATCAGTAACAACCGTAAGACATTGGTAGCTGATCTTTGCTTTGGTAACACTAATAGAAGAGGATGGCGAAAACAGCTGCACTTCTAGGGGATATCGCCTAATGTGTATGAAGTAGCTATACTAATTAACTTTGACATTAATTGCCAGACACAGCATTATGATTAGAGAAATAGGTCTCAAAGAGTGCCATTCCCTGGTTTCATGTTGGGGAGAGCGCTGGGTCCAGGTGATGCACTGCCAGGCCACTCCTTGGGGACTCATAATAGCCCTCCCACTGTCAGCCAGATGCAGCCGCAGGGTGACAGGTTCGCAGATGCCTGTAAGCAGGTCTTCAGCCCATTGGAGACCTCCATCACCACTGAAGATACGATGCAGAAAGCAAGCGCACCATCCACCTTGTCTCAATTTTAAAGCAAGTACAAGTTACTCAGTGAATCTAGTACAGTTGCTGATATTTGCGAAAGTCACATAGGGATTTTCTTGGAAAGGACAGATCAGTAAATGCTTTGGCTTCTTATTCACGTCCAGTAAAAAGGGAGGTCCTAAATGCGGGTGATTTTGTTTGTAACGTGTCACACTTCAAGGTGTTTGGCTGAACATAGGTCACACTCCGAAATGAACAGGATCCAATGTGGTCGGGTGGCAACAGGGCAATCCTTGGAAAGAAAATAGATGTATTCAGGCTGTGAAATTTGGAGTAATGGTTCACCCAGCCTTGTGGCAGCAGTGTAAGGAGTCGGACTGGTAGATGCTGAGCCTGGACTGACAGAAGCAGGGCTCCTTTCGCTCAAAACAGCCAACCCGAGCGGGACTTGGGAATCCCTCACTAGGGGTGTTGTGCCATACCTTGAATTCACAGGATAGACAACAAATTATCTCCACGCGTGTATGTGCACACATGCAGCAGTAAATAAATGTTGTGATTTGCAGCTCAATTCCAAAGTAGCATCTGTGTCCTCTTTCGTCAGTGTGCCTGAGTCAACTATTTTTGAAGCATTAGCAGCAAGCTTCTCAGCTCAAAAGCGAGGGATTTTTCTTACGCCATTTAAGAGTTTCCAGTGCTCCCATCTGTCCCGTAACTTCCTCACTGCACGTGGAAAATGGAGGTTTCCAATCTATTTGTCTGCTTCTCTTCCAATGCTAAATTCAACCTTGTTATTAACCACCCTCTAGCAATTCAAAGTCCTACAACACATCAACCAAGAGATCCTAATGGTTTTACAGGCCCGTGGCTATATTCTGAGACTTCGAAGTTAATCATTTAGCTTGAATAAGGACTTCAGAAATGTTAAAGCATTTGGTTAAGAACTGCAGACACAGAAACAAAAAATACAATGTCCCTACATACCCCTTGTTCTCTTGAAGACAAAGTGGAAATACTTGCCTCATTCTTTTCTCTTCCTATGCAAATGTCTGCGGTTTCACGAGGTTTACATTATTAAAAATTATCCTTGCAGGCAAAAGTTGTAGAGCCAACTGAATGCAGCTCATTTTCAAGTCAATGAGTTTCTATTTGAACAGTCAAGTCATACAAGTTAGGATAGTGGAGTAAGAAAGCAATAATCTAGTAATAACAAAGTGGGAAGAAGTATGAGTACTTATTAAGCCTCGCTCCCTCAGGACTGCACAATTAGGTCCGAGTTTTTAAATATGCTGAGCTTCACCTTAAGTCGTGGGCATGTAATGGAGCAGGCAAAATTTTAACAGTTAGTGGTTTACTGAATTTTGCACTTGTGTGAGTAGTGCTTCAGGATGTAATTTATTTTTCCTAAACTGCCATTCAAAAGTAAAATTAATTAAGGAAAGAGTACATGCAACACTGTATTCAGTCAAAAAGAATGTGTGTGTGTTAGTGCTGTTCTTTTTTCAATTTGCTTTGTCTTAAAGGAGGACCATGAGTAGTTTTTCCCACTGCATGGGGGAATGCTGGCAGGATTAAAGGAAAGAATGAAGAAATGAGCAGAAAACAAAGGACATTTGTAAAAGACCAACTAATATAATCTGTCCATGGAATTTTAGCACTCATGCAACACGTGTTTGTATTCAAAAGTTTAAATTTGCCATTCTCTTTCTGAATTTATTTTAGGAAACACTGACCACATTTTAGCTTTAATGTAACCATTCTCGACCTAAACAACTGCCAGCTTTCATTATTTAGTACCTCGCTGTCAGACAGCTGAATCTTTGGAGTTCACCCTCTATTACTTCTTCAATAAGAAATCTCTAAACCGCTTCTTCCTCTACCCTTCCAGCCTCCAGTGGGTCTCCTCAGCCTCATCACAGACTAAAGTCAAAATTTAGCCAACCCATAATCAATTTCTTCCAACCAGTGATTTTATTTATTCGGTGCCTTTTGATTTATAATGCCATTCAGCATGGCACCTGCCTCATCTCAGCCCTATTCAACCTCCACCAATGGATTGCTGGGCGCTTGTTTATTCATCTCCTCCAAGAAATGCTTTACCTAATGGAGAGTTGCAATTCTCCATTTCTTAAAGTAAGGAGTGAAGGAACCCGTTTTTCTTTGTCAGCTGCATGCACATACATATATGCACATAAAGATATTTTCATTACTCACTACAGGTTTTTCCAATCACGAAAGCTTCTCTGTCTGGCTGTCAGGAAAAATTTATCTTCTCACGTTACCCATATTAAAGTCAGCTTTGACTTGTTCGCTATTAACACAAACTAGAACTGATTCTCTTGTTTCCTCCAGATTTTTATTTCCTCTCTCTCCTCGCCAAGGCAATAGGAGTATATAGGGAACAGAGTACACACAGGCAAAAGAAAGTTTAGTCTAAAGAGACAACCTTGGTCAAATGCCTGTCTGAACACCACGAGAAATTAGAAAAACCAAAGAAATTAAAAATTAAAGATCCAGTCATGCTTTACGTAATGCCGATCTACCAGTATTTTTCTACTTCCATTGCCGCTACTGGCTCTCTCATCGCTTTGCACTCTTTATAAATGTGCTAATGTTCATGTAGAACATATTCTTACAGAAGTGTATTTTTCTAGCTCCTGAAAATCATTTTGCCCTGTTACCCAAGACAAATTCAAGAACAAATTCCTCTGGATCTGCCAGTAAAATTTGTGCCGAAGTTCAGATCTGAGCCTCAGATCACTATTAAAAAGGCTTGGAGCACAGTTCTATGAACTCTGTAGCTGGGAAAGCTAAAAATCAGATTTGATTTTGAGGCTTGATTTCATTTTGGTTAAAAAATCAAATACTTCAGTATTTATATATATGTAACAGGGAGAAAGACAGCTGCTTGTTGTATTCTAAGGACTCCTGCTCTGTGTGGTTGCCCTAAGACGTCTCAGTAGTCACTATGGTTAACTGCGCTATACAGCACAGGCTAGAAAGACCACGCTGTTAATAATAGGGGTATCCCTCCAACCCCTCTAACCTGTTGAGCAGTGTGCTCAGCATCTGCATTGGCATCAGAAGACCTTTGGCGCTGGTACTGTCCAGCTGACATCAATATCAGCCCTGCTGTTGACTCCAAGGATCAGGAACTTTACTTCAGACACAAGTCAGAATTTTGCTTCCAAAACAATGGTTTTTTTCTGTTGGCTTCAAAAGGGGTTTTACCTTCTCTTTACGTGTTGCTTTCTTCGTATCTTTTTCAGTAGAATGACTAAAAATAATTACCTGGTTATAAATAACTAATGCCTCTGAATACAAGGGGAAATGAAATGAAAATTGAGAGATCTTTTGCATTAGATCAAAACCTGTTAGGGACAGTTTCCATTGGAGTGTAATTGTAACTGGCAAACTTTGTGACTTAAGGGCAGGGAAGGCTTAAGAAATAAAAAGAATATAAATCAGGCAGGGAAACACTGCACTTTAAAGTTCGCATCTCATTTTGAAATTATATCTGTTTCCATGAAACAAACAGCCTTGATTAATAACTTCACAGCAGACGTACAAATAATCAGGGTTTTTTGTCCATAATGTGAAAAAACTAAAGAGAACTGAGCAATGAAAGTCTGAGGAAATACTAAAAATAGCATAGAGCTGCACCAGTCAGTCATGGGACCAACAACAGTGCTAAGTGTTGTACAAAAGAGTACAAAATAATTCCTTCAGTAGATGCAAATTCCCAAAAGTTTTGTAAGGTATCAGACGTTTTTGTCTGGAAGGACATTATGCCCTTGCAAAAAAAAAAAAAAAAATTGTGTTTGGTACTGGCTTTGAAGCAAACAGCTTCCTCTTGCAGAATTAGTTTTCCTTGCATTTTGCTCAAAATCAAATTTTATTTTCAAGACTGTTTTGCAAACGAGCAAATGTTTGTGAAATACTAAGGACGTGAATCTTTGTGTAAAAGCAATATTCATGAAAAAAGAAGCTACCTAAGAAAGCATACCTAGAGTACGCTCTAGCAAACACCTTGATTGTGGAATTCAATATATAAGACACAGGTCATACTAAGTTTCCTGGTCTTACCACCACTCTTTTTAGCAACTGGGATGATTCAAGGGGATGACCAGAGAGGGATTTCCTGTTCCACAAGGTACAGTTTCTGCTGGAAGAAGGATTCTATTTCTTCCTACTTAAAAAACTGCCCAAGTTCACTAAAATATAGATGAGTACACTTGTCTTTTTCTGCACATTATTCTTGTTTGAATGAATAATGTGAGGGAAGACACAATTGAAAAACAGACCCAAGTTTGTTCAAAACCTGGCCAGATTTACAAACATTGATATGAATGAGGGTTTATTTTAAAGGCTGTAGTACAGCAAGAGGTCACGGGGGAGTCTAGAAGCTCAGAGATGCAGTGTGAGGTTCTGCCTAATCGAATGTACAGTATATGCCAGTGGAAATAACAGCGATGTGCTGATAAAGTGAGGCAGTCTTTATGCATTTCTGTCACAGAAAAATCCAGGTGAGTTACCATTTACTTCCCTAGCCAGAAGCAGTTCGATTCCATCTCTCTCATCTTAACTTTGTCAGACTCTGTATCCTGGTTGTTAAAACACAATTCTGCCCTTTCAGTCTGCCTTGTTTATGTTGCTTTAAAAGCTGTTCCTCAGAAATCATCTGCTGGGATTTAAATGTTTCTATTACTTGCACGCTTCTGAGAACTCTGCCTATTTATCATATCTTTCAAAGATCTGGTGCAAAAGATTAGTGATACTAAAGGGAAATGGGAATGAGTTATCTCACAAGAAGAATGGAATGTTTTTTGAAAGGAAAATAATTTCGAGGAATTTTGTATTCAAAAGGAAGATAGTTATATCAGTCATTGCTTGTGTTAATAATTTTGAATTATTTACCACACACAGAGTGCTATTATCAATTTGCTAGCTATCCAGCAGGAAAGCAGTGGTAGTGAATTTCAACACAGAGTTATGTAATCCTACTTTGAATTTACATAAGCCTTTATAAAATCAGAGAGGAACTACAATGACCTCCAACTGCACAAAACAATTCAGAGAAAAAGAGGTTGCTATAGCTCAAATCCCTAATTTTTATCCACTTTGCTAAAAGTAAAGGTTACCATTCTGACATATTTATTCACATTGCAAGCACCAGACTGCACATGTTGCTCTACTGTAGAATAGAAAGGCAGAGTCTTGATTGAAGGCCAGATGCGGCAATGAACATCTGGTTACAGGAGAATTTCCACTAAGTCTGCAGGAGCGTGGTTATAAATAGGTCGTGCTCAGCGTAAGTCAAGCATGTAGTTTTTGCCCCATCAGGCATAATAAGAAGTATCGGTTCACTTTATGTTCTCCATCTTTGTTTGCATAACTCACTTGTTAATCCAATACAGGCATCATGCAATTCACTGCATTTCTTCTGCTGCTCTTATTGCTGTCAGTCCTAATAACAGAAGGCTGTGTTTTGTTGTTTCTTTGGATCATTACTGAAACACATGTATTCACTGCTGTCTTAAAGTTGATGAACAGGTGTATTCTTAAATCTTAATTTAGTTTTCAGTGAATCACTTGGACGTTTCTGAGTTCAGTCTCTCACATCCACTCCTTCATGTCACCCAGATTTCCCCTGTGCTGACAGAACTGCAGTGCCAGATTAATTACTGCATATGAGTTTGCTTTGCTACTAAGTCGTGAGTTGAGGAAACTAGGATGCATTAAAAAAGTATTGTTATAGTTGTGATAAAGCAAGGACTGTAGGACAGGCACATCCTTTTATTAGATCAAATTAGCCTAATTTTGTGTCCCAACTGTATTAGCTGATTTAATACCATTCTCCAAAATCTTTGTCTCTGTCATACGCAGACACACACAGAGACACACACACAGAGTACTTCTTTGTGCCTTGCAGGTTTGTTTCAAATGAGGATTTATTGGAAAGGCATTTTTGATTTTTATCNGGGGAGAATAGGTAAGAAAAATGATCAGGAGGTAACACTGAATTTCCCTGAAACTGAGCAATAGATTTAGTTACTTACCAAGATTGTTATAGAGTAAATATTGGTACACACAACCAGCTGCTAATTTCTTTGTGAAATGACTGGGATCAAGGTCCAAATCTATAGACCTCTGAGCCTCATAAAATGGGATCATGACAGATTTTGAGCTGCTCTGTGCTGATTTACGTTCTCTCAGGTTATTCTATAGTTGAGGTGTTTACTGCATGAATTTATTGGTACGGTGTGACAGCTGGGGAGAAATAAACAGGAGATGTTGGAAATGTTAAGAAAATAGTCTGGGAAAAGACCTGTGAAGAGAGGACAAAATCCAAGGTTCTTTCTGAAGAAGAAAAGCGATAGATTTGATAAACCAAGCCAAGAAACAAGCTTGCTAAAATACTAGAGATAATGAGGGAGGCAGGAGGTGGACATCTAATTTAGTTCTGATATACAAAGATGGCCTATTTCACAACTTCTTGCTCTAAAAGTGCTGTGCTCACAGCTAGAAAAAGACAGTAGGAAAACTGCTAGGGAGACTGGCAGGAATACTGTCTGATTATTGTACTCAGAACAGTTTTCAAAGTTTTGAAGAGAAGATCCAGAGGTATCTGAACTTTGTTCTGCAGACAAATGACAAAGCCAACCTTTGAATAATGAATAATACAAAAAAAAGCCCCAAGAGGCATATAGCTCTGCAAGGGCAAAATTAATTTCAGCTTATCACATCTGAATGAAATCACACAAGTAGAGTATTTGGGAACACATCACCAAAATAAGTGCTACAGATGTCCCCTGCAGACATTTCCCCACATTTTGTGCCCCTGACTAGGATGTGGTTCCCCATGTATAATAATGCCCCTAAGTGCCCACTCCTCTGCCACTGGTTGTTATTGTTTCCTTAATACAAATTCACCTCGATGAATTGTTTCAAAACCCTTTGGCCTGAAGGACCCTCTGGATGCTATATTGTATCATCAAGAGGTAAGATAATTTAAATAATTTTTCTATTAATTCTCAACTAAAATTATACCCTATTTCTGAGTCTGACTATATAAAATTCAAGAAATTTGGCTGATATGTCTTACCCTCACAGTCATCAGAGAAGATGCCACCACTGAAGGCCCACTGCTTTTGAAATGTTGACAAGCCAGTGAAGATTTTTTTGTATTTTTCAGTCTGAGACAGTGTGTCCAATCTCAATCATTATGTTTACCATGCATATTAAAGCAGAGGTCTTACCAAAGGAAGAAGGTACTTAGTATGCAAAAGACTATGGTGAATTGCTGGACCACTGAACTGGTGGTTCCAAAGTAGGTCCCAGGTTGATGGAATTATAGAACAAAGGGGGATACTCATGACACTGATGCGAAAAAAAGCCCCAAACCCCAACTTGGCTATTATGATCATAGGATCAGGCCAAATTATCAACTGGAAAAAGTAATTCAAAGATAACAGTTACTCTGGGCCCTGGGGAAACCAGTCTGGCTCAATGATTGACGTTGGCGGGGCTTATACCATCCTACAATAATGCAGTGGATATAGCCAAGATTAAAAGGATTTGTAAAGCATGATTTACATGATAGGACAACAGAAAATGCTATTTACTGCTCACCTATTTAGACCCATTATTCATTAGAGTAACACATGATGTTTTCTTTGAAGTCCAGAGGAGGAAGAAAGGCTTGGACAGATTTCATCAAACTGTAAACTCCCTGCCTATGTTCCACGCACATCAATGTTGCTTTCAGATCACTTCTGCAAGGCCCTGAGCACACCCTGAAAGGCGTTCCTTCCCTCCTTCCCCAAGCATACTTAGACTCTGCCTTCCTCCTTTTGCCTCAGACCCTACTATATCATTTTCCTTTACTGTTTGTCTGCTAACTCTATGCCTCGGCAACCTTTGCGAAGATCTCCATTTATTATTTCTACACAACCTTCTCCTTTCTGTTTATTTGTAATATATGAAGAAGAGTAAGAAGGAAACCTAATATATCCAACATAGATTTTCTAAATTCTGGTGTGTTTATTGGTGGGATCATGAATTGTTGCTCCTATTCTGACCATGAGGAGATCAGCAGCTCTTTTTTCTGTCCATTAGCATCACTGCGTGTGCCTCTCAGGCCATTCGTTCTGAGCTATCTGATGATTCTGTAGTTTGGTTGCACTGTATAATGCTGATTGCAGGTAAGGAATGACAAAATTGTTCCTAAATGCTATGTCTACTACCACACAGCAATCAGCTCTAGGGAGGGACTACTGCTCCTTCATTCTCTATCCTTTTCTCCTATGGCAGACCTGAGACTTTGGTCTTGGTTTTCACAAGCTCAGGAGGATCAGGCCAGCACTGTAGTTGACAGTGGGAGCTCCAGCCCAAAGCTGCAGGACCTGCAACAGTTGCTGTGCCAAATCAGCACCTACACAGTTCCTCACCACCATGGCGATGGGCGTGATTGTCATCCAGATGATGAAACCAAACTGATCCTTTTGGCCTTTGCAGATCACTGAAAATC
Organism: Ibidorhyncha struthersii; assembly: GCA_013398815.1. Lineage (NCBI taxonomy): Eukaryota > Metazoa > Chordata > Aves > Charadriiformes > Charadriidae > Ibidorhyncha > Ibidorhyncha struthersii. The sequence goes on along the minus strand of VZSZ01011245.1, from coordinate 20,631 downwards.
CCAATGGTTTTGATGAGATTACTTCCAGTGACATGAAGGCCCCAGTAAGTGATCTGTGCCCAGTCTGTGCAACCATATTGTCATGAAGATGATGGCTTTGCATTGATAAACCAGAAATGCTGAGTGATACACGGCCTAAAAAGTTCAGGTATCCCTTTCTCAGAACTAGTCCAACCTGGATAATTATGTTCTAGGGACTTAAATGTCCAACAAATTTAAAATGGTTATTTGTTGTTTTTTTTCCCCACTTCATCCTCTAAGCCTCCGTCACCTTGCTTCTTCCTATTAAATAAAAGGCCTCATATTTATGTAAGATACATACTCACAGACATTACACACATATGCTACATGTGTACACCTTTTTGATGTGCTTTGAGGTGAAAGGCAGTATATTAATGTGAGATTACCATCTTTTCTTCAATAAGAAATCAAAGGGAAAAAAGATCAAAAGGTAGTGATTTAATATAAAACCACAATGAGAGGTCTCTGTTTTCACGTTTTGTCTACCAAGTTATTTATAACCTGTAATTATGACTGCCCTTTCCACGGTATAACTAGGTTGCACAGTGTAGATTATTAGAGGGATTATTCTGTATTGGTCAAACCTTAAGGTCCCGATTAATTTCTAGTACAAGTGAAATGATTAAAGTCAGTCACAGTTTTATCTACAAATGGAGTAAAACCAGACTGTTTTCTCAGCACCTGGCCTACTGCTTTATTTCACAGTTCTATTGTCATCTTTATCTTCACTGCTTTATCCAACATACAGCATTTCCACTTGCTTTGCATAAGAATGAGACTAACAGATGTGTCATTCCTTGGAGCAGCTTTGCCAGGACCAGCTAAGAGATAACACAGACCAGCACTGCCTTTTGGTAACCACACATTGCTCCTTTTTCTAACAGACCTAGTTATGAAGTATTGCTTAAATCCCGGCTTGTTTATATCACATTGATTTCCAGAGAAAGTTGCCTAAGTAAGGGTGAAAAATAAGAACTGACTTCAGGTTCTGATCCAGCTTTCAGCAACCACCAATATTTAAGGAGTAAACTGAGCGATACCATCAATGGCAAAATGCACTGAAGTGAGACCACACAATTTCCCATGCTTTAAATCCAATATCTTGGTAGCAATAGACAAGTTTACTCCTATATTAAATATGAAGTTTCAGTTTGCATTGCAGATTTATTGAAAACGATGATGGGAAGCAAAGCATGAAAAAAAAATGGAAAGCAGCTAGCGGGAACTGCTTCGTTTCTGGGAATCTAACAACAGGGTATGCAATACCTACATTTCTGAATTGAAAGTTGAGGGAGATAAAGTGAGTTTGACCTGAACCAAAATATCAGATCCAAACTCTGAAACTAAATGTGATGTTTTACCTCCATATCCATACTTGCCTTTTACTTACAGAGTGTGCTGTTCCAGAACTCGTGATTCTAGTGTCATCATATTTCTTTGACTCATAAGGAGAGTTGGATGTGAAACCAGATTTAGATTTTTCAACTCAGCTCAACTCACAGTGCATGGCTGGTATAAAATTCCATAGAATTTACCTCTCCAGTTTAAATATCTAAAACAGACTAAGTTCCACATGTATTATAAGTAAAATAAGAAAGATAAGCAAATAAAATCTCAGCATTTTACTACACAGAAATACTTTGAAAAATAATTTTTCCATCTGCAGACTAGCAGGCAAAAAAAGGAATTAATTTTTACTTCTTTTTCAGTAGACGCCAAGTGTTTCATGCACAGCCTATAAGCTGCCAACTTTCCCTTACTCTACATACTAAGTGAAATCTGATCACCTTAAAGCTCAAAAATATATCACAGGACAGAAATAATAGCTGTAAACCAGGACAGACGTCCTTCTGATGAAGTGATGCCAAATTATAATTCTCTCATCTCATGGTCATACAGACACTAATAAAAAATGCAATGACCTCCACTGCTGTACCCAGTAAAAACTATAAGATCTGAACAGTCAGCAGTTAATTCTGAGCGATGCCAAGTGCTGTTTTTAGAAGATGATTATGTATCATTCATTTCGCATTCCTTGTTGTATCATTGTGCAGACATCACCGGCATTTTACTGAAAGTGCAGGTTTATGCTGGATCTCCCCTAGGGATTAGTTTTAGTTATGGAGGAAGGAGCAGAATCTGTGCTGAACAATTGTAACCCACTGATACAATGGATTGAGAAAAAGTGACTCTAACCATATTGCTTTCGTATTTTGATTAAAGGAGACTGATAGAGAAGCAGAAAAAAAGCTTAGTGCATTGCGCTCAGAGAAGAAAGAACATGTGACTGACAATGTGATAAGAAAAGGGGAAGGATTAGTTACCCTGGAGTGCTGAAGTCATGAGTATCATCCCATATTGAACCACTGGATCATATCTATGCCATACTGCATATTGCGTATGTGACATAAATTGCAGAAAATATTTTTACATGTTCATTGCATGGTTTAGAAATCTTTTGGGGGAAGTAAAAGATTTCTCTCTAGATGCAGCACTACCTGTAAGGACAATGCTCAGGTCCTGTTCTCCAATAAACTGTAGTATTTTTCACATTCTGAAAAGTACCCTATAATTAAAACCTATTGCATCTACAAAGGAAGGCCCTTTAATGAATGCTTTTGTACAGCTGGTCAGGAAACCAGAATACATGAAAAATTCTGAGATTTCAGTCTTTGGCTGCTGTCATTATAACGAATTGCCAATACTTTCTCAGGAAAAATGAGAGACATACTGAACACAGATTATTTAAGTCAAGGCAAACAACACCTTATATGTGAGAGGCACAGTTCCACTGTCCTGCCCTTCCTGAGTTGAAGAGCAACTTGAGTCTCCCATATTCTAAACAAGAGAGAAATCTAACCATTCATCACAAGGGTTCATTACTCTGATGCCAAGAATGGCGGAGTTCTTACACAAAGCACAGTAACTGAATCCAGAGAGTCTGAGAGACTCTCCTCCTGGAAAAGCCAACCATGTCAGTGTAAGGTGCTCATAGTATATGTCCTATGCTTGCTTGAGCCCTTGCTCTATATTCATCCTGCTGCTGATTTAACCAGGTCTATTCTTATGCCAAACAAGTGCCTTGGTTAGTGGCTGTTAGCTGCTGTGGGGTCTTCTCCTCACATGCCCCTGTTGCAGAAGCCCATATCCTGAATTTAAACCACTCCAAATATTTTTTTCATCAAAATCGGCACATAGCTATTTTACTGTTTCTTTCTCAAAAAGTCAGGATTTTTAAAAAAGAACCCCCCAAAAATAAAAACTCGTTGACTAACTTCAGTGATGTATATGCTATAGGGAGGTAAGGAATTCTTTCAGCCCCTCGTTTTAGCCTGGTAAGATTGATAGAGATCTAGTTTTTAGACAGCTGTGACATTTTTAAGAAGAGGAAAACCATGACCCGCCACTTTAGAATCCTGTTTATCTTCAGCTTTACCCAAATGTGCCTTTTTCCTAGCAGGGAGAACAGATAGTTTAAAATTTGAAGACATACTTATGCCATGATGATTTTTTCCTTAACAAGCAGTTAGAAATAGTAACACAATTGTGAAGGAGATGCATTAAGGAGGAATAGTAGGTTTGGCACCCTAAGGCCAGCAGCAAATATATTTCTCACCTAGTGCTAAAATTTGTTGTGCAGATTGGACACATAATCCTTGCAAACTTTCAAAGGTACTGGTGTACCATTAGCAAACACTACCCTCATTTTAAGAGGCTGCTTACATATCTGTGCCAGGTATCAGAGGGTTCCTGTTTGTCAGAAACACACATTTTTAAAAACATGAATGACAGTATAACAGAAGTTAGAAAGGGAAGAGCTCTATGAGCTTCTGCAATACATTCTCCTACTGAGGATTCATTTCTTTATTGTAATTTATCTGAAATGTTCAGGTGTGTTCTAATTTTAGCATTTTGAGAAACAACTTTTTTAAGAATATTTGAAGAAATTGACTTGCTTTTACAACAGTGAGCTATATGCGAAGTGTTTTTCCTTAGAGAGCAAGGAGTCTAAAACATCACCAATCTGTTCCTGTGTTTGGAAATCATGTACCTACCACCTGGGAACGTTACAGACTGACATATGGTACTGTCATTGTTTGCCTCCTGGCAGCTAGTGGAGGGTATCTACCTGAGAGGAAAGTTTAGCCTAGATAGCACTAAAGAACTACTATAAAGAAGAGAAACATATTTTTTTTCGAAGTGGAAATTGCACTCTTAAATAATTCTTAAAATATTGAAGCAATAATTAGAGACCAGGAGGGATCGAGCTAGCCACCACTACTATTTTAAAGCTAGGGACTTAAATAAGAAACAAAAGAGAAGGACAATTTAACACAATAAATAATTCAGCAGTGGAACTCATGGCCACAGGTGAACACATTTATGAAGAGATTAAAAAAAAAGGACTAGATACATTCATGCAAGAAAAATCCTTAAATGGCTATCAAATGTTATTACAGATGCAAACTCCAACCCAAGAGGTGCCCCTAATGTGTTAAACTGACAGAAGTTGCGGGGATATACTAACAGAAGTGTGACTATATGCTTGTCATTTTTTAATACTCTCTAAAGCATCCACTATTAGACATTGCCAAAGATACTGGGGAAGGTCACCTTCTTGTCTGACCTGCTGTAGCTGTTCTATGTAAGAAATGTGATTTACAAAATCACCAGTCATCATGTAATCTGTTAAGTCTAAAGGAATACCATGTATTTATGTATTTAGTCATGTACTTTTATTTATATGTCTGGATACAGGTGTAAATGTCAGATTATAGGCATTCACTTCCAAAACTTTTAGCTAAAGGACTTTTTAAGTATGATACATCAACTAGTTGCATAAAAAATGGATATATGGCACCATATATGTGATAGTTTTGACATAATTTTATACAGGCTCAAAATGTTATTTCAAGACCTTTTAACATCCTGCAGTCTGCCTTTTATGTTAATCAGCCTATATCTGCTCTGGTTGCAATAAAGGAAACTTAAAAGGAGAAGGACATTTCCAATCTACAGCAGAATATACATGCTAAGCAGTAAATATGAGCGAGAGTTCAGCTAATATCCTCTGCATCATCATCTGCAAATCTGATAGTCACACATAACCTCTTTTTTTCTTATTAAATTGATGGAACTAGTTAAGTAACTTGCATACACCTGGGGAAGGAATGACATTGACAACATAGGTTTGAAGTCCAAGTGCGTACTAAAGGTTGAAGTTGGTAACCTTGCAGCCAGTCTAAAATTATGCAGATGGATTAAGAATTTACCAACATTTCAAATGTAAATAGTTTATTGATCCTGAAAGACTGGATAAAAGATGAATCTGAAGATTACATTCCTGGAACTTATGTGATTTTGTTGGTGAGCAGCCCCGAGCCATGGGGCAAAAAAAATGCTAGAACGGAGTCAAGCAAACCTTTCTGATGAGAAGGCAACTGAACCTCATCTTATCTTCTGTATGGGAACCCTAGGTGTCTTTAGAGATCAGAAGCCTACAAAGGATGCAGGAAAAGCTCAGTGCTACGCAATCTGTGTGATTTTTTTTTACTTGTCCTTGGGCTCTCAGCTCTTAGAAGGACTAATGAAATCACCATTCTTTAAAATTTTAGGAAATTTTATATGCAATTTGCCTAAACAAACGTCTTAGCGGTTATTTTTCATTGATGCTTCACAGCAGCAGTAAGACGGAGGCAGAAAACATAACTCCCTCCTTGATATGTAACCCCTTATCACGGTTAAACACTAGATAGTAATGTGCTATATCTCAGCCATATAACCCTTAATTTCACCACTCCCCACAACAGCTCTAACTCAGCTGGTGCTCTAGTGCCAGGTGGAGATAGCAACTGGCTTCCGGATACCATATAACAGCATAATATGGCACTGTGCTGCGTTTAAGCCGATGCGGGTCCACAGCAAGGGTGTTGAAGCTTGTAGCAGTGGTCTCTGCAGCCCAGGTATGCCCTGCTCTGATTAGTGCTTCTCACAAAAATGCCTCCGTTTCAAACAGTGATGACAAACCATCTCCACTGCCAGTGGATTCTGACTGGAAGCCTCTCCACAAGAAAAACCATAGAAAAGCAGGGTTACAGGGCCAGGTCCCTCATTGGTTTTGATCCAAGTAGCTCCAGTAATGTCAGTAGATCAACGTCCATTTGCATTACCAGAAGATATAGCCGACTGTGTGTGTGAAGAAGCTACCAACTTATTTCCTTGGAGGGACATAGTGCTGCACGTAAGGAATTTGTGGTTCCTGAACAAAGACCCAGTTTTCTCCTGCTTGATCTCACTATCCCTCAGTGCAGATATGGCCTTAGCCTGCTCTTTCATGACCATACAACGTTGAGTTGGACTGGGATTTAGATTGAGAGCTGGTAACATTACCTGGCTCCATCAGGAAAGAGATAGGAGTTGATCGGCTAATGAATTCTTCCATTATAGAAGTAGCGCATAGGGAAAAGTATGCAATGCAGTAGAAAAAGACCTTCCTGATAATAATATACTCTTACAGGCAACATCCTGTAAAAAAGAACTAAACGACCCCAGGCTACGCTCCTGAGTGTAGCTTCCCTGAGGAAAGCAATAAGGGAAAACACTGAGTTTAGAAATCACTGACATTTAGAAAACTGGACTTTCTGTTCGAGTTTACATCAGCATCCCCAGAAAGCACTTCGAGATATGCAAGAAGGTCTTTTCCTCTGCATTTAACATGTGCATTCAGCCCTTGTGCATGTTTTTAACCTTGATTTTCTGTGCAGACAACAATCTATAACACGTAAGTGAGAAGACTACAGGGTAGTAGTTAAAGGGAAATGCTAGATTCAAAAAGTTTTCCTTCTGGACTGTAAATATGGACCTTTTCACACAGGGTGGTTGCAGAGTGACAACAACAAGGAAAGCAGCCTGGAGCACATTTAAGGGAAGTTGTCCTTATTTCTTTGCAAAAGGATTAATCTTCCTACCATCACTGAGGAAACAATGCTTTAAAAGTGGCACTGGGGGAAGGGGGAACCAAAACCATGGAGGAGTGGGGAAAAAATGTATCTTCTTGTTAAATAAGAAATCCTTAAAATTTGCCAATGGCAGACAACCACTTTATTGTCACATTTTATTTTCTCCTTTATATTAAAGCACCAGATTTGCAATGGCAGCCACACAAGCAACAGATTTTATTGTGGCCTAATATTTAAATGTTGGCAATGGAAAAGCAGGTGCTGCCACTGTGCACAGTGAACAACAAATCCATCAACTAACTTTTACTTTACTAGATCCTTAGCGGAGGGCTTATAGCTGTCAGCAGGTCTCACACCAGTGAAACGTCATTGATTTCAATTAAATTATTCCTTTACATTGGTGTAATTGAAAGGACACTTAGGGCCTATAGAAGTTTCCTTCTTCTGTCTTGATAGTATACCCAAGTTTTACTTCAGTCTCTTGCAAAACAACGGAGGGTAAATGTGTTAACATGTAAGACTAAAAGAGGGAGGTAATCAAAGGGGGTGCAGGAAATAAAACCACTTTTATGCCTTTAGAATCTGATGTGTTAAATTGGGAGAGCAGTAAGATTTATTTCTTTGTGTCATATCATCCAAACCCAGAATATCTTTCTCTGAATTTGCAATTTAATGCTAAAAAAGATTATTTACTTTCCACCCATCCTCATAAATAATGGACAAGGTCTAATTTCCGGTTCAGATTGCTGATGTTAAGATTAACAGCAGTTTACTCGCTTTGGTATGCGGATGGGGAAAAGCCAAAGGACTCTTTATAAACAGAGATTGTGCAATCTTTTCCCTCTTGCTGTTGTTGCTGCAGCCCTAGCTTTGGATGCAGCCCTGACACCTGCCATTTCTTAGTTATTTAATAGCTGAACATGTTTAATTGGACACAAGATCAAATTTGACTTCAACTGTTATGGAGAAGGCAGGGAAGTAGGAATACTGGCACATGCACATCTGCTACAGAAATCCATTGTGTCCAGCTGCTCTGTCACTTGAGGTGTGCACGACTAATACTTATTCCTGACTCCAAAAAATGCAAGTAGTTCAAAGGGGTTGCACGAAATGAACTGGTAGTCATGTCAGAGGACTTCAGTTTATCCTCACCTAGCAAGCCATCCACTGCCAGAGGAAAAAAAAAAAGCCTGACTTCTTATTTCCTGCAGCAGGGGAAGATTTCCTTAAACTTTCCTGTTCTTCACGACACCAGAAAAGCACAGCTTAGGACCTTCAGTGCCAGCTGGTGACACAAGTGTAGGTTTCCATTTGATTTGTAGTGGTTTATACCAGGAGGAAAGGGAGAATAGAATCAAAATTGCGGGAGGCTTTTCAAATATCTAGTACAAGGAAGATGTTTAATTTCATCTAATTTACAGCATTTTGAACAGAAAACTAGAGAAACAATGAAGACTAGAATGCCATCTGCTTTGTTGACAAGACTGAAGGAAAGATCATCATATTTGACTACATTTGATGACAACCTGATTGACAGCCAACATCAAATACTAAAAAAAACCCCAAAAAGGAATCCTTCTCCCCCTCTCCAAATTAGAAAGCAAGTCAGAACTCTGATTTACATTACTTTTACAAAAAGCAATATACGTGTATTACTTTCTGCAGGTTTATTTAAATGTATGTATAATATAACATCATAGATTTGTAGAACCAGAACATAACACTCAGTGCAAATTGAAACCAACTCACTTTTCCTATTGTAAATATTCAAAATCGGATATATGCATATATGTTCCTACAGAACATTTCCATCTTCGAGGGTGGAAAAGATATTTCCAAGATGTCTTATTACAAGACTAGAAATCTCTTCAGCTGGGGCTGAGTGGAGCTTGAAATGCCCCAGACCTTGACTTGAGACGTATAAATAAACTTAGCTTGCTCTAACAAAAGAGCAAATTAAAAAAAATAAAATAAAAAAAGCAAGGAGGCAGGTAGTGTATTGCCAGTACATGTTTTCTGCTGATGTGATCAAAAGATTTTCCAAAATTATTGCCCCACTTACTTACATTAATTACTTTGAAAGGATATAATGGGTATCCTTTGTACATTTCAGGTACTTCTAAATAATTGTGTTTATTTTTGTACTTAAAAAGAGAACAATTGTTTTCTTTCACTAAAAATAATTTATTCTTTACTTTGCTGGAGAGGATTTCCTTCATCATTACAAAGGTAAAGTGAACTCGTAACTCTCGCCAGCACTGAAATTGGTTCAGTGGTCAGTAGATCTAACATTCCTATTTATTTTGAAATGATAACAAATTTAATAACGTAGCAAAGAAGAATAAATTACTAGAGGTTGGGTCATCCAGCCTCTGTATGTAAGAACCATTCTGGAGTTAACAAGAATTGCACAAATGTAGCTAACGGAATACCTTCTGCAGAGAAGAATGGAGAAAATCCAGCTATGCACTTTTGTCACATGTATTAGCTCAATAAACAGATTATCTGAAGAGTCCTTGTCATCCTTCTGTTCTCGTTCTACCCTCCTCCCATCCATACAAATTTCATTATTCCTAAATTTCGGTATGGACCTGGACTTTCTCATGGAAGTCTTTGGTCTATACTATCATCAGAATGCCTTAAAAATAAAGACCTCTTCCTGACAGGGCAATACATTTGCTGCTTTTTAGCACTGCTGTGTTCTATAACCATGAAGTAGCAATACTGCAAAGTGAAAGCAAGGACTATCAAAATGATAACACATTATTAAGTGGGCACGGATCTGGACCTTCCAGACAGGTATGTGTCACCCGTCTAATGAGATCAGAGTATAAAACAGACACAGAAGGTGTCTGAAGGAGTTGGTCACATCACAAAAAAAAATAAAAATTCAAAGGAATCATCATAAATGCAACAAAATTAGACAAGTGGACTCCAGGAGAACAGCTTCTGTCTGCAATAATGGAAAGATAAAATGGAGGTGGGTCTTTTAATGAGGGAAGGGACCTACACCAATAGAGGGGCGTAAGCCTAACAAAACCTCACCACTTTCATTTGTCTGCTGGAGCTGATGCTTAAACCATCCCTTCTGGACTTTGAAAAGAGGCAGCAAAATGCTGACATGTTTTGCAGTAGCTGCCTTTAGCTTTCTTTAAGCTAATCTGACTGTATTCCTTCCTTTCCAAGCATTTTTGAAGTCAGAATTAAGTTTATGTTTACATACATTTTGATTTGTTGATCTTCTGCCTATAGCTATATGTTCTCTTATGACAAACCTGCCCAGTGGTATTTGAACTGGCTTCCTATATTCCTTTCTCCAATCTAAAATCCTATTATAATGTTATTTTGGCTTGTCACGGCCATAGAGAGGCCAGAAACTTGTGTTTCAGAAGCTATTGAGTCAGGAAACCTTGATGTCATTGCAGTAAATCACAGGTAGAATGGGAGCTGTCCTCATTTAAAGTTAAACAGCTTCTCTAGTTCTCTCCTAACAATATTTTTTCCATGATAGCTCCCAGCTATATAGTCTCACCATAATTTAGAACTGCTGTATCTAGATGTCCACTAAGCAGGTGAGGGAGTACATAACGAAGGTGGATTGCTGTGACTTGGTACAAACTACAGGCTTTTTTATGACCTCTGAGAGCACTACATTTAGAATAAGAGAGTGGATGGACCCAGAATGTCTCTTTTTGTAGCAACCTTTCGCCTGTTTGAAAACTGATATTACATTGCTTCTGATTTCTCTAGGCTATTTTTCACATCCTCCTTGTGTAGACCTCACGGGGGTTTTCTGCTGTGTGTAAGTGTTTGGCAGGGAGAGGGAAGGAAGCATTTACTTCCATTAATTATGTCGTAGTATCGCAAGCCCACCCTATTTCAAATGTATACACAATATAAAAATATACCAATTTTAATGTACGTTTTAATATGGAAATTCTCCATACCATGATGCCACCTGCTCAGTGAAAGGATGTTGTTAGTTTACTTGTTTTACTGAGGAAAAAGTTGAATCCAACACAAAAGGCATTTATTAAGGCTAGGAAATAATATTTTAAAATCCTAGACTGAATGTTACTCACATGAACCTCCAGATTTATAATACAATCTTTTTTTTCCAAAATGCAACATTACTAGGTTTCAATCTTTTATATTTAAGTTCTGTAATTATAATGAGATGAATATTTTATCCTCTACCATATGATCACCCTAGGCTGTTTAATTTTAGACCATATTTTAACTAATACATTAAAATGTAAGATATCATCCAAAATTACTTGGGTTTTTAAATACAGTGATATACGGGGTGTGACCCTTACAAGGCACTTTCACTGGACCTCCATTTAGTGTGAAATCCCAGTTCTCTCCAAGCTTATCGCATTGTAAAGATATGGCGAACTGTATCAACATTACATTATCACAGAGAAACCCGCAGAACTAAAAAGGTCTAATTGCTCATAAAATATGTGCCTGTGTGCAAATGCTGCGTATTCCTGCTTTGTTTCTCCCGATGTTGCTAAAATCATGTCTCACTTTGGCAACCTCCAGTATCCAAGGCAAGAAAGAGAATGTCATGGAGCTGGTGCTGTTGCATCAAGACATTTAGATGCTCCAGAATACCTCCCACTGCTCCTTTTTCTTCCACCCATTGGCTCTTTCACTTCCCCCGCTGTTACTTCTTCTATCTGTTTTTCCATTACATCCATTGCAGGATGACAGAAAGATTTGAGCCTCTTTGCTTATGCAAGCTACAGCTCTGACTGCTTGCATCCCTTGTCATGGCACACAGGGTCAATCTCAATGAATGGGAGCATTGCTTTGACAGATTTTAGGACACTAAGGAAGATGACACTGTGTACGTCGTGTTCCAGATAGGAATAATTGTTACACACCTCTGCAGCTGATTGCTTTTGACTAGGAAGACGCAATACTTTCTTGCCAAGCGTCTCAAGACCTTAACTTGAGTATCTCTGCAGAGCACAGCCTCTTAGTAGTTTTAGTCTAGTCTTCAATATCAGGACCTAGTCTGGATTAGTGCTCAAGGTTATCTCCATGTAGAGCCAAAGACTGTGGAGACGACATCTCACTCTCCAACATTACAGTTACTTGTATACTATCCTTGTTAGATCAGTCCTATCTTATCAGTGGCCTCTTTCATCTCTGCACCTTCCGGTGGGACAGATGGTAGAGAACACTGGCACAACTCTATAGGCTTAAAGATGCCCTTCTGTGTCTGGAGTGAATATTGCAGATGCTTTCAAACTTGCCCGTTCAGCACATTCAAGTCTGTGACCACGACAGAGAAAGAAAGAAAATCTGCATTTTGTATATATATTCCAGTTGGTGAGGAACCTGGAATGCAGACAGCCAGAGGACAAAGTGCTCTCCTTGATACTGGCGCTTGTGTACTTCATTGTGCTAAGCTGTTTCAATGGAGTATGGCATATAACTAATATAAATTTACTGCCTGGCTGGTAATACCGGGAAAACTTAATAAAATGTTAATCGACACAATTGAATAGATGCTTTCCTCCTCAGACACTTGTGAAAATACTTCTCTGGACTCATTTTGGAGGTGTCTCTCTACAACACAAATTATTCAAAAAGTCTAGACGCATAAGTATGTGAAGTAATTCCCTGGGAGCTCTAAGAGCTCTGCTGCAGGCTTCTGGCCAGATGATCTCTCTTGGAGAAGTATTCTTTGTGCGATCTACTAATGGATTCTCAGAGCTGTGAAGTGAGCACCTTCATTGCTGCCAGCCGCAGTCCTCAGGAGGGAACACATCTGCTCTTTAAATTTGGGGTCACTTACTATGCAAATGCAGCCCTCAGTCATGCTTGGGCATTCCCTACAGAGAAGTCCAGGGTACAAAAACACGTGTAAGCAGGTTATGCACTTTTTTGGGTCATCTCTGAGGTTAATTAATATCCCATAACAAATACAAAATGGTTATTAGTTGTTCCAAGAATGCTTTCTAGTCCTCACTGAAAACCTCCAAGTATGCTGCAGGTATTTGGGGATTTTAGGATAATATCCTCTAATTTCAGAAATATGACTCTGGGCAGCACCTGGAGGTTATTTATGGTGTCTTTTTAACCATTTAGCTAAAGGGCTGAGGTTCCTTACACAGTTGGTGACAATGAGGCAGACTTCTTCAGAGGGAGAATGCATCCCCATGCACGAAGAGCCTTTTGTCCACACAGGTGTCCATATTCGCATGTACCTCTTAACTGAAGTACACAAGAATATTGCTTTTTCTCTCATTTATGTGAATCAGAAGCCAGTAGTATTAACAAGAGAGAAAGAAATCATGTACAGCCTTTGAAGTGTTCCTCCTTGCAATTGATTAATTTCTTTCCCTTTGTGTTGTGGTTTGTTTGTTGGGCTTTTTTAGTAAATCATAATCTCTTGGATCAAGATAGGAAGACACTGACTTATAGCATCCCTCTGCTTTGAAGTTCCTTTTAGAATACTACTCTGGCATGAAAGAAAGGCATAATTCAAAATTCAACTGGGTTTTGCTGTCATATGTTTTTAAAAAAATCCTTTAAAGTGCAATGACAGTTTATTTAAAATAGGGTTTTAAAAATTACTATTAACTTACCTTTTCAGTGTACGTTCACATAAAATCTGCTCGCAGAGGACCTGAACAAAAAAAAGCCAGACAATTATTTGGCTGAATTTGTAGGTTCATTCCAGCCTATCCTGTGACACAGCTGCTAGCTAGACTCCATGCTTTTTGCTGTGGGTATTTTTAAACGGCTATCTCCTCCACTCTGCTCTTAGCACATTTGCCCAGAATGCCTCCTGTGTCTTTACAGCCACAGCAGTGAGACAGTTCCATTGCAAGGATGTTTCTCAATGTTACATCTGTGTTAGAAAATACAGGGTATTGGATGCAGCTATTCCCAAATGGTAAGAATTTAAAATTTCTTATAAGTGTGCTGGTTTTAAAAGACAGGGTAGGAATCTATTGTTCTTCATGGGAACAAACATTTTCTCCTACAACTTCAACTCTATTGGAAACAATTATCAAGTGATGTGCAACTAGTGTGCCGTGGTTGTGATGCAGTTTCTGCAGAAAATGTTGGGTATTACACTTCCAAAATAACCACTAAATCTATTCAATATCCATCCTTAGAAATATAAAAAATCCATCACTGGAAAATGCTTAATAAAGCCTAATATAAGGAGAGTCTCAGAGTAAGAAAGCGATATATAAATAAGAGCCTTTAGATGTCTGTGCTGTAGCCAGTGTAATTGGAATAATAAATGGAGAACAGTATTATTCCGTACTCCATCAGTCTACTCAAAACCCAGAGGTGTTTCATAAGCTTAGGAGTGGTAGTACATACATTGTCATTAGAATTTTTTTCTCCAGATAAAATGGCTTGGCATCAAACTTCTAATCTGGAAGTCCTTTGCTATCTACTAAATGTATGATATGGGTAAATACCACATAGTTGCAACTTCATCTCATTTTCAGGAGCTTCCCCAGAGATCATCCCTCAAAGCTGTATCCCAAAACTCACATAATGATTTCCTCTCAGGTTCTGGGGAAATCTAAGTTATTTTAGCACCATGTTTTATATTGAAATTAATGGATCTCTTGCAACAAATAGCTCACTGTATTGGGCTTGTGTTTGCTTGGATAATATTATTAACGATTGCCACCAGTATACACTTGAAAAAAGTCAATAATCTGAATAAAATTTGACACTACATAATTGGAATTGCAGATAACAATACAATTACTTTACAGAAAATGTCCCCCCTCCTTAAGAAACAGATAATATAAAATTTAGATTCCGTAATCCAGTTGTATCAGTTAAACTGCTGACTTTATTATCTCTGTTCACAATGGAAAATTACATTCCCTTGAAAAAACTAATTACCATTTCCGAGCATTTCCCCTAGCTCCTAAGACTTATACCAAACCCTAACAAAGGGTGGAATTGCCATAGCAACTGCCAATCTCCTTGCTTTTTATTGCTGTTTTTGTTTTCTCACTCAGAAGCCCACAAAATAAAGCTGTTGCATCAAATGACCAGCCATGGGAGACTAAAGTAAATGTTTCTGGAGAAGACAGTGCTTCTCTACCAAAGTAACATGTTGTAAGTAGAGAAAACAGCAAATGCAGGTGACCGTTACAGCTCACCTGCACTTTGAAATTTTCAACAGGATGAATCTTAGTCACGATCATTGAAGTTTCTGACAACACACTTCTGCTGCAGATAAGAAGCATTTCTTAGTATTGCTTTTACAAGCTTTACTTTGCGTCAGGAAATCATCATCAGTCTTCTAGCCACTAATATGTCAGGACATTGTGGCTCAGCAAAGCCACAGAATCAAAAAATAGCTTCTTAACATGGAAGCCAGACCTTTCACCTACATTCATTTTGGCAAGCTATACCCTAAGAACACAGTAAATTCTCATCAAACATAACTGAATGGCAGAACCATGTGTAATTTCTGAAAGTAATGAAATAAACTGTAGAAACCAATAAATTGCTAAAAAGGGCTCTTAAGACTCCTTACATACTTTCTTTAATATTAAATAATAGCTCTGAGAAAGCGATTAAACATTCAAGCTATATGATACATAACTCTTACTCTGCCTTTACTGCCACTTAGAGTACTTTTGATGAAAATATATTCTTAAATTGTACACATGTTGAGAGACAAAACTTGAAAGTCTGAAGTTTCTGGGGTTTCACTCATGGAAAATCACACTCAACTGCATCTGAGAAGAAGGTTCACTGGTCATTTATTCAAAGGCTGTCATTCGCCACTCAGAAATGAATGAAACAATTAAATTCTAAGAATTTTATTGTCTTCATCTGTCTTGAATTCTGTATAATTTTTCCATGCAGGATTCTTTGCAAACTTTTTAACGTTATTTTCAATTCTCCCTACAAGCTCGCTCTCTCCTTTTATTTATATCATGCCCAAAAGCATGAGAGTTGTAAGTTTGTTCTTGAGAACAGGACAAATGTGAGACTGCAGAGAAATATCTCAAAAATGTCAGCTGCATATAGCATGCTATCATTTAACTGGCCATATCAATCATCTCTGCAATTTAAAGGAAGTACTGGTTTCAGTTTAGCTGACAACATATAAAAAGTTTCTGTGACCTTTTCCTGAGGTTTTGGCTCATGGTAGTAGAATGAGGAGTGAGAAGTGAAATGCTTGACAGCATATTCATCCTTTGCCAATATTACCTGTAATCAAAGTCACCCAGCACTGCCCACACAACAGATTGGTTTTGGATTCTCCTAAAGCATGTCTACCCTACCAAGCTTTTGCTATTTCTGTTCTCAAACTCACCATAGTGGTAATAGAACTTCCGATTAAAAAAAAAAAACTTTTAATGTCTCTGAAATCCAGATAAAATGGAATAGAATTCCAAACAACAACTAGTTTTGTAAGTAGAGCAGCAGGAAAAAAGCACTAGCATATGCCTAACCCATCAAACATTAGTGTCTCGTTCAATAATATCAGGTGGAGAAAAGGCTTCCATACATATTGAAAAACTTTCCAAAGTAGAATAATGTGATATTTGTGCTTTTCACCCTAAATTTTGTTTCTAGTGTAGCTGATGGAAATTCTAGAGATCAGCTTAGGTATTTAGGGCAGTGCTATTTAATTGATATTTTATAACTTAGAAATTGACATGTCATAAGATGAAAAATTAAACAAGATCTTTTTGACTTCAGAAGGGTCTCAGCTTCATACTTCATCCCTTCTGGTCCTAAAAACAAACACACCAAACTCCAATTCCTTCTCTTTCAAAAACAGCTTGAAACAACCTTTTCCATCAGCTCTCCTTTCTGTGGGAAGAAGGAAAAGCAGTCTCTCAATCCATCTTTCTTCACAGAACAGGTAAAAAAATACCTATGAAACAAAACAAAGCTTAAAAAATATTTATGAGATGTCTCTGCAGTGACCTGACTGGCAAATCAGCCCCAGCAGCACCAGTGGTTGTCAGCAGCCCTACTGGTTGTTGTCTTCNTTTTTTTTTTTTAGGATTTAGCATTTAGGATGCTTCAAGCTTTTGTCTGACTTGGGGTTCTATTTGCTCACTATTCCCTCATGAGTCTGGACTCCTGCAGCTTTCATTTTGAGCCATATCTTATGTTGCCGAGGATCCAGACTGAAAATGAAAGGCTGGATTATAGATTAATAAGCCCTGTCACGAACTGCAAAAATTTCTTTCTCTGCAAACATGGAAAAACTGCATCAAAAGCTTCTACATATGCATATGGATGTCTAATTTCCCTTCTTATGTATACTGTGTATACTTTTTAGGTATCTGTTTATTGATCAAAAATACCTTTGTAGTTTCTAGTGTAAATACTTAGAACAAGTATTTTTAGAAAATATAACATATCCTATGATTTCTTTCCACAGAGAAGAAATCCCAGCCCTTAAGGGAAAATACAGAACTTCAATAAAATTTGCATTTAAAGCTAAATATCCTAATTCTGTAGTTCCTTAAAGTCACTTGGGCAATAGATGCACAATTTGTTTCACCAAGATCAAACATTCTGCACTGAATCATGTTATTAGGAAATCTGCATGTCTACTTGGTACTTATTTCTTTTTAAAAAATTAAGTAGCATTTACGATAGCTTTTTGTAAATCACACTTGTAGTTGTATTTCAATTAAGAAATGTAAATATTGTAGATCAGAGATTAATAATTGCATTATACTTCATTCCTAATTTACATGTAAAAGTACTTGCTAGCTATTAGTGAGGTATTTATTACACTACATAGTACATAAACTACTAAATACACCAAATAATACACATTAATTTTTTTTAATTCGATTTGCCCTTTGCTTAAGTGGATGGCAAAACTTCATGTACCCCAGTAAATGCAGGACCAGGACCAAACCCCATTTCTGTTACATACAATAGAAACCCTCCAAACATTCTGAAATAAGCAGTGGAATGAAGACCACACTGTATACTGTATAGAGTTCAAGAGTAGTGTGGTAATTTGCAATGGGTAAAGAGACACTATGATTTCACCTTATACAGTAACCTTTAAAATCACTGTGTTTCTACAGAAGAGAGATCCAGTACCTCCTCATATGCAGTGCTGCCTCCAACAAATGCACTGGCCTCTGAAGACCATGGTGACGGTTTACAATTCCCAAGAAGTCAACTGTCTTGCACCTTGTTCTCACGGAACATGCATTGCTATTCTGGACTGGCACTGCTGAATTAAGTTTGTCCCATGTGTTTTCCACAGAGTCTTTAATGAATGTGAGCTGCCTGGAAGCAAAGCCTTTGGGAGCACAAAGCAAACGAAGGAACAAACTTTTAATCAAAGAATCTAAGTATGCTCAGAGATCAGTTGTGTGAAAGACAGGGGGAGCCGAGGGTTCTCAGCACCCCACAGGAATAAGTAAATACGGTGGAAGGTGAAAAGCTTGCAGCCAGAAAGTCAAAATCACCCATTCTCAAAAATCAGATTTTATAATGCATACCATGTAGAGAATGATTCACTAATAATGCCTGATTTGCAAGAAGAAATTATGTGTGTTCGGAAATTAAAACCCTAATTAAAACCATATTAAATTTTGAGATGTATAGAGCTGTAGTCTGAACTGTAGGTTTAAAAAGCTAGTTAATGGCTTTCTGATATCATTCCCTTAAAATTATATCAGAAATCACTTTCCCCTCTTCATGTAAAGATTTTAAAAGAAATTACTTTTTGCGAATTCAGACAGAAAAATTATCAATGTAAGGGCAACTCTGGAATTTCACAAAATGTCTGCCAATTTTTCTGTGAATTAATTATTACAAATTACAGTCAAACATGTTTTGAATCCCTATTGCTTAGCCAATGTTTTGCAGTTATTTTCTTCCATTTAAAATATTCACGTGAGAACGTTTCCATACATCCAAACCCCATTTTACAATAGTTTTTACCGAGGAGAAAAGGAAGGCATAATTTCTTTCTTATCTGACTATGTAATTCAGACAGGGAGGATCGCATACAATGGTGAAAACCTCATAACCCACCTAGAATAGGATGTAATATCCCCAGGTGATCTTCAGATTTGCAAAACAGTACTCAAAGGTTAGATTTCTACATCTTTACAGAAGACTTATTTTCACAAAAAGACTCTGCTGGATAGTATCTATTCAGATAAGAAAACGTTCCCAGATATGGGTCCTAGAAAGGGTTATAGATCCACAGCATCATTTATCAAAAGATGTAAGTACCCTTGAAATCAAGGGCACATGTTCAACTCTGCAGGAGCATGCCTGCTCCAAAGCCAGTTAGCTCTGCAGTACAACACGAGTATCTAAGTGTTCTGGTGAAGAGCTCCTGTGAAACCCTATGGCACAATTCTGGGTCATGTCAAGGTCTCTGCACCGTCTCATGGACCTATCAAAATAGGCTCTGTGCAAAGCAGAAGGATACATCTGCACTGTAATGGTGGTGATGACAGCTTAGGTACATATCTGAACGATTGCTTAAACTAATCCGCTAATTTTAAACTAGGTAGGAAATTTCAAAATATGTAGCTGTAATAACACGGAGCTCAGTTTGTGCCACAAAAAGCACCCAGTAAATAAAATAAACACCTAAACCCTCATTTCAGCGTTGAGCCTGGCAGCCAAACTAGCTCATTTATAACTAATTTCATTGTGTTCACAAGACTATCACTGCTGCAATGCAAACACACAACTGCTGCACGACAAATGTCCACTGAGAAATCAAGTAGGTCCTGGTGAGCAAGTGCAATGCGCCTTTAGCAAAGCTTTACGCTGGTAAGAACCCCTGGGGTCTGAGCATCTTCTCTGAGCATCTGTGAGACGGAATCACAGTCACTCCCTTCCAGAAGGACAAACTAGTTCTATAGCCAAGATTTTAACTTTAACGAGCTATCCCAAGATTCATGTTGGGGTAAGGGACGGGGAAAGCAGCTTTATATTTGGCTGCCTGACTTAAGACATAATCTGAGGGGGAAAATAGACCTTGTACAGGTTTTTCCTGTAAACAGTTTATAGTCTTTAATCAACTCACTCTCAGTCCTAATGAAAATGCGGAGATTATGAACGCCCATTCTGCTCATGTGATAATACCATCAATAGTCTTTGCATTCCATTTTTATCAACTCATTGTTTTGGACCATTATTGGGATTTCTTAAACTCTAGAAACGAGAACAGGAGATCAGAGTTTATTTGTATTCTGTTAAAAAAAAAACTTTAAAAATTGAACAGCATAAAGATTTATTAAACTAATAACAAAATACAGATATCTTGCTGAGAATGTGTTACACAACAATTTCTGCAACTTGGATTATTTTAATAAACATATCAAAGGGAGAAAATAAAATAGCTAATATTTTTGATGCTGAGTAATAGTTCTTGTGCACTTTTGTATTTTATTTAATTGCTCGGTAGCTCAGAAACGTACAGATATACCATTTTTTAAAATATATCACATGTGGTTAAGATATTAGGGATCTCTTTTATGTATAGCCCTAAGATGGATCTATATGCCAGACTTACTAGTTTATGTTTATAACGTTTACTTGAAATCCAGCATCATCTATTGACGGAAAGTAATGAAATTTGGAATGTGAGTCTGTCGTGGTTTAGGCCAAATCCCACTGGGGACGTGGG
>VZSZ01011242.1:186942-216962 GCA_013398815.1 Ibidorhyncha struthersii | reverse complement strand
AAAGGCTTGTGCCTGAATTACTGGAAAAGGTGAAAATTTGATCGACGTTTCTGAAACTTTCATCCTCAGTACACAAAACAGCAATTCTAAGGGCTCTTGTTTAAAACAGCAATTCTAAGGGCTCTTGTTTTCTGCATTAGTGAATCTTCCCCTGCGGTATTGTCCCAGCTAAAGACCATTATATAGGTCAGTGAAATGATAGAGTTTCTTCGTGGATGTACAAGGGGAAAAAAAATCTTATGAAAAGAACCTTGTGAATATTCTGTATTAATATGTTGACATTCAAGAAGTTCTAAAAAGTTTTAGTCAGTAGTTATCTTGTTGGTTTCTGTAATATTAGAAGTGAAAATTCAGGTTCTCAGGACTTCACGAGATCCGTTCCACAATGGTGTTCAAACATGTTTTCAGGTCAGGACTGCCTGCACCTGTTTTGTCAATAAACTGAAAATGTAACTTTTTTGGCTATCAAAGTATTATTATTCTCTTTGTACAGATTAATGCAAATTTCTATTACTGATTACTGAAGGCAGTAATCCTTAAGTATGATACGTTTATAACGAATATACCCTGTTCTGCCTCTCTGCAACATGTTCCTTTTCTTTTTTAGAGTTTGCCGTACGGTTTTTGCAGAAGGAATAAGCATATTCTGGGAAAAAAAAAGCCTAGAAAAAATAGCTCTTACCAAGCTAAATGAGGTAATTACATTTTCACTGTGTTTTTAAAGCACAGCTGTATCTTTTGGGCTATGAGAATTAGTAACTAATAACTTTATACTTGTCTTCTTATGTAAGGGAAAATGCCCCTTCAAAATGCAGACTTGTCTAATTAGCTCATTTTCTCCATTTTGAAAATCAGTTAAAGCGAATGCATTGCGTATTATAATTTTAAGGGTTTTCTTATTTTTCCCAAGTTTAATGGTTTATAGTGACCATTATCATATGACTCTTACTTTTTTCTGTGTCAGAACTTGGTAGATGAGAAAAAAATGAAATCACTTTTGTTTTGATTTTCCACTAAAGCAATTACATTAATATTGTATCTCAATACTTTTCAATACTACTTTAATGGCAGGTAATAAGTATCAATGGAAGATGACATATAGTTACTCAGTTTTCTCTGTGCTAAGAAAATGGCACCACTAATGCCATTCTCTCAGTAACTGAAGATGACTGATAAAAATTATGCTGTGATTTTAAGTAAATACACAGTAAGATTACAGCGTCTTACAGAGTTCCTTGACTCCTACAATCTAAACGATCACTAATATTCTAAAGACTTTTTTAGTGTCTGTAAAAATTGAGTAGGCAGCTTCTATGTGCATGTATAGTAAACTGATACTAGTCTAGAAAACAAATCCATAAACTATTAAATGTTTGTTTCCTTAATTTAAAGTCCTCAAAAATTTCTTGAATCAGTATGCAAAAGCATCTTCTGTCCTTAATTCATGTATCAGCATCACAAGAGAGGAAAGTGTCCCTAGTATACTAAAGCGGTTCCAAAATGAAATAAAATGTTAAGGTTTTTCATGTACAATAACGTTTATTTTGTCCAAAAATCAATTTCAACATCAATTCTGCACCATTTAGATTTTTGTAACACAAGCCTCTCTCTCTGGTGGTTTATTTTTTTTCCCCCCAAATTAACTCAAGTGGGAAAAGTCCTTTAAGTCTATAATTTTCTAAATTTCTGTATTTATGGTTTCCTTGGGGTCTGATGTGTTTTTGTTTTGGTAATCGTCTTCCCTGCTGAGCTGCCACACTGTAACCCTTGAAATATGCTGCTATTGGTGAATCTACTTCAACGTTTACTTCAGCTGACCTGTCTTAAGGCATTCATCAGTTAATTTTGCAAATCTTCTTGGATAATGCCCCTTATATTTTAGGAGTATTTCCTATTGTAGTGCACCCCAAGGAAATAGAACAAAAATTTTCTTACTGTCTAATGCTGCAGTTCGTTGAATACTCCGATTTGGACAACACCATCAGTATAAATTGTTGGCATTCTTCCAAAGTAGTACTGATTCTTGACAGCCACTCTAATTTGGGAAGCTAAAAGATGGAGAAACAAGAAAATCCAGTTAACTCACTCTCAGACTCATTCCCTGAAGCCCAAAATGGACAATTTAATAAATGTAAATTCAGCAGTTAAAGAAAAAGCAAGAGGAGGAAACACATTGCACACTATATACTGATTACAGGTTTTAAAAGGGATCAGGCAGTAGAAGCTGTACAGGAGACTTATATTTTGACTTAAGATTGAATGCACCAATTAGCAAAAGGCTGATTGTTTATGTTTGGTCGTTTTACTCAACTTTAAACTTTGTTTCTCTCTACAGTTTTAAGAAATATGGAAAAAGACCTTTCATAACACTTAGATTACTGAAAAACAGAAAGTCCAGTATAATTGCACCCAAAATAGTTTGAACCAATCTAAGACCAAAAAATTCTTAATTTGGGCTGAATGTTATTGTTATGTCTCCTAGAAAGCAAAGTTTATAGAGATATCTGTCAGTTCTGGAACTTTTTTTTTAATTGATTCAGCCTTACATGGTAAGATTAGGTGGTTATAAATATGTGGTTAATACTACCCTTCAGTATAGCAGTTTGTGTGGTGTGAAGCAAGTCATATTTGTGGGTCTTCCAAATCAGACAATGTTTCTAATGCTATTGAACTTTAAATGCTATTGCTTCTTTAAATCTTTGTAGAGAAATAAGAAAAAATCTGTTGAACAAGCATGGTTTCTAAAGTAGATATTAATTGATTTACCACTGTTAAATACCATCATTAACATAAAGACCTGACTTTTTTACTGAGGGAAACTGGTGATATAACGGACAACAAAATGAAGTATTCACTTTTCTTATTCTGAAGCAGATTGAGACAATGGAACATAGGACAGTAAGCTGCTTTGTATGAAAGATTACCACTATTTTAATACTGTGCCATTCAACATTTTCAAATACAGGCAAGGCTTATAGCGTCTAAAGTCTTTATGATGTTGTTTGGTGATCAGGAGGAAAGAATGGACCAAGTTCGGCTTGTTAGCAAACTCTAACTTCCATGGTAAGAACCAACATACTCTCTTATTCTTATGGTCAATATGAGGAGCAAGATCCAAACAGTTAAACAGTTTGAATGGGCGGGAGAAGAAAATACCGTGTCAACCCCGAAACTAGCCATCATTTGTAGAATAATTTAGTCCGTTTCATCAACTTAAATCTGTGATTTTTCCCATATTGAGGTCACTACTCCCATCACCACCTAGTTCAGTCCTCACTGGTATTACCACAATTGGCAATAAAGCAAAAAGCATATTTGTTGCTAGACCACAATCCGCCTGCTTAGAAAAATTCTGCCACCCTTTTCTACCCACTAAAAAAAAACCACAGTCAAAGCATACTATACTTGTTTGCCTTTGCAGGTTTTATAGGAAAAATCATGGTATAGAAACCATTGTGACTTCCTTTCAAGAAAATTTACTAGAAAGTAGGCATTTAAAACTCCTGTTGTTAAACAAAAAGCCTGCTATAGAGTACATTTTTTTCCCAACTTATTGTAATATATTTCTCCTTTTGGATGAAAGCAGCAGAACCCAGAGGCAAAGTTCTAAAGTATTTTTTCACATTTATAGACTCTATCTATTGGCAAACTCCTTAGGCACTTATAGGCAGAAATGTAAAGTTTTCTCCACGTTCATCAAGTAAGATTTCCAATAAAGTATTGTACTATACCAGCCATCTCAAGTGATGCAATCCTGTGCATGCAGTGAATTAGTAATATCCACTTTACTAACCTTGTCTAATTGTTACAACTTTTATGCACCTAAATAGACACTGTACTAGGCAATAGTGGTTTTCTGTATTGGGTGTTTTGTTTTAAATATTTGGTCCTGCTGTTTTATAAATCGTATGGAAATAATTCTGAATTTGCAATCAGTGATCTATTTTTCAGCTACCTTTTTCCAGGTTTAGTTGATTTGTATGTTATGTGCATTTATATAAGCAGCAATGCTACACTGGAGACTTCTTTCTGACATCATGTTAAAAGGTTTAAGATGGATTTTTGGTTTGCAAGAGCAACTCTTTTTAAATTAGTTTTTGCATACATGTGCAAGAGCAATTTATGAACAGTGCTCTTACTTCAAGTGGTATTTTCCTACACTATTTTAGTTTCCCTTATTTAATGTTAAAACAAATAAATATTTGAGTTCATAGAAATTCTAGAGAAAACAATATTGCACAAAGAAATCATCTAGTTAATCACAGAAAACTGCACAAGGGCTGGGAGTTCGGTTACGCTGGGAGGGAAATGTCCAAGTAGTCCTTTTTAAAGCCATTACAAGCATACTTGCAGCACTTTAAATCAGTCAAACCTCGTCAACAAGAACTAGGGCTGTATTCTTCAGCTGGTAGCTCATGTACACACGTTTTGCAGGGATTTGAAAGAGTGGACAAACAAGGTCCATCAATTCTGTCAACACATAGTTCAAGAACTCTGAACTTTACCCAAAACAAATAGTTTCTGAGGACAAAAGTCTTGCCATCTGAAAATAATTTTATTTTTTCACTTGGCTTTCTTAGAACTGCAGTATTCAAGATTTCTATGGATCATTCTGAAACATTATTTTATTTCTAACATAATCAGTACCTTCTCCGCAACGTTGCCAAAGTACATAAAGTAAAGCATGTGTCATGGGTTAACCCCAGTAGGAGATAAATTCAATGGGGCAAAAGTTTTCCTAAAGCTTGTGGTCCTCTTCCCCATTTTTTTTTGTTAGGTTTTCTGTATTTAATTTAATATTTAATAAATACATGAAAAGAAAAAGACAAGCTTTGCAGCACTACTGGATTTGTCCCACCAACATGGTTTTGTGGAGACAACCTCAAGGAATGACAGAGTAGTTAAATCATGCTAATCCACTTACTTTTAGTACCTCAACAAGAGTACCAATATTTGAAAAGTGGAGCTTTATCATAAGGATTTTATTTGTTTATTTATATTTTGCTAAAATTACTGAGAACATTTATAATCATAAGTTTGCTGTATTAATAGCAGTGACTTCATACAGACATTAAGTAACCTACGAAGTTGTGCAGTCAGTCCTGACCTTCCCCAAAGCAGGAACTGACACAGTTCTCTCTAAGCTATGGAAATCCAGGGTTGACAGTGGAAACAAATGTGTCCTAGAAGGTACCTGGGAAACTTAGTTTCGCTTGCAGTGTTACCGTAAGTTTAAATTCTGGCCTTAGGACTGAAGAATATGAAAAAATACAGCCTTTAGAATCATTCACGTAACACTGTACAAGTATTGCTTTACAATATCAAGCGCTTTCTTAAATGATGTGCAGTAATGTGTGTATCTGACCTATAATCATTATTAACCTTAGACTATGGCAAAATTTGATATCTCGCTTCCCCCCTGCCATAGAAATGGTTTGCAAAATTTTAATCGATAGAATCGCAGAAATCTCAGGTGGATAGTCAAACAACTAAAAGCTAGGTGCAGAATTTTTCAGATAACTTGAGTGAGTCCTAATTACTGAGTCAGGGGCTGAGCTGGAAGGCTACAAGTGAGCAAAGACAGGATTCTGTAAACAACGTCATCATCTGAGCACCAAAGAAGGACAAATACTGTTGTTTTGGGACAGCTACTTGGAATTGCGTGTCCTATAGTGCAAAGCACGACTCTAGTACAGCAGTTGAACTAGATGCAGTACCACATTAGTCAGTTCTGGAATCCTCTCTTACTGGATTTGCTGGAACCAGGTGCCACATCAGATTGGTCAACATATTAGCGTATCATTCCTTATGAGTAATATAATATCCACTCTTAAAAATAGCTTGCAGTGAGACCTAATTGTCTTGCCAGATGAACTCCAAAAATTATTCCAAGTTCCTTACTATCTCAGGTTAAAATCTTCAGACTAGCCTCTTCACAATCCTGGAGTTATTTATAATTGACTATGACTTTGTTATGTTTGAGACAGGTGCGGGTAACCAGCCAGAAATGTTTGGGAACAAAAATTCCTCAATTAATTCTCTTTGTAAAAAGTGTGCATCCTTTTTTTGAGTCCTGGACTTTGTCAGCAATGGTGGCTGCACCAGTTATTGTTGGACAGCTATTACATAGGGAATGGCATTCTTTCCACCAGCAGTCAGAGGGGACTGACCATTCCTTTCTTCAGCAGTAATCCAACAGTGTCAGACAATTGCACCAAATGGGAGCCCTGAAGGTGTTTCATCTGTTTTTATGTATCGATGTCCAGATATAGTCAAAGATCAAGTCTGAAGTTACAATACTAAAAGGAACATTGATTTCTGTTCCACTCCTGTTTCCTGAATGAAGACCTATTTCTTCCATCTCTTCACAATAAAGTTGAGGGAGAATGATCCATGTCTGGAATTAGAAGTAATCAATCATTTTTGCTGTTTGACCACTTGCAAAATATCTACAGTAGGAATTCGTTCATATTGGAGTTCAGAATAATTTATTTTAAAATGCAGACAGCTGAAGTGTAGCAATGGACAATTACATTTCTCTTTCAGTCCTAATAAATTAATCTTTAATTTATTAATTAAAGCAGCTTTAATGCTGCTAATCGAAGTGGTTTACCCAAGAACTTATGTTGAGGATCCTTGCTCTTTTCTATGGTTTGATATTACTGTTATTTAAAATTTTTTATCTCAATAACCAGTTATTTCTGTAGGAGTGGGCTTCAGTATTGGCAGATTACCTATACGTAGAAAAAATGTAAGTGCGTGAGGCACAGATAATAGTGACATAGCGACATCCTCAAGACTTCTAGAAGGCTGGGGTGGAAGGGCAGGCTAAAAATCTCAGGACTCTCCCAGTATCACCTATGTATTGGTTAAACAGCTTCTGTATCTCATACAAAACCATGTCTAAGACTGCCCAATACTAGTCAGATTGCTTCAAGGGAATCAGTGCTGCTTACTGTAGTGCTAGTTTGTGCAATACAGACTTCCAGAACACTAATGACCCTTCTGTTGACAATGGTTCTGTCCATATTTGCAGATTATATATTAAGTGACTGGAAAAGGGGGAACATTGTACACATTTTACTGTGTCCAGCTCTGAGGCCCCCAGCATAAGAAGGACATGGACCTATTGGAGCCAGTCCAGAGGAGGGCCACAAAGATGGCCAGAGGGCTGTAGCACCTCTCCTATGAGGACAGGCTGACAGAGCTGGGGTTGTTTAGCCTAGACAAGAGAAGGCTCTGGGCACACCTTATAGCAGCCTTCCAGTACCTCAGGGGGGTCACCAGGAAAGATGGGGAGGGAGCCTCTGTCAAGGAGTGTAGCAATAGGACGAGGTGTAATGGCTGTAAACTGAAAGAAGGTAGATTTACATTAGACATTAAGAAGTAATTTTTCACAATGAGGATCATGAGACACTGGAACAGGTTGCCCAGAGAAGGTGTGGATGCCCCATCCCTGGAAGTGCTCAAGGCCAAGTTGGATGGGGCTTTGAGCAACCTGGTCTAGTGGAAGATGTCCCTGCCCATGGCAGGGGTGTGGAACTAGATGATCTTTAAGGTTCCTTCCAACCCAAACCATTCTATGATTCTATGACTTCTAAAAAGCACCCTGGGCACTACCTACCTGTCAGCCTCACCTCTGTGCCCGGGAAGATCATGGAACAGATCCTCATTGAAGCTATGCTAAGGCACATGGAGGACAGGGAGGTGATTTGAGACAGCCAGCATTGCTTCACGAAGGGCAAGTCCTGCCTGACCAACCTAGAGGCCTTTTATGATGGAGTAATTACATCAGTGGACAAGGGAAGAGCTATGGATGTTGTCTATCTGGAATTCTCGAAGGCCTTTGACACAGTCCTCCATGACATGCCTCTCTCTAAATTGGGGAGGTATGGATTTGATGGGTAGACTGTTCGGTGGATAAGGAATTGGATGGGTGGTCGCATCCAGAGAGTAGTTGTCAACGGCTCAATGTCCAGATGGAGGTCGGTGATGAGTGGTGTCCCTCAGGGGTCTGTATTGGGACTGGTATTCTTTGTCTTCTTCAGTGACACAGACAGTGGCATCAAGTGCAACCCTCAGCAAATTTGCAGATGACACCAAGCTGAGTCATGCGGTTGGCATATCTGAGGGATGGGATGCCATTCAGGGGGACCTGGACAAGCTCAAGAAGTGGACCCATGTGCACCTCGTGAGGTTCAACAAGGCCACGTGCAAGGTCCAGCACATGGTTCAGGGCAACCTCTGGTATCAATGCAGGCTGGGGGATGAAGGGATTGAGAGCAGCCCTGCCAAGAAGGACTTGGGGGTACTGGTGGGTGAAAAGCTGGACATGAGCTGGCAATGTGCACTCGCAGCCCAGAAGGCCAACCATACCCTGGGCTGCATCAAAAGAAGTGTGACCAGCGGATCGAGGAAAGCAATTCTGCCCCTCTACTCCGC
Organism: Ibidorhyncha struthersii; assembly: GCA_013398815.1. Lineage (NCBI taxonomy): Eukaryota > Metazoa > Chordata > Aves > Charadriiformes > Charadriidae > Ibidorhyncha > Ibidorhyncha struthersii. The sequence continues at coordinate 208,520 of VZSZ01011242.1, read as the reverse complement.
TCTGGTGAGACCCCACCTGGACTACTGTGTCCAGCTCTCGAGTCCTGAGTACAAGAAAAACACGGATCTGTTGGAGCGGGTCTAGAGAAAGGCCACAAAGATAATCAGAGGGCTGGAGCACCTGTCCTATGAGGACAGGCTGAGAGAGTAGGGGTTGTTCAGCCTGGAGAAGACAAGGCTCCAGGGAGACCTTAGTGGTGCCTTTCAGTACTTAAAGGGGGCTTATATGAAAGATGGGGACAGACATTTTAGTAGGGGCTGTAGCGATAGAACAAGGGGCGATAGTTTTAAACTAACAAAGGGTAAATTCAGACTAGATATAAGGAAGAATTTTTTTTATTATGAGGGTGATAAGACATTGCAACAGGCTTTCCAGAGAGGTTGTCAATACCCCATCCCTGGAAACATTCAAGGTCACGTTGGACAGGGCTCTGAGCAACCTGATGTAGTTGAAGATATCCCTGCTCATAGCAGGGGTTTTGGACTAGATGACCTTTAAAGATCTCTTCCAACCCAAACCATTCTATGATTCTATGCTTCTAAGTACTGTTGCTGATGACATTCTGTGCAGAAGACCATCAGTCATAAACAGCTTTAGAGTCACCACATTCTTATTTACATAAACAAGATCCAGAATCTTTTTCTTGCCACTTCTCTGACTTGAATGGAGTTTTAGAGTTCTGTCATTACAGAGGTAGGTCCTTTGCTAGGGACAAAAGTCACTGACGTCTTCCATACCAGCTTCTGAGATCCTATTCATATTTTTCAGGCCTTAGTGGATCTCATGGAATGTATTTCAAGCTACAGGGTTTGCTTCCAGCAAGCAAGATCATAGGATTTCCATTCCCTCAAGGTTCTGAGAAGGATCCTATAGGTGTATCCATATTAGCATTTTAATTTAGCTCAGGGGTGCGCATTTGAAGTGAATCTCTCAATTGTGCCTACTTACAGCACTTCAAGTGACATCGTGGAATAGTCTTGGAACACATGAGCTGAATTCCTTTTGAATGAAACTAAACTGGAAGATGCCTGCCAGGTAGTGTACCTAATATCCCCAGCTGTTAATTTTTTTGGTGTATAAGGCCAGATAGAGCTAGTCATAGAACCATAGAATTATTTAGGTTGGAAAAGACCCTTAAGATCATCATGTCCAACTATAAACCTGACGCTGCCCAGTCCACCACTAAACCTAAGTGCCACTTTTACATGGCTTTTAAATACCTCCAGGGATGGTGACTCAACCACTTCCCTGGGCAGCCTGTTCCAATGCTTAATAACCCTTTCAGTGAAGAAATTTTTCCTAATACCCAATCTAAACCTCCCCAGCACAACTTGAGGCTGTTTCCTCTTGTCCTATCACTTGTTACTTGGGAAAAGAGACCAACAGGTAGTTGTAAAGAGCAATAAAGTCTCCCTTCAGCCTCCTTTTCTCCAGGCTAAACAGCCCCAGTTCCCTCAGCCGCTACTCGTAAGACTTGTGCTCTAGACCCTTCTCAAGCTTTGTTCCTCTTCCTTGGATGCTTTCCAGCACAAACACCCTGGTTATTAGTTGTCAGGGGGTGGGGGGGAAGTCATGGTTTTGCACCTCTTGCCTCCACTCTTAAACAAGAGTATCGCAGAAGCAGTTGTGCTGAAAAGGATCTGGGTGTCCTGGTGGAAAACAAACTGAACATAAGCTAACACTAGGCTCTTATGGGGAAAAACACCGACTGCGTACTGAGCTGTATTAGCAAAAGTGTTGCCAGTAGACTGAGGGGCACTTTTACACAAATCTGATTTTATTAATTGGGATTAATGGAATCACTGAGAAGTTTCATGTAATAGTGAACTCAGACTATGAAAAGACTACGCTAGCTGCCACTGCTGACATTCAGTAGGTACTTTTCTTTTATATAGATTATGAGCTTAGTATTAGGCCAACCCTGAAGTTTTCTTCATTGTGACAAAATAGCTCCATTGCCTTCTTTGCAGCTGTGGGTGGAAGATTTCTTCTTCCAATGCCCCCGAGCAAGTAATGCAGCTTAGTGGTTTTGTGGCCTATAGCTGATACAGAAACAGGACTTGAGTCTTAAGTACAACAGAATCAGATCTTGTAACACATAATCACCTCAAATATTCAGTTACTATCAAATGTCTGTGTATTGCTAAAGGAAGGGGATTTCTGCTCATTTGTTAGAGACTGAATGAATGACTCTATTGTTAATTAAAATCAGACTGCAAAAAGTGTTTGCATTTGTGTGAAAAAACTTCAAATTGAAAAGTCACTGTACAGTCTTGCCCACAGTTGTGTGCACATACTTTCTAAAATCAGCAAGTGTTGGCTAGCATCGTAGCAGGTAAATAACACATATATGTGTGTCTAGGGGCAAGAATGACCCCACAGGCTGTAAGACTTGCCGCCACCTAACTTTTCACATTCCATAGACATGGTGTGGATAAGACTAATTCACACTAATAAGCATGCCTGTATATTTTAAAATTCTGATAACGTTATTATAGATGTTCTTCTGCATAAACACCTATATATAAAGAAAAACCTGAATTTGATTTCTATGTACATTTTCTATTCACTCAGATTTACTTTGTGAGTGTTTAAATTTAATAATGGTATTCTAACCAGAATTATAGAAAATTTATTTTCAGGCACATGTCAGGGAAATTAATGAAGGTATGTATAATAGGAATTTTCATCAGCTAGTTCTTTAAATACCTGTTTTCTATAGTATGATACCTATTTTCTTATCCTTTACCCTTCTAGTATGTCTATATTTTTCTGTGTTTCTCAGAGATATGAAAGATATGCAAAGGTACAACCTCTGGAGTTGTGCATATACTGCTCCACTAGCTTATGTTTAGCCTCATCCTAGGCTCAGACAGTTAGAGAATTTTCACAGTAGGATCTTGGACTTGCCAGTTATTCCATATGTGCTGCACCTTTCATGACAGACCATCTGTGCTCACCACTGCAAACATCTACATTATGCCTGTGTGGTCAGCCAGATTTGATCTACAAGACTTTCAGTAATGGTCTGCAACTGATGCACGCATAAGATACACATCTGTGGCAAGGGCATTTCCAAAATCAACCTTCTGTCCGGCGGGTTAGGGGCTGATGCCCTGTGGCCTCACACTTTGAATGCATCATGGAGGATGTGGCCTAACTTGCCTATTTCACTTGCAGTCATGCAAGTGAATCACAGGCGCTCAAGAATTATGTCATTTAGATTACATCCAGTCTGCTCGTCATGGACCAGGCAAGTATGCCCTTGCAGGGCTAGTTGAGGTTCCGTATATACAAGTATAAATTCTTCATTTTTTAATCTTGTAGTTGTATTCTCCTGTTGCATCAAGACTGGAGTCATATTCCGTCTGTGGACTTCTTTGCATGCTGGTTAGACATTTGTTAGAAGAAAATGTTTTCTTCCTTTAACTATTTCCAGAAATTTTATTTTTCTCCTAGGCCCATATGGTTCTCTGCTATATTGTTATTTACTCACCTGTTTCATGGAATAGCTACGTAATTATATAAAGACTCTCCCAGGAAGCAAAAGTCTGTTTCACGCCTAACAGATTTTTAGTAGAACACTGAGATTATGTTGATATTGAATCATGGTAGAAGGACATGGTAAGCTAATACACTTTTGGAGGACTGGAGCCAGGACAACTTATTTCAGCCATGCCCATTAGCTTCTGTAACAATAGAGCTGAAGCATAAGTCAGATCTCAGTCCTTTGTTCTTGTTCCTTCTCCAGCATAGAGTTTCTCTGCCAGTGAGCAAGCTGGGATATGCTAAAGTTGAGTCTGAACATGCATTAACATGTAGATAATAAGGGTGTTACAGGAACTAAATTTTAAGCTGGAGATTGTACAAACATGACAGTGCAGATGTATCCCGAGGAACCAGGAAAGTTTGTGCTCCAGAACAGAGGCTACTGACTGAAAAAGATCCTTTATTTAGGGGATGACTGTCATTCTGAAGTCCACTGACACATTTCAGGTCTTGTTTTGTTTTGTTTTGTTTTGTTTTTTATACCAGGTATTGTAAGAAGCCATAAGAGTGATTATGTGGTATTGATAGAATCTATCCAGCTTCAGGAACACAGGACCAAACCTGTTCTTAGTTTTGGGAAGGGATTCATCCTCAGGGATTCCATTCTGTATACGGTGGGTTGGTTTTGGCTTTTCTCCAATGAATATCCTGAGGTTTGACTTAAGTTTCTTTTCAGTCAAAATTTACATTCTAAAAAAAAAGGCATTCATTAAGGACATTCTTTTGAAACGAATTGTGAGACTTCATCAACACTGCCAGTTATGATTCTTTGGTGAACCAAAAGATGAAACTAGAGAATAAAACCTTCATGAATCATGTGTAAGTGTAGATAGTGTCTGGTTGTGAAAGACTGTCAGTGGCAATCACGGCATCTTACTAGGGCTTTGAAAGGAGGGGAATTATCAAGTTATGATAGTCCTACCGTGGCCATTCCCAGATAACTGTCAGAGGCATAAGGCAGGGGTTTTTTAGTGAGAAATTGCATACAATTTCCAGAAATGGGTAATAGTCTTACTCTACTGAAACTGAAGATTCTTCAAATTAACCATCTTCTGTATTCTTTGCACTACTTATCTACAATTTAACTGTTTTGTTTTGTTTTGTTTTGTTTTGTTTTGTTTTGTTTTGTTTTGTTTTGTTAAAGATTACAGAGCTGAGTAGTTGAAAGAGGCCTTTCCCTTTACAGGAAAGTAAGTACCCTGCCCACAATCCTTCAAAAGATGGTCCTCTTCTATGTAAGACTTATAAATAGGCTAAGACATTTGTAAGAAAGACAGATGAGTGGTGGCTAAAAATATTAGAACTACTGTTTTTCTGTAATTAGGTTGTCATAACAGCATGGAACCCAGATAACATTAATTATGGCTAATTAGTGACCAGCTGATTATGCTGCCCTGATCAACTTGAACTATCAGTGGTTTAGCAGCAAATAACATAGTGCTGTAATAATGATTGTATCTACCTACACTTTAAAATGTTTATTTACTGTTAGATATGTTTCCCTTACAAGTTAATTTAAGGGAGTGCTAGTCTCCTAGACAGCTAGAAAAACAAACATATGATGTGTGGTTGTGCCATAATAAAGATGTTTTACATTATTAGACCATTGTCTAGATAAAATCTAGTAGGGTTGAGCTTAATTAAAATAGATAATAAAATACACTGCTGCAACACTAGTAAAATAACTTCTTTTTTTTTTAAATGGAAGGGAAAGGCTTTAGTATAACTAAAGAGGTACACTGTTATTCATAATGCCTTTAACATTCATTTGTATGCAATTGCTTTCTTTGATTGCTTCCACAAGTCTTTCAGGGAGCAGTAAAAGAAAAACACTATCAAAACATGGTTATGAATCACTATATTTAACTACTAGGATTTCAAGTTCATTTTAGAAGCACAGTGAATTTCATTGGGTTTTGCATATGGCACATTTAGCTTTTTGTTTCCGGTGGAAAACAAAATGATCAGGCAGTTCATGAAAAGCTTAAAACAAATCTGAATTGCAGTTTTCTTTTCTGAACCTGCTTTATACTTTCAGTGTGTGTGTTACCAAGTTACATTTCATTTTGGATCCATGAAAACAATTTTACCGACTACTTTTTACCAATATAAACAGCAGTAGAGCTAATTTGCCATAGAATTATCTACTTAGCCCACCCTGTTATCTGTGTAGAAGATTTGTCTGAGTGGCTTCTGTAGAGCTTGAGAAAGCAGCATTTATCTGCAAATATTTTAAGTGAGATTTTAATTGAATATAAACATGAACTGCATGAACTTTGGCACTTGAAGGACTCCTGAGAAAAAGCTATCACTAGTAATAGACGACTGTAAGTATTCACATATTGTAAGGTTATTGCATCAAAGCTGTCACTTGGTAAGCACATCAGCCTTTCACTTCTGTCTTAGAAACCAACAGGATGCTATCTAAGTGTGTTTTGCCAGCTGAAAGCTATCAGAGAGTTCCTCCAAACAAACATTGTTTGAATTAATATGTTATTTCCAAACGAGTTACATTGGCAAGGTATAAGGTAGTGCGGTTTAGAAAAATAAACCTAAATAAAATGAAAACAGAAGCAGCAGAATCTCTGAGTCTTGTATGAATGCTATGTGCATTTTATCTATATGGTAAATGACTGAAAATTAGAAATAATATTCTAAGGAGAAAAGGTTGGGACACAAAGGAAAAATTTGAATATAGCAGAAGCACCCACTAAGTATTAGTTAAGTGTGGAAGTGAGCATTCGGTAACGTGTTAGTGAAATTGCTCTACCTTATTATATAGGTATTAATGAGTTCTGATAGTACTGCTGGCATCTGTTTAAACAGATTTCCTTTACATGTGAGACCTGATCCAAAGACCAACAATGTCAATGGGTTAGTTATCTATTCTGTCATTTCTACACGGACGAAGGTGAACATTTGGAGAAGCTGAGACTATTAGCTGATGATCAAGAATGACTGACTGAAGAAAGCAAGCCAAGCATTGCTGCACTCTAGTCACCTGGCTTCTCTGCAGACTCTCCAGTCTTGCCTTTTCCAGTTTTATTTCATTCACTGTATTCTCTGGTAAAGCACGTGTTGATCAGAGACTACTCATGCTGGTACCATTCAGATATGAATAAAAAGGGACTGTGTTGATAACATGAAATTGCTTAGGTGCAGATCAGAGAGTATTTGTTTTTTAGAAAGCTCATCACAACAGGATCTGGTCACGTTCAAGATCTATTCTCAGAACATTCTGTAAACTAAGAAAATACCGCCTGTGTTTTTCAAATAAAGAGATAAGGCTCATGAAAAAAGGTGAGGATGCTGATAGGTGAGGTTTAGGCATAACTGGGGAATGAATCTGTAATAGTCCACCTTTCCTTCAAAGTATTTATTCTATGGAAGTACAGCTCATTTAGAAAGCTCTGCTCTTTTGAGCTGCAACTCGCAGAATCAAATCAGTAAGTAGTGAAAGATGTATGGGAGGTGAAAAATATGACATATCTCCCTTTCTTATATAAAAGAACATTAGTGTGGAAGAGGTTAATTAAATGAGAAATTTCACTAGACAACTGATTTTCTGTTTGTTTGTAAACTCACATTGATACTAAACATTCATTCATAAAACCAATACAAATACTTAAATTTTGAAAGATTCACTGAATATCATTTAGGTTCTCTGAATGTCGCTGCTCATTTCTTTGTAAGAAAATCATATTATTTACTATTCTTTAGTATTTCATTTGGTGTAACCTATTGGTCAATGGCTAGACATCTTTAGCATTCAATATACATTTAGCGTTCATTTGCTGATAAGTACATAAAAGCATATTTGTCAAGAACAAGACACAGCATGGTCTTGAGGACCTTTCTGGATTTTATTTATATCTAATAAGCCATAAAGTTTTCCTCTTCTCCATTTCTTTCTGAATTGGGTTTTTTTCATGGCCATGAAAGGAGACCATACAGATGCAGCCTCAAAATTATCTGTAAGAAACCATCTGTTAAAAAAAAAAAATGCTGTTCTCTTAATTCACAGACCCATACAGACCAAATGGATATTTGTCCTTTTTCAAAACACCTTTGATCTTCTCCATATAGCATCTCCTAGCAAAACTTAGAAACAAAGCTGTTTGCAGCAGTGATTAGGATCCCTGGATGAGAAATTGTGTTCTAACAGTCTTAAACTATTAAAATCTATTATAATCTGTTTAATCTGTTCATTAAAAATTGCTTCTTTCTTCTCTCTAGAAATCAAATTAGTGACAGTATGTTTTATTTTTATTTAGTTTGTTTTTTAGTTTTCTTCCTTGTTTAGTAATACCGCAAACTGGTAAAGGACTAGTCAAAAAAGGTTGAGAGAGCAAGTTAAAATAAATAAAGAAGAAATAGGTGTAAAGTTGTATAACCCAATTTTTACAACACTTTTGTAGCCCCTTCAGGCCTATTTGGAGTTATACAGCAGGTACGAGAGGGGATTGACCCCTCAACTTCTGATTTACACTAACCTGTAGTCTAAACCTTTAAAGTCTAGAGGTAGCCCAGGTTTCATTTAGACATTTTCTTGATTGACCTTATCTGTGTTTATCTAAAGAATATCTCATTGTCCAAGTTAGAGGCATGCCACTTCCTTTCCCTGCAACTTTTTTCCCCCATGAAATCCTAGGAGCTCAAATTCACTGCATAGAAATGTACGCTCACTAATTTTCCAGCAAAACTGTCACTGGGAACAATCTTAGTATAAATTGCTATCAGAAGGATGAGAGAGCAGGTTTCCAGTATCCCCTTATCCTGCCAGATAGTATCTTCATTATTTTTATACTTTCAGTCTTAAAATACCTCTCATGTACAGGCTAGATAGCCATGATCCAACTACTGAAGAAGCCACTTAAATACTTAACAAGCTGAGAAAACCCTATAGTTTCAGGTAATGACAAAGAAAGTTGTTCTATGCCAATGCTGTAATTATTTATCCAACGTTTATAGACATGATTGTATGTCCACACAGATTTTACATACCACTATTTTTCATACCATCTGTAATTCAAGAATTCTCTAGTAACTAATTGTAAACACCTTCTCAAGCATGGCATGTTTCTAAAATCTTCTTCCATTCTGGCTCATACGTAGTATTCATTCACTTTCGTCAGCTGTTAAAAAACAAATTTTGGAGAGTACTAGGTCAACCAGGTAAATTCTATTAAAATTTCCAGCATCTTCTCACTCAAGATCATCTATCTCAGTTTAATACTGTTGCACATTAAAACTTTCCTTCACTTACTGTGGAAGGGGAAATGCATAGGTAATTCCATGGCACTTAGTACATGTATTGTGGTAACAATGTGCATCTGATATTGAAGAACTAAATAAAATTATTGGTTCTTTCCTGCATATGCATTAACCCCCTGAAGATCTCTGGGAACTGCATATATGTAAGGTAAATTTTGAAGTTAAATGCTTATCTCCCCATTTAAAGAAGAAAAACTGGCCTTGGAATGAATGACCAGAGTCACTAGAATTGTACTCAGCAACTAAAATTGTAGCTGATACTTATTTTGTAGTGAAAAATTGCGAAAGCTTCAGTTTGAAGGTGATACCTGACTGCTGCAGGTCTTACTCTTCAGAATGCTGGTTTGAGTCGTATCTTTCTTTAGACAAGTTAAAACATATTGCATATTGGAATCCCCATATTTAAGCATATTGCTGCCATCATATGGTTATATACTTATTTGTCAGACTGGTATAATGAAGGCAGTTCTCCATTTTAGAAGAAACATTGTTATGTAAGGAAGTATAAAGTTGCACAGTGAAGTAGTAATGAGTGTAATAAAGTTTCTAATCCTTTTTCATGTTTAGACTGTAACAGCTCCGCCTGTCTCTGAATATGAAATACACTGTCTCCTGAAGCTAAATGAGTAAGATGATGTTCTGTGTGATCCATACAAGACAACATAAGAATAATTACTTAAATATTAGTCAGAAAAAATACCGTGGGAGAGAAGTTGTGGGAGTTTTGCCTGCCTAAGGAGTGAATAAAAACCAGGAAAAGCTGTCACAACGTACCCGAGGTGGTTAGAAAAGTAATCATGTCAGTATCAATATGTTAAATCAAATTCAGTCTTATTCATTTTATCTCTGATCATAGAATCATAGAATGATTGGAAGGGACCTTGAGGATCATCGAGTTCCAACACCCCTGCCATAGGCAGGGACACCTCACACTAGAACAGGTTGCCCAAAGCCCCGTCCAGCCTGGCCGTAGGCACCTCCAGGGATGGAGCTTCCACAACTTCTCTGGGCAACCTGTTCCAGTGCCTCACCACCCTCACAGTGAAAAATTTATTCCTAATATCTAATCTAAATCTACCCTCTTCCAGTTTGGAGCCATTCCCCCTTATCCTATCACTCCATGCCCTTGTCAAAAGTCCCTCCCCAGCTCTCCTGTAAGCCCCCTTTAGGGACTGGAAGGCCGCAATAAGGTCTCCCTGGAGCCTTCTCTTCTCCAGGCTGAACAGCCCCAACTCTCTCAGCCTGTAGATGGTCTGCTGATCATCTACTTTTTGGAGCTTCTCATGCAACCTTCATCAATTAATATGTTGGCTGTGCTTGACTGATTTTTTAAAATGACATAAATTGTCTTTTCAATCTCTGGCTGATATTTGTGCTGGCAGGCACAAATCATGTTGAAGCAAATGCTCTTTCCTTTCTACTTATTTGTCCCATAGAGATCATAAGCCTAGCCAGTAACACACAGTAACAATGTGGCTAGTAAGAAAAAAAAAAAAAAGGAAAAAAAAAAAGAATGGGATAGGAAAGGAAGAATATACCCATATGAATATATTATTTAAAAATTTTACTTGGGTAGAGAAATCTACTGCTAAAATTAATGCAATTTTTGAACATTTTTGGAAATAGTAACCATCAGGATGATGAAAACTGTCTATATTTGAAGGCAAAATTGCTTTTTCTCTTTTAACTTTCAGTAGTATAAAATCTCACATGATCAGACCTGTTCAATTTACCTCAGTCTGCATTAATTTCTGCAACATATTATTTACTTTGAAATCATTCTACAGGAAGTGATGAATCTGTACTTAAACATTTGTACAAGATTAACTTAGGGTTAAAATAGCTGATTCATAGTGTTGTAGGAAATATAGCTAAAACAGCTTACTCAGTCACCATAAAATGGATTCTGACCCTTAATCATAGTAGAGGAAAACAGCAGAAGAAAAAGGGATAGAAAGGACAATTCTGGTCAGTCAGTGTAATGAACTTCACTAAGTTCAAAAAGATGTGTGTCTTCCTCAGCTGTAAAACAAGGCTGTATCATTTCCAGGTGAGCTTCATTGTATTGGTCCAAAATTTGAGAGCAGATCAGCAAAATGGTACATTCAACAGAGATTTTAACCCTAAATAAAACTGCCAGACTGCACTAGACAACGAAGATAAACCTAGTTCTCATATGTACTGCAAACAGATGTTGCAAGCTTGTAACAGTTTTATAAACATGAGTTTGGAATTACTGCATTGCTCGTAAGTGATGAAATAACAAGTGCAGGTTCTCATAACTATTCAGGGTTTTTTGATCCAAAGGAAGAAAGGACAGAGGAAAAAAAAAGATTTCTACAGTGGTTTGTCTCCATATAGAAGGTTTTCTTTCACCTTTTGTTTTTTTATCCATGGGGTTGCAATATAAAACTGGGCACCTTCCATTGCCCAAGGATGCTCGTGTAGCGGCACAGGCCAGAAGTCTTCTGTTTCACAGGTATCTTTAACATTTGTGTTTAATAAGACTTATAGAAAAGCAGAAGAGGAAAACTCCAAAGTCTCTGGCTATCCCTGCTATATGTTACACAAATGAAAGTGAAATCCCAAATCTCCCTTGAAATTCCACTCCTGTGGCAGCCAGCTGCATGCTACTTCTAGCATACAATGGGAGTCAGTAGAAGAGGAATATAGGTCATTCCAAAGGTGAAGCATGCTGACAGAGGACACTCTGTGGCTACCCTTCTGTCGTTCAAGTCAAGACAGATTTAGAGTATTTCCACTGAAACAACCTTTGGTGACTTGGCACAAAGAGGCAATGTGTTTAGTCAGGCCACAAGAACCCAGGCACTTGGGACTCACTACCAACACCTTAAAGCCAAAACCGATTTCTTATATTTCAGCCAGGAACCCTTCCACAGCAAGGAACACCAGGGGCATATATTGCTGCTAACGACAACGGCTCTTCTTTTGGTATTCTGTGTTTTGTAGGATTTTGGACTGCACCCCCTATAATTCATTTTGAGGTAATCCAGTCCTGAAGTATGAAAGCAAGGACCTAACAGCAAATTTCACAGTCAAAGGTAATGTTTCAAGCACAGACAATACAGCATTTTTGGTAGCTTCTGCTACGTGATCAGAGAGCAGCTGGTGTCCAACACAGCTGCAGATTTGCTAGCATAAGTAAGAAACAGTGAAACAATGAAGGTTTTAGTGGTTTTACAATTCAGTCACTATGCCCAGCCATGCCATTAGTTTAATCCCAGTTGCACTGAATGAATCAGCAAGATTTTGTCCTTCTGCAGTTTCCCCAGACTTTTGGCAAGACACTACTGCACTGATTGTTAGAGGAGTGATAAAATTTTGATAACATCCTAGAAATAATACCTGGATCCTATTACTCCCACTCACTCACCAGTCTCAAATGCACATTGAACAGGAAAGATGACGAGGCAGATCTCCAATGTAGTCCCCCGTCAGAGTGCCTTAAGGGGAGGGAAGTGAATTTCACACAGAGCATTCTGGGAAAAGCAAATTAGGAGAGAAAACAGCAGCTCAAAAGCAGTGTTCGTCACTGTTGTGTAATATGAAAGTCAGTGAAACTTGGAAGACAAGTCTAGCAGTATTAGCACAGACAATCATAATTCGTTCTCAGACGGATGGAACCAGTGCAATTTCCGTCCCATACCCATGCAAATAAAGGGACTGAGAAGGATCAAGGTGCTCTGAAATAAGTAGATCTTTGGGAATTTTCTTCGCCACAGGCTCTGCTGTGACTTTAATGAAAAACAGAGTGCAAATAATAGGCTGATAGTTAATCAAGTCACTCAGCATCAACTGTCCATTGTTCTTTGTTACAAACCCAGTTATTACATATATCTTACACACATAAAATTGAGTTAAAAGGCTTAAAAGATCATGTAGGATTGCAAAATCATGAAGTACTCAAACTAAGGGACTGACAGAATTTTGGGTCACCTTTTGTATATCCATTGAGATCATGAGATTAAAGATCCTATTTTTTTTTACTTTCTCCAGGGGAACCTCTGTCTCCTTGAGTACACAGGGTGGACAGCCTTCAGTTAATGAACTGGCATGGAGCATCTATAATGGGGGGGGGGGGGCAGTATGTGTTTTCATGCCCTGTTTATCGCAGACTGATGGATCTATGATGTAAAAACAGAGTTGCTCATTTCTCTCTGGCCTTTTTGTTTAATATTCATGTCTACAGTTTTTGAATGCTTCACAAATATTTGTGGTATTATTTTCACAAGACAATCTCAGGGAACACAGTATTATCTGTAGAGAACAGAAGCACAAAGATCTGAAACTTAAAAATATTCACTGACTGCATGGGTCAGATCTGGCATGCCCAGGAATAGATCTTTTCAGAACATACAAAATTATCTATTGCTTAATGTGCTCAAAGCACAGGTCCCATACATGTCAAATATGGTCCTGAGCTTTAGGCATTTCTATAAATCAGGCCTAAGGCAGACACCTAGAAAATGGAGAATATGCTTACTGATCATCTGGGAAAGACAGACTTAAGTCAGCTGTTATTACATGGGAAGTAGAGTCTAGAAGAGAATCCTCCAAGTCAGTATTTGATAGCCATGAAGACATTTTTTCTCTTACATTGTGTTCCTTGCCTTATGACTTGCCTTTGCCTTGGACTTCTGCTATAGCTAAAGTTTCCTTCATTATGCTGAAAAAAATGGGATCTTGTGTATAAATAACTCTTCGACTATGTAATTAAAGATGATATTATGACTATGCATGTGGTGGCCAAATTAATGTTGCATAAATAATTCTAGTTTGGGCTTCTGATAAATGTTAACATTTGACTCTATGACGATAATGCATAATTCTCATGTAATGTTTTATTTCTTTGTAACTTTTTAAGAAATGAACTGGAAAAGAAGTACTGTATTCTGGCAGCATGTGAAATGTCAGCAGGATTGGAATTTAGATCCACTGTACTGCTTTGTCCTTCATAAACTAACAGAGTAATTGACTGCAGGATGACTAACCATTGTCTACGTGAACCAGAACAACCAGAAATAATACATTTTTCTACCAAAGTAACAGGATGATGCCTGGTAATTCCTGATTCTTCTCAGGACTGAATTCTGCAGTTTCCTCTTTCCAGGCCCGGTCTCTTTGCCTTCCCCTGGGATTTTTTTATCCCAGACTTGATTTCCTTGCATGGCTACTGAAACGCCCAGCTGATATTCACTGGATAGTTGTCCAGCTCTTCTTTCTTCCCTCACTCTTGCTCGTCCACATGCAGCAGACTGGGAATATCTAAGCCCAGCTTTCCTGCTAAGCACTTTAGTTGTAGCATCAGGCAGTTCCAGTTCCAAGTTGATGAGAATAACTGCTTCTCAATTTCTTCTTCTGTGCCCAGACCTCACCAATATCTCCTAGTGTCTCTATCCTTCCTGTAACAGGCCAGTTCAATTCTACTCCCTCCTCCAAGCTCCCACAACTTAACCCCTGTTCTTCTCCTCCCCATGTATTCAAACACCCTCCTTCCTTCTCCCTGCCTTTCCTTGCTAAAGGGACAAAATATTTTGGGGTGTCTCTCCAGATAGCTGAACCTGACCTGTATGACTAGCACAAAGCAATCCTGGCAAATGAAAGAATCTAGCCACTGGTTTTCTTTCCAGTGCATCTCTGTTTTCCCACAAGACCTGTAAATAGATAATCTTAAGGTGGGGTGGGGTTTTTTCCCCTATGCATTTTGATCAGCTGCTTTCTTGTTTTACTACAGTTCAGCGCTATTTTGGTTTATCTGTTTTCAGACATGTACAGAACACTTACTATGCTGTGAAGTGGATTATATAAGGAATAAAAATACATTTTCAATTAGATATAATCAAGGTTTGATTTCTGCTTCGTGCTGTAAGTTTGAGCACAGATGATTCTATCAGTCCTTCTGGTCCCTACCCTGTATCACTTTACTGCAAAGAGAATATGATTTTACATGGTGAATAATAGTGTGTTAAATTAGAGGCAGTGGAATGTTTTGCCATTATGGGATTATATTATATGGGTTTATATGGAGGTGCAAAGAACTCCCACACACACAGCCTGGTGATTAATTGGGTATTGTGGATGCTTGATGTTTTTAATTTAGGCTTTTAGAGATTAGTAAGCCCTGCTGCCCTGTGGTAAATAATCTTTCTTCATCACAAAATAGAAGTATTCCTAGCTTTTGAGCCTATATACTGCTTAATTATGGTTTCATTTGAGAATTAAAAAAAAAAGTAATGTTGGGTTCTGTAACTGGGAGCATTAGCCATTGCATGTAGAACAATTCTCAACACAATTGAGCTGAATAAATCTCCTTGCCTGATTTTTTTAAAAATTTTATTTTTAGGTGAATGTGAAGTTATTCAACTGTTTTGAAATGCGGTATGTTTTTGAATGGCTACATTTCAGTGAGCTTGCTTTATGAACTTAGTTTCTTTCCCACAGCAAAAGTCTATGAGCAGCTGGTTCTCAGCAACAGGAAGGCCTTTTGGAGAAAGCTGGGGGCTGAGAACAGAAAGCAATGTCAAAGGTACTCAACATTTTCCTCTCCTCCGGGGGACCAGCAAACTCATCCTACAAACTGCGCAGCAGAGCGAGAAAGTGTACCGATTCACTGTACATCCTGGGCAGTCTTGGCCAGAGCAAGTTCTGTGGGACCCCCCCTCCTTTCCTTATTCATGGTAACGTTTCATTCGCTTTTGATTGCCTTTCCACATTAAGCAGATGTTTTTATTAAGCTCTCCAGGGTGACACACAGGTCATTTTCTTGGGTGGTTACTGTTAATTCAAAATGCAACAATGTGTATTAGTAATATCCTTCCAACACACCTTGTTTTGTATTTTCCATCATGAACTTCCTCTGTCATTGTACTGCATAATTGCCTAGGTTTGTCTTGACTAACTTAAATAACTGCTCGGTTAAATAATTGTTACTTGTTAAAAAAATAGTTCCATGGCAGATCTTGCCATCATGCTGATTAAGCCCTTTTCCGGAATATTAATGAATATAGTGAAGTTCTGTTAGTCTTACAGTGTTCTGCTGCTAACCACTGCCATATTGACAACTGACCATTTTATTCCGTTCTGTTCTATTCTACACCTCCCACCTTACAACTCCTTAGTTTCCTCACTAGCCTCTTGTGAGGTATACTGTCAAAAGTGCTTTAAAAATCCAAATAATTTATGTTAGTGAAACAACTCTTATTCCTCGTCCAGCTGAATTCTCTCGAATGTTCTCTGAAAAACTCTCAAAATGTACTAATTCAGAAAAAGAGTCAGGAAAGCTGGTAAATTGTCATTGATATATTTGTTTTCAGTAGTTGGCAATAATTGTATTGATGCTATGTCTGGCCCTAAGCCATTTTATTCACGTCAGAACAATTAGTAGTGTTAATTGTTACTCTGGGATTCCAGTGAACTCTACATAGTTTCTGGTACCAAAGGGAGGCAAAAAGCTCTCATTGTACACCTGGTCTGTCTGGGAACTGTGTGTTCAGAAGTTCTGGGCAGTACTAGCAATGGAGGTGTCGGGCTGGAGGTCAAAAAGCACTTTTAGAAACTGGATGAGGTCAAAACTCTGTGTGAAGTGGGTCCCATCACATCCGACAGTGTCTGCCTTCCTGCTGCCAGCAAGCTTTAATTGATTCCATGGAAATCCTCTCACAGCTGACCTAACCTCTTCACTGCCAGTTTTGTGTCTGGGGGACAGGAAATATTTTTGGCAAGAAGACGGAGAACATGCTGAAGGTAGTAGAGAGAAAGCACAATCACAAAGGGCTGCAATTATTTTATTGGAGTTTGTAAATTGACTGGGGGGAGGGGAAGTAACCTGATTCTGCAAAAGGTAAGATGCTAGATAAGGTTGATGGTATGATCTTTATTGCTAAGAGATATAGTAATCTTTATGAAGAATGCCTCTTACTGTCTACAGGATTAAGTTCCATTCCACCTTTCAGCTTCCAGTATTACTGCATTGACATTGCACATCTCGCCTCAAGGATCTGGCCTGGAATATCAGCATCGTATCAAAGTGATCTGAAGAAACAGTCAGAGTTCTTTCTCTTAAAATTTCATTACAGCTCCTCAGTATGCACATTTGCTCAATAAACTTTCCTAGCTGCACCAAATACATACATTCTAAGCAAACTTCAAAAGGGAATAACTTAATGTCGTGGAAATAATTACCAGCAAGACGTTACGCTTCCAGCCAGTTCACAAGAACCCTTTTTTTCCAAAATGTGAATGTTACATTGCTGCTTAATAGAGTCTAAACTTCAAAAGAAACAGTGAAGCTCTCTTTTATCTTGGCAGAGGTGAAGAGCAGCACTGCCATACTCCCAAGCTACAATCTAGAAATACTTTGAACTGAAGTGTATGATCCAAACCCTGTTAAAAACTGTAAGGTGAAAACTGGCTAGGCTGGGAACCTCTTTCCATATACCTGTAGTTTTGGTGATACCAGGAAACACCTGCTCTCACCTTTCATATGTTTGCAGTTCATATTAAGTAAATTTCCCTGCAGATGGAAAATTATCTTTTATTTAATATAAATTTTGACGATACACTAGTCAAGTTTCATCTCTTTTGGTTTCATCTGTCACATCACTGAATGGCTCATGGAAGCAGTTTAAAATGAGTGGGTTAAAGCCTGGCCTCTCTTATCGTAAGGGGAATTGCACCATCAATTTCTTTTGAAACAGTATTTACGGGGGATCAGACTTTGAGTGATTCTTCTGCAGTGATGTCAAGCAGGAGCAATGCCAGTGAAGTCCTTAACATAATGCCAAAGCAAAGAGAATGAAAACCACTGCAAAGCACAGCTGTTGACTCAGTGGCATTTCTTTTTTTTGACTAAGGCATCTGTAGCTTTGTCAATAAAAAGCAGGATAAATTAGCATTTGTTGAAATATTTCTTACCCCTATGTTACACATTGCTGGCACAGAAACCAAAGTGCCACTAGTTCTTACAGCTAGGCAGTTTAAAACCAGCTTGGGAACATCTATGTCATGCTGCAAGCAATGGCTACGATGGATTGTTGAATGTCCTTTACCTCTTTTATTCTTGTTTTAACATAGACTTATTTCACACAACGTGTGGCCCACAGATGGCACCTGAAAGTACAGTATCTGTTCCAAAAGAAATTCCAGGCTCATTTTTTTTTCCTCATCTTCTTCCAAGAGAAAAAAGCACACATACTTTTTGCGTGTTATGGCCTTATGTAGGACACCACCCACAACCTCACCCTTTTTTCCCCTTCCATGGATAATCTTTTCATAGGGTGGAGAGGGGATGTGATGGGATGGGAAAAAAAGAGTTGCTTTCATGTTTTCTAGCAATGATTTTGTCTACAACTATTTCCTTCTTGACTTCTTACTCACTGTTTATGAAATTTCCCTGTACTTTAACAATACTATTGTTGCCACAGCTGCACTGATTATATTTCCCTAACTTCTCTCATTTTGGGGCTTGGAATCAGTGTGGTTTGTTTTCATACATGGTAACTTGGAACAGCCTATAATAACATTACACAAAGCCTTGATAATATAATTGTAATGTGCACACACACTACTTTGTCTGCTTTTTTGTCTCCATGATCAAATACCTAATTTGTTGGGGATTTTTTTAATACTCTGTCTACAACAAAAAGTAAAGTGCCGATTCCAGGTAGGGACATTACAAAATGTAGATCTTTAATAAGCATATTAAAAAAGGGTCAGTGAATGTTTTAAGTATTTCATTGCACAGCCGTGTATCTCCATGTGCTTTGGGTTTTTTTTTAACCTGCTGTATCCATTCTCCTCTTTAAAATAAAACAAAAATACCAAGAAAACCATTCAAAATGTGTAACATATTTTGATTAGGTTTATTGTAGGTTAGCAAAAATCCTGTACCCTTCTCAGCTGATACTCAAAATAAAGATTTAGTTCTTATTTTTGCTAAAGCCTGTATGAGCAGTTTTGCAAGGCGAAGGATCCTGACAGTGGAAGGTTCATACCCACTCTGCTGAAGTTCACACTTTGAACTTCAGGGCAAGTCCCCCTTTGCTGGAACACTATTCAGTATTCTTGGTGTCCTTAAATCGGAAGGTTGTACGTTAAACATGTCAGTTTAAAAAGTCCTTAATTTTCTGGATCATCACCTGGAGACATTTAGGTTTTTTAAGAAACAGCTACTGTAATCAGCAGTTCCCCGGCATAAAAATATGGGTTATGGGACATTCGTGTAGACATATTAGGTAATGCAACAGGACTGTCTCGCATTTAGATTGCATCAGATACCTGTGCAAGTCTTAACACACTGTATACTTAACATTGTTTCCAGGGCTGATTAGTGCTGACAAAAGATGGCTCACTGACAGTCAGGAACACAAAAATTCGCTTAAGCTGCAAAACCCAGACAGGATGAAATGTGGAAGTCAGAACATCACCCTCCCATCCTGCTTTGCTGCACAGATACTCTCAGAGAGTTTTAAGGTGTTGGGGCAGCGCTTGAGTGATAGTGCACACGTTCTGGGTTGCCCTGCTGCACGCCAGCCGCTGAGAGAGGCACACTGCGACAAAAATCTTGAGCAAGCTGGGCAGGCCCCTTGTTGACTTCAAGTGAAACAGAAGAAAATACCTTCTAGTGTTGTCCTCCATTAAAAGGTTATCATAGAGACCTGTACACTAACGTCACAGAGAAAAGTAAGGAATTGGACACTAATGGTATTCCATTGTTACCACTGAATCAACCGGTCTCAAATAGCTTAGAAGCAAAGCAGACTCTTGGGATTTTTTTAATTATTCCATTAATTATTCCATTCCTCATGTTATACATAATCCATCCCAATTACAATATTTTTCCTAGCATGTGGGATATTAATAAGGTAGATACTAGATTCAGAGTCAATGAACAGCCTTGGCTGTTTGCTTGGCACTCTTTGCTTTTATAGATGTTCCCTATAGGACGACTTCTAATGAACTAGAATTGCAGCATTCATGGTTTCTTTTTCTTGTATCACTGCATATATTTAACTGATAAGAAGCAGGAGGCAGCATGCTCAGATTCCTAATATATTAAAGAAGGAAGTGAATTTAAAATCCAGAAGGTGAGTTTTTTTGCAGCTCCTAGTAATTGCTTTTTGGCAAATTGTGTTTGAAAGAAGAGCCAAAAACCATTTAGAACCAAGCCTGGGAACCAGATTATATGTTTCAAGGTTAATCAAATGCTTTCATGCATTGTCTAGCAGATGCAGAAAAACCTTAACACAATTAAAAAGCAGGATTGTCTGCACAGGCCACGATAGATATTTCTCTCAAATAAGTAGATGGTTAAAAAAAATGTGTCTGATGTTGAAAGAAAGCGTTTGCACCAGACAAATTAAAGACATCATCAGTCAAGACTGTTTAATACTAGTCAAAATAGTACCCTTGCAATAAACTGGCAAATTGAACAAAAGTTTATCTTTTGTTGTAAGCGTACAAGCTACATATGCCTAAGGGAATCTGTTGTAACTTGCATATACTTAAATCTGTTTCAGATGATGTTTTCATTTTATTTGATGATGAGAGTTTTCTATTTTTCTTCTTTTCACAGATTAGCTTGCCTCTTACCTTATCAAACATGTTTGTAAGCTACCAGATGCAGGTCTGAAAAGAAAGCCGTGCTGGTGAATGCAAGCTAACGCCAAATGATAAACGTCTTGTGAAACTGGTGCAATTTTAAGGTATACCTTATACAAAGTTGCTTAATTTTTATTGAAGTCAAAAGCTTTCTCTTAATATGACATCAAAATTTTCAACTGTCCTTTGAATGCACTACTATTTTTACTGCAGTAGAAAAAATCCTGAGAGCCACATGCATATGACACTTGTAAACTGAGTATCAACCAATTGTCATGAGGTTTGAGCATAGCCTCAGTTCTCCTATGAACTCTGAGCAATTTATTTCCATATTTCTCATGTTGATCTCTATTTTTGCCAGCATCCATGCTTCCTGGTTTCATCTAACGTTAGAAGCAGAAATACTGAAACATCTCAGAGGAAATCATACAGATTTGTTTGCAAATATTACTACAATAATTTTTTTCCTAAAATTTCCACACTGCATGCTCAAGAAATATGGGAAATGTGTACTTGCTTAAGTACTTTCCTGAGCTTAAACTACCAAACTCTCTGATACTGGTCAATAGGAATAATACTAGAGAATTCACCAAGCAGAGATCATAGAATCATAGAATTGTTAAGGCTGGAAGGGACCTTTAAGATCATCGAGTCCAACCATTAACCTAACCTGACAAAACCACTTCTAAACCATGTCCCCAAGTACCACGTCTGCCCTTTTTTTAAACACCTCCAGGGATGGCGAATCCACCACCTCCCTGGGCAGCCTGTTCCAATGCTGGATAACCCTTTCAGTGAAAAAATTGTTCCTAATATCCAATCTAAACCTCGCCTGGCTTAACTTGAACCCATTTCCTCTCGTCCTATCACTTGCTACCAGGGAGAAGAGGTCAGCCCCCACCTGTCTACAACCTCCTTTTGGGTAGTTGTAGAGAGCGATAAGGTCTCCCCTCAGCCTCCTCTTCCCCAGGCTAAACAGCCCCAGTTCCCTCAGTCGTTCCTCATCAGACGTGTCCCCCAGACCCCTCACAGCTCCGCTGCCCTTCTCTGGACACGCTCCAGCGTGTCATCCCCCCGCCCCGCTCCTGCCACGGATTAGGAGAGGACTGTGTGAACAGGTGGGCTTACTTAAGTG
>VZSZ01011242.1:162791-186887 GCA_013398815.1 Ibidorhyncha struthersii | reverse complement strand
TGGGGTTGTTGTGACCCAAGCGCAGGACCCGGCACTTGGCCTTGTTGGACCTCATACCGTTGGCCTGGGCCCATGGGTCCAGCCTGTCCAGATCCCTCTGGAGAGCCATCCTACCCTCCAGCAGATCAACACACCCGCCTAGCTTGGTGTCATCTGCGAACTGACTGAGGGTGCACAAGAGATGTTCTTGCAAAGGTTAATATTTAGGTCAAGGGGCACGAAAATCTCATTTCTGTTTCTTCCTCTTCTGATGTGCTGAAGAGAAAACCACGTGACCTCTCTAGGCTATGTTTTATAAACCAGATGTCGAGAAGTCAGGGGAACTATTGCAAATTAAGATATGGGTCAGTGTGAGTAAAAGGGCATCAGGAAGTTTCTCTTTACCACTACATTTTTAAAGGCATTCCAGTGGTTTGATTTGGTGGAAGTTAGGTACCTTGGTCCCTTTTGTACTCCTCAGCCTGTCTCTGAATTTTGGGGTAATTACACCACTTAAAAGAAAACATTGATATCTTAGACTTTGGGGCTACAAACATTTCTGCATGTGCTCAGCTTTAAGCACATTAATTGATTCATTTATATTACCTGATATTTCCAGGTGGAGGCTGGGAAGTTATGGATTAATTTGCAGCCTTCTTAAAGTGCGATGTCATCCTCACACACAGAAGCAACATCATTTGGTGTAGCTCTTACGAACAGGGTTCAAAATTGAATTCAAAAGTTCTACATAAAAAGATAACAACTGCTATTCCATGCTTCTGCTTAATGTTAAGCAATTACTTGTATTAGTTTATATCTGTAACAGGTCACTTAATGAGGAATACCCTGCTTGGTAATCAGCCTAAAAGGAATATCCTTCATATTTTTCTCTTTTGATAACTGAATATATTAAAATAGTTACCACATGATAACAGGATTGCCAGTTTTAGAATGAAAATGGCTACTACAAGGCAAGGAAAAAATGTCTTTTTTAATCTATATTAGTGCTGAGTCAGCCTAATCTATGGCACAAGATGTCTCTTATGCTCATATAAATGACTTGGCTAGCGAAATATCCTCACCCTCACTTAACAAATATCTATCAACAAGAACAAACAGGTTACCTGATATGTCATTTGAAGATTAAGTAAAGATGTTCCAAGTATATTGTTTTTTTCCACTGAAAATGGATTCTGAGTTACTAGATCATTATCTCCTCCTATATTGTTTTGGCACTCTATCCAATATTAAATGTACATTTTGTTTTTTCCAGAAAATACGTTAATAAATTTTAAATCTCTTTTCTTTATAGCTGTAAAAATTGCAAAATTAGGCTTTGTAAAACAGTGAGCTAGTGCTTTGCATCTTTTAGTGCTTTACCTCTGTACCTGAAGATATCCTTAGGAAAGACAATTGTGCAGTCTACATTCCTGCAATTACTGTATGTTTTATTTAATTGGAAAGAAGCAATCTAGTACTTATTTAAAATATACATAACACATTTTGTCAGATTCTTCTGAAGCACAGACACAGAGAGGTCATATTTTTTTTTGTAAATTTTAAAGTCAGAGAATGGCTTTTTCATTAAAATATGTGTGTAGTTTTCCTAGGAGGACTGTGAAATGTGGCAATTGCTAGGAAAAACTTCAGCTTTAAGAAACAGTCACAACAAGCAACATGTCTTTTGCTTTATAAAACATGGGAAAGCAGTTGACATTAACACAACTTAGCAAAGAGGAATTAAAAATGGAACATCCCTCTGCAAGTGAGGATAATTGCATTTTAGAGAAGTTGGCGCAGAGAAAAGAAAGATCTGAACTGACTTCCTTGTGTGCTTTTAGGAGGATACTATAGCTACCTCTGGCAGCCTATGGGAAGCTTGACAGTCACCTTAATCAACGTTCCTTTGTATTTCACTATTCAAGCATCCGGGCTTCGTCAGGAGAATGTTATGACTCCTTTGCTCCATCGTTACCATTTGCCTTTGCCAGACTTTCCTCTATCAAACTATCTGTTTTTTATTTTACACTGAAGGAAGACAAAAGCCAGAGATGAGTCTAGTCACTAGAAATTTATCTTATTAATCTCTAGCTTGTTTGAACAGGAATCTGCTTTCCAATAATATTACCACTAGGTCTGTTTTTTTCATGTCATTTATCTTGCCTGTAGCAAAGAATAGACTAGAATTTAGACATACCACAGAGGTAGGTCTCTCAGAGCAGCTTGCAATACACTAAGTCACTAAACAATCTTGAGTGATTACTTTAGAGCACACTTCTTTCTGTAGAAAAGCATCATTTGTTTGTGCTGTAATTATGAAGTTTAGGACTGCAGAGCCCACCGGTATTTTGATAGCTATATTTTTTCCTTCTTTGTCCAAAACAACGTGGGTAATAGTTCCATCTTTCCTTCACTGATGCTAAAAGAGCACTGGGGGATCTAGGGTGGTCAGACAAGGTAGTGATTAGATTTTCATGTGCCATCAATAAGCGTTAGCTCTTTTTCTGGAAAAAGAAAGATGGTGAAAATTGGAGGTGTTAAGAAAACTTCAATACTTTCATGGTACTGAAAGTCTCCCTCAGACACACCCCACATTGAATATATAAAACATATGGAGAGATGCCATTACTTAGCCCAAACACTGCCAGACTATCTGCTACCTTGCAGAGGGCTAGCTCAACATCAGTAAGTGAGGGCTTGGCTTTCTTCTTAAGTCATCAGTTGCTATTACATGTGGACGTGAATGTAACTTAGTAAATGGGCTTAACTATTTTTTTCCTACCTGAAGAAATATATATTAAGAAGAATAAGTCTCTCTGAGAATGTATGGCACCTACCACAAATGGGTCTGACAAGAACCACTGGGAGACCAGAACTCTTCCACGCACACATCCTTTCTACTCGATATCTGGTAGACATGTCTCCTTGGCTTCATCAGACAAATGTAAGATGAAAGAAGACACAAGACTGTATCTCCTTCACTAATTATTTGTGTTCTAGTCTTACTGGCTACCCCAATGAAAGGATGACTTGCAGAGGAGCCATGAACACAGGCCTTCTTCAGGTCCTGGCTGTTTTCCAGCCACATGACAACCTCACAGACAGCCAGCATCAGTTGGCAAATTAATGTATTTCAGTATTTGGACATGGGGTAGAGACAGGGGTCCCACGTGCTCTGGAGGACTTGCTTTGGACCTACCTAAGGCAAATAATGAATAGGTGATTTTAGTTTGAGGAAGGAGATTATTCTCATGAAGCAAGGCAAGCAATGCAGTGCAGTGATGGTGTAGGATGATGTCTGGGTAAGAGACTCATGTTTGTTTCCACATCTCCTGGCATGGATCAGGTTTTCAAGAGTTCCTGCTCCAGCATTGTCAACAGTGGCCTCATCTTCAAGGTTTTTTTAGTCCTTGTTTTCCCTTCATGGTGATTATGGAATACACTACTTGCTCTGTCTCAGCTCTGTGGGAGGAAGAGTGAAATCAGAACAATAATGTCTGAAAGGATTGAGTAACAGAGACATAATGCTAGGATAGAGTGAGGAGAAAAAGAGCAAATGTTGGATGCAAGAAACCTTCACAGTAGAAAGGTCTGTGTAATCACAGGAAAAGACTTAAAAAATAAGTAAATTTGGAATTTTCAAAGACATAACAAATTATCTTGTAATAATTAGCCTATGGAAAACAAGTCCAAATGGGGAAAACAAACCACAACACAAAAACCAAAAAATCCACACTCCCCCTCCCCCCCCAAAAAAAGCAAGGAAAATAACACAGTGAGAGTAGGTTATTTACTGTCATGCCATGTAAATCATGCTGCATATCTTAATTTGCATTTAATATTTAAGAAACAGTGCTAGTTACTAATCCACAACAATATCCTCCTTTACTTGGAGGGGGCGGGTGTTGTATGGCCACTCATCACCTAAGATCTGAATACTTTCTGAACAGAATCAAAAGCAATAGTGAAATTCAGATATTGTCTGACATTTGCCTAAGGTCCTAAGGTAAGTCCTAAGGTAACTTAAACCGCTTTCTTGTGTACAAATTTTACTTTTCCCACACAGCTTCTAAATTTAAGTGAGGAGAATAACATCCGTTATAATAATAGAATCATAGAATGGTTAGAGTTGGAAGGGTCCTTAAAGTTCCAACCACCCTGCCATGGACAAGGAGACCTTCCGCTAGACCTCACCTCCTTTTTTGGTTGCAGATATTATTATTATTCATTAGTTATTCTATTACAGCAGCTCTCTGATGGCCTTCTCTTCATGAAGGCAGAGCCGTTGTCCTAAACAGCTTCCAATCACTGGATATTTGGACTAACCCCAGGTAACAAGGTAATAAAACCACCACTTAAAACACTGATGAAATTCAGGGTAGGAGCACTGGTATAGAGTCATTATCAGATTTTGCCCCAAGCCCGCACTCATATCTATGGTTACAATTAAATAAAATTAAATTAAATAAATGAGATAAATGTCCACAGAATAAAATCAGACAGAAGCTTTCTTCAAATGGAATTATAAACCATCCAATACTGAAACATCTAGCATGTCTGTATCTTGACAAACCTTCTTTCATGATTGGTGTGGAAAAAAAAGAGCTTTAATGTTACTCAGAGCATCTTAAACAGGAGGGACATCAGAAAATAATAGTAGACTTGTTCGTATTAGGGCAGAGTATATAAACCACCATATCTCTGTGAGGAAATAGACTTCCTGTCTGCTGGTTTTTGTCTAATTAATTACAGATTTTTTGGCTACTAAAACATTTTTCCAGAGCTACCAAGAAATAAAACTTAAGTCAAGTAAAGCCATGAACGGGTAAGTACTGTGGTACTCTTTCACAGTAAACCTGGAAACCTCCACATCGAGGTAAGCCCAGCTCTTCTCGCACGGCTGTTTTTCAGCCATGCTATTTCTAGCAGCTCTGACTTACCTGTCCAGAAAGACCACCTCTAAGCAAGTGTTGTTTTCACTTTCATGTGCTCAAGAAAATGACTGTAATTCACCTTTTGATCTTGTAACTGGCTCCATTTCAAAAGAAATGTTTGTACCAAGCAGATGACAACACAAGTGTCTCCCAAGCCACCTAGTTGCTAAAAAAGGCGGAAGGGATAGAAAGGGCAGAGAATGAATGGGGCAGAGTGTTGGGATCCACAGTACTGAAGACTGAAGTTCTGCCCCCACTTCATGAATTCCTAGCCAGGGCTCCATGACAGCAACTATACTCAAGTTTACTCTCTTTCATTGACTGCCATCACATGGTAGGCTGTACTCTATGACTCCTACAAAGAGCTAAGAAGGGTGAAATGTTGCCTGGTAGATCCACACAAGTGCCTGTGCGCTTTTGACAGTGGGACTTTCACTGCACGCCACATTCCCACAACACTTCTGCACGTATATTTCGATCCGTAAGTAAGAAGGATCACATAACTTACAGCAGAATTTTCTGCAGCTCTGGTCCTTGGAGCTTTGCCTGTGGCCCTCTAGGCACATTTGACTTACAGATGAAGCTGGGGGTTATATGCAGAGATTTTCTGTGAAGAGGAAATGGCAGTGTTTCTTCATGGGAATGTGGGAAGCAGTGGGGTTTCCAAGAGGGCATGCTGTATACTTATAGCTGACATAAACTGAAGGAAACAATTTACATACATTTTAATGGTACTATAAAACTTGGGAACTCTGCTACCAATCCTGACCACCTTCTACTGGCGACTTACCTCTTCCATTTGTATAGACATAGAGTACCCATGCAACACACAGAAGCTCCCTTTTCTGGCTAACAAGTAACCACCTTCATTCCCTTCAAAATGTTTGAAATGCTTCTTGTACTGTTTTCCTTGTCCTCTCACCATGCACCAAGGACACCCTAAGGTTAGAAAAACCCACTGAATAGGTCTCCAGAAGCTGATTACCACCATTGGCTGATGGGAAAACTGGCTCAGAAAACATCTGAACTGAGCAGTACCTTTTCCAGGAACTCACACAGAACTCCAAGCAAAAAGGCTTAAAATACTGGAAATGGCAGTAGAAAACCCAATCTTGGGAGATTCTCACCAAAGTTTCTGAAAGCAAGAGGCTTACCAGGGAGGTTGGACTTGGTTTTGCAGAGGGATGTGTGAAGTGAAACATACAGAACGACAGACAGGAGGCAGATTTTTTCAATCCAAATGATATAATGACTGTTTTGAGAGTTTATGCAAACTGGCAGGTCAGGAAGACACTTAGTGCTTATGTTAAGAAGTCAAAGGATACTATCATAAAGAAGGAAATGATAGCAAGGTCCTTTTCTTGTTAGGACTTGTTTCTGTGTCAGTTCTGGGACATCCTTGCAGACCTTGCTACAGCAGCACAAGGCTTTATTCTGTTACAGTTTCACAAGGGGCAGTTACTACTGTTGCTCCTTAATGAACGTAATCACTAGCTACTTCTTAACTCTTCCATTTCCAAATCCAATTTCTTTCTAATACAATGTGCTTTAGAATGTGGCAATTTCTCACTTTTACAAGACTTTCACAACTGGCTAGAGAACAAGTTCTTAGATGAAAGTTTGCCGTGCTTGCTCTACTGATGGACTGAGAACTTCGTCCCATCTCTAGCTCTCAGTTTCTGCAAATGGGAAAACTGTAAATAAAACTGTTTATCCTGAAATTTGGGATTTATCTATTCTGCATCCAGACGACATCAACAGGAGAGCAGTCATAACAGTCAAGCTACTAATTTCATTTTCAGACGGGAGTAAGTTGAGAAGTTGGATGCAAAAACATGGGATTTTGAATATGCATGGTTAGTGCAAGAGTGAAATAAGATGAAAGATTCATCTTATTCATCTTAATAAACACAGGCAGGGCCACAAATAGTATTGTCGTATTCTTTTATTTTTGAGCCACAGGCCTACAGGGTATTTTTAATGCAGAGAAACTAAATCATGCTTGTCCTGTGTATTTTCCATATATATCACTGTGCACATTTACACGTATTGAATCTTTCTGCAACATCTTTATGGCTGATAGCCAGTGGGGTTAATGGAATGTGTGAAATACCAGAGAAACTGTGTAGGTTGAATCCCTAAAACAAAAGCTAGAAAGCAGGGTCGTCCTCAAAGTTCATTTTTTACTTAATCTACTGAGTCATTTGGCGACCTTGGACAAGCAATCTGACCTTCTGGCACTTTGGTGAGGCCAACTGTAAAGCAGTGTAAAACCAAACATGGAAGATTAATTGCTGCAAAAATAACTGAGACAGGATATTAACCCCTAAGCACTCCCTCTGCTCATCAGAAAAATCCTAGATAAGGCAGTACACTAATATGTGTTTGCTTGTGCCTGTAGTGAGCAAACTTGGAAGAATAGTTATTCTTTGAAGGTATTTGCCAAGCTTTACTGAGCTGCTTCCTCTCTCTGCAGTGTTTCTTTTGTAGACTTCTCCATTGCCAGGTTGAGTTATAGGCTCAATGAAAAAAAAAAAAGACATATGCCTGCCACCAGGCCTTTCAATGATTCACATTTTTCTAAGCTTGGGAATCAGAAAAGCTATTGCAGAAGAAGCTAATCACTAGGTTCTGAGCCTATTCTGAAAGCAAAATTTTGAGGTTTGAAGGGTCCTTCTGCGTTTACTTATTTTTTGTTGTTTTTTTTTTTTTAATGTCTGTGAAGGTGAGCCCAAGGCCAGACTGAGGATTGCATCAGGAAAGTGGAAAGAGGAAGAGAAGAGAGAAAGAATGGCCTCAGCCCTAAAATAGCACTCTAAAGGGCGTTTTACTTGGAGCTTTCTTTCAGCTGACATCATTCAGGGTAAGAAAAAGATTTTAGTTCAAAAGTGTAAAACAAAAACAGAGCATCTAAGGCTGGATGTAACACTCAGATCAATTTGGTGTCTTGAAAAAAAATGAGGTTCCACCTGGACAACAAGTTTAATGGTTTTTTTTCAGCTTCAGAAACATTTGGTTTGTTTTGATGTCTTTGACCCTGGGTAAGACAAGGGCAGCACACAAGTCAAGACACACTCAGAAAAATAAAAGGAACTGAAGCAGCAGCTACTCAGTTCTTTTATTCCTAGTGAGTCGGAAATTTCAGGAAAAGCCAGTTTAGAACAGTGGGGTTTTAACCAGGTTCCTGATAATCTCTGATGTCCAAAGCCAATGCCACTGGGAATTTTCTAGCAAAGCCAACAACACTGAAGTTTTTTAGTATAATGTATAGGGAAGAGACCATCCCCTGTTTGTCCAAAAGCTACAGTTTCATCAATGGAGTTCCTTCAGCCATGGCTTGTAAACCAGAGTAGGTTTTTATGCGTATTTTCACTAAGCAAGACAACATAGTAAGTCTAGGAGCCACATAACTGTGGTGGTGCTCTTCAGTAGGAAATAGGTTTGTCTGAATCAATACTTACAATGACGCATCTTAGGTCTACCCTGTGCTCAGAAAATCCAGTGAAACTATTACGTTACCCAGACCAAGTAATCCCCTTTTTACACCAAATTGCCTGCCACGGATTCAGATTTTAGTGCATAAAATTCACAGCAAGAAACTTGCAGATGAAATTTCAGCTAAACTTCAAAAGTGAACATCCTTCCTCCAAATGCAGACATGGGAAATCAATGTCAGCATCAAGCACATAATGGGAAGAATATAAGTAGGATCTTGGGCCAAGTGATAAGATCACTCAGTGATGAGGAATAGGAGGATTTGTTACTTCTTCATTCCAGTTGTTTGTGTTTCTCATATGCTTTTATGCAACTAGAGATGTTTTTCAACCCTAAATAGGTCTCCATAGACTAACCCCATCAGTAAAGGGATGCTAAAACAAGCGTTCTCAAAACAATATCAAACATATTCCACAGTTGTTATAAAAATTAATGCTGTCTCCAAAAGACTGGCTTCTTTAATTAAGATGACTTGTGTGGGTGAAGTGGTCCACTGGCAAGTAAACAGATTGATGATCTCCTAATCAGTTTCCCAATTCATAGTTCTAACAACTATGCTACTTAAACTGTGTTTCATCTTTGTACTAACATTAAATGGAAAAGAACGGTTGAGGGAAAAGGAAAAACAAGTCTTTTCATCAGGCAGGTTTGTACAGGCTTAGCCAGCTCTTCTGTTCTGGATTTAAGGCAGAAGAAAAAAAAACACTGAAACATAAAGCAATGTGGATTGTATGGAAAATTTGACTCAGATCAAGTGCCTGGCCAACACCACAAAATGGACTGGAGACAAATCTGATAATTAGAAAAAGCAGTGAATAACAAAGTATTTTTGACTCATGCCATATCAGGCAGACTCCGAAAATTCTCAGAGGCAACAAACCAGGATTTCATTCCCCACAGCTTGTACATTTTTGTGCTAGAGAAATGCCACTGCTTTCAGAGGCACTATAGTGGTGTAATACTGGAGTTGGAAATTAAGCCCAAGCTCACCTTCTTCTTCTGTGGCAGTTCATTTTCACAGCTACTTACTCAAATTGCACAAATAACCAGGTAAACCAGGAGTGACCACACTTACATCAGTTTTGTACAACTGACATAAACAAGATTAGAAACACTCCTATTGTATTAATCTGATTTATGGTGCCAGGGGTTTGTTTATGTTTTCTTTTTTAGACTAACTGGCCAGGGTAAAGACATATGCTGACCAGTCCATGGAAAGGGTGGGATAAACATCATGACCATCACACAAGAGATACCATATAGGGGTAAGTATGTCTGATGCCTGTTGTTCATCTACTGCTGCCACTGCCAACCTGAGCAGGTAGTGGAGGCTGGAAGGCACAGTGATAAGGGCTGGAAAAGAGAAAAGATTTGCCAGGAAGTAGTCAAATAAGACAAAGAGAAGAAGAATGCCTGTGAAGGAACCACAGCACAAAACAAGGACAATACCAGGTAAAAAACACCAGGAAACAGCTGGACCAGGCAGTAAAGTGGAGAGATGAGGAAAGCCTCCAGAAGAAGCCAGAGCTGAAAAGACATGAAGCAGGAGGAGTTATTAAAGGGGAAAACAAGTACCTGAACAAGAACCTGAAACGAGGTAAGAGGATGTACAACAACCTCGTCACAGCTGTTGCACAGTATATTTAGCTCTATTCAGAGAAGCAAGATGACAGTAGTTATAATGAATATAAGCACCTTCGCTTTTCTTATCTGGATGCTTTAAATGGTTACAGAAGGCTAAGGTTTCTTTAGAAAGTGGTTCTGTTACATTCATTTTACACATAACACGATTGCTGTTTCTGACTGAAGAGAGTCCGAGGAGTTATCGGAAACGTCCAGTGTGGTCTTACGTGGCTCCATTTTTAATTTGGAGGTATATGAGGAGTGTCAAGTGAGCAGAGAGTCAGTTCATGCTGTACCTCTCCCCACAATGTTTGATTCTCATGGGATTTTCAACAAGATTTTCTCACTTTTCTGAATATTAATGAACAGCAAACAGATGGTTCATGTAACAATTCTGGCTGAAGTTTTTTCAGCTGTGACAGTGTATAATGACCACCCTCCCAAAGGTCTCTGTTGGCTTACACCTCCCTGCCTCTCTCCTTCCGGTACTTCACTTGTAGAACAATACATGAGTGATCCAGAAGAATGGAGAAGAATGGCATTGTGAGGGCAATTGTAACCTCTGGCTTGGAACTGGGGCTGAGTGAGAAACTCCACCTTTTCTAAGCTACAGTGAGATTTCTTTGTCTTTGTTATTGTGTTAGGTTTATATGGCAAGGTTTTGGCACTAGGGGAGCTGCAGCAGTGGTCTCTGTGGGAAAAGACCAGGGGCTGCCCACCATAGTACACAACAGAACACACCATGCAAGCTGGTGGCACCTCTGGGAAAACATATTTTAAAAAGGCCAAAATTCACTCACAGCAGCATGAGGAGTGAGGAAAATGTGTGAAATACAACCCTGTGAATGTCAAGGTCAGAAAGGAAGGAGGAGAAGAAGGTGCTCTAGGCGCCAGAGCAGAGATTCCCTTACAGCCTGTGGAAGAGACCACAGTGGAGCAGATATTCCCTTGCAGCTGACGGAGAGGACCATGTCAGAGCAGATTGCCACCCTGCAACCCATGAAGGGTGCCATGCTGGTGCATGTTTATCATAAAGGACTACAGCCTGTGGAGAGGACCCACAGGGGAAAAGTGTGAGGAGGAAAGAGCAGCAGAAAGGAACTGCTATGGGTTGGCCCCATAACCCCACACTTCTCATCCCTTTGCACCACCCTGGGAGGTGGGGGGGAGGACGTAGAGGAGTTGGGACTGAAGGAGTGAAGTCGAGCCTGGGGAAAAAAAGGGACGGGGTGGGTTTTAATTTTTGTCTTTTTTTCTCACCATCCAACTTGATTTTCATTTGCAATAAATTAAATTCCTTTTCTCCAAGTTGAGTCTGTTTTGCTTATTGACAGTAACTGGGAATCGCTCTCTCTGTATTTAACCCCCCCGCTGTCTGCTGAGGATGGGTAGTGAGAGAGCAGTTGGATGGGCATCTGGCAGCGAGCCAAGGTCAACCCACCACAATGATACACATTTTTATTTTGTTACTCCCGTCTTCATCTAATTTCTTTTAACTTCCTCCCTCTCTAGGAATACTAAAGCCCAATAAATACAGAAAGGTACCTCATGATGTCACCCACAATGACTTTGCTCTAAGCAGCAGGTTAGCCGAAGCAAATAGCCCAGTATGTAAAAGCTAATGAAGATTCTGAAGAGGAGAAACAATGTCAAAAATAAAATAAAGAGCAGAAAATGAGAAACACCAAATAAAACTTTTCTCCCTTTGTGATTCATGTGCTTCAGTTGTTGGATAAAAAGGAAAGCCTTGTTTCCAAATGAGCCATAACTAAACAGTTTCCTGCAAAGAGCCAAGTGCTTACTACTTGTGTATGTACTACATACATACTTGTGTATGCATAGCAAATTAATCAGACGTAGCAATGCTCTCAACTTTCAAACTTTCATGTGATATTCTGCCACCTGCATCATATATAGAAAAAGCAATCCCAAATTTGAATAGAGTTTTAGCTCAGAATTAGAAAAAAAAAAATAAATATAGAAAGCTTTATATGTAATTTGGCAGCATGAAATTGCTCTGAATGCGTGACATTTTGAAGCTCTACCTTAGCTGCCAGTGCTGAAGTCTCTCTATGACCAGTCTTCTCTTGAAAGCATCAGTAGTGCTGAGAAAGTACCCACAAGAACCACAAAATTCACTCCTTTTAAACCCTTTGGTTGCTGGATTTCTCCATGGCACTGAAGCTGTTGTCAGAGGCCCACTCCGCTGAAGGCATCTAGAGGTCGACTCTAGTATCAACCCTGTGGCAGCTTCAGTTGTCCTACATATTCAGATTCTGGTCCATGACTCTTACAAGATTTCAGTTCAGAGCATGACATGCCTACAGCCATGTTAGGTTTCTTCTACCTGCGCGAACCTGAAGTAGATATTTCTATCCAGTTAACTATGACTGAATGGTTACCTTTAAAAAAATCAACATTTTTCATCAGCTGCCATAAAAGGATATTAGAAATGTACTTTTATTCCTACTTCCAATTATTCTTTGTTGGATGACAATGCTGTTGTAAGTTTTTTGCTGGTGTAGGATCTCTGCTAATAGTTTAGGTAGTGACTACGGAATACTGAATCGTAAATTGAGAGAATTAAAACCATTCAGACCTCCATTTATGAAGGTCGTTCACACTTCTCAGTGATGCTGTCTTCTAACTTGCTTAAATTGCACAAAGACTTATGGCTGAAAAACTGATTACCAGGATGAGCTTATGGTTCCTTATTCCTAGAAGGATCTCCTCAAATGTAGTAAACATTTTCTGAAATCTTTACATTTACTGTCCAGTAGCTGTTCTAATGCAGGCACTTTCTAAAATAACAGTCTTTTCATGCTAGTCTGTGTTATTAGAGATTTCACTTAAAAATGATTAACAAGCTAGAAGAATCTGCATATGCAAAAGACACAATCTTTTTTAAAACACATTTAACAACTAAAACAATTTGAAAACTGTTCAGAAAACAGCTATTCTATTTAAATAAAATCAGTTAACTCCAAAATTAATCTGGAGTTTTGTCCTCATTTGTGCTTATGCTGTTTTTTGAATCTCTATTAATTCTTCCATAATAGATTATCAAAATAAGCAAATGTATATTAACATCAATAAGTCAAGTGGTCATGTGCTTGTATTCTCTATATTTTTAATGTAGTCATTTATATATACACACGCACACATAGTCCTATAGAAGAATTATGTATACACAGTATTAAAAAATCTGACTTTCATCTGTGAGTAAAATGCAATGTCTTACACAAAATAAGGAAACTGTGGAGTGATAATTTTAAACTCTCCAGTGTCTGAATCTTGGACTACACTGGTTTCTGATGTGTAGTAGTTCTACACATCAGACATTGGCAAAAATTGTCAAAGTTGTTTGACTTCATTCTGATTTGGATCAGAAACTAAACGTGAATATTCTACATGAAACAGAAACAAGTACAAAAAAACATTATTGGAAAAAAGTAAAGTTTGAAATCTAAAGCTGCTCTCTGAATGAGAGCTATCCAGATTTATGCAGTGAACATTACTCATGTAACATCCAAAACTCGCTGAAGTCACTGAAATGGTGGGAGTTTTTTCACTTACGTCACTAAAACTTGGATGACACCCATAACACTCTATTAGTGTCTATAAAATGCGATAAAAATAGATGAGGTAAGGAAAAGGGTCAGTTATGGAGCTTTTCTTCTCATTCTTTCTGTCAGAAGCAAAGAATGTATTTCTATGTCAATAAGTGTTTTATTAACATATGTGGGGGTAGATGGAAGCAGAGGTTTTAAAAAGCAAAGACATTATACTATTCTGGAATAAGAGATCACAGTACAGAAAGTGGTTTCTTTGTGACTGGAGGAACAAATTGTACTAAATGGTATAAATAAGGTCCAGTTCACTATGAAGAACAGTAGCACAATCAGATAATTACCATTTGCGATTTGGCACTCTGCCTCATTTTAGGATCATAGAAGCTTCTGTAAGAGGAAGCATTTTGCAAATATTACTCTACTATTCAGATTCTTCAAATACTACAGACTTTTACATGTTAGGTTGTATGTTCCCAATGCAGGAAGAGAACTTTGAATCTACAGCTACTGGTAGGTCAAAGGTTAACCAGAAGGTAGAAAAAGGTGGCTTTTATAGATACTCTTATCCTCAGAAGTCCACAGCTTTCTGGCATGCATCTAAATGCTGAAAGGGCAGTCATACCTGCAAAAGCGTTTCTCTGGATTTAAAGGCAGCAAAAGGCTAGCAGAAATACTGAAGAGCTTTCCTTGTCCTGTCTTGGCTCCTTATTTCCTCATCTGCCAGCTTTCATCCTCAGTATGTAAATATCTGTCAGCCAGTGAAGTATTTCATCCGGTCTGTGAGCTCCTTATATCAGCTGATGGCTTGATACACTACAATGCCAGCCCATGTTCTAGGGTAGATAATACTTCTTAATCCTGGTCATATGGTCACAGAAACCGAAAGGCAGTGTTTATAAAAACCTCTATGGTAATTGCTTTAAAAAAACTAAGAAAAATAAAATCAGTAATCCTGCCCTGAATTCTACTTAAATAGAGACAAGATTTTCTAGAAACATTATTCTTGGAGCAGTTTTAGGCCATACAGATTTTCAGTGCTTTTTAGAGATCAGATTTAATCAGGTCAAGAATATTTTGACTTTTTAAGATATGTCTAGTATATAAAGGAGCTGCTGAACTCTGATCTGTGACACTTCTGCTATTCTAATCTTTAATCCTCACACGGCTTTGCTAGAGCATCGTAATTTTACCCAACAGATAACATTAGCTGCCATTGAGGAGTCGGGTACCACCCGTGGATTCTTAGATGGCTCTTTTTTACATTATAAAGCAAAACCACACACAAACCGTGCACATGTGTCATTCATGTTGCTACTGCTTTTTTTCTGCACTTTGTTTTTGCTCCTTCCTGCCATTTGGGTTATGATTCAGTGAACTGCTTTAAGTGGATGGTTCTGTGTGCCCAGCTGTAGCTCGACTAATCTCAGCAGAGCTTTGTCTTGCCATGAAGACCTGTTCAACTAGATCATCTTAGAGGAGATGGGTCTGAGAAGTATGTAATCCCTTTGCATGAAGATGTATCTTTTCTCAGAAGTTTGTAAAGCACACAGCAAGTTGACATCCTGGTTCTACAGGGCTTCTACAAAGCCCAAGAGTTATGGAAAAGGAACCATATATCCGTCCGAGTACTTAAAATTACTGGGCATGATTTTATTTTATTTTTTAATACTAGATGTTTGCAGAAAGTAAAAACAAAACCATTTTCTAAAAAAATGTGCAATTGTCAATTTTCAAAAAGTTGCCAGAAAGTGGATAGGTGAAAAAAACAGTCTAAGGTCTGTGTCACCTGAGACAGGGAGATTTATACGAATATGATAATAAGAGTCAAGATGTTTCAAGTTCACCTTCCTCACTCCTTTAGCTACCATTCTATTTCACGAATGCCCAGCATTAACTGAATATGTTAGAAATGTTATCTAATTACCATATAAAATCTTAACATTATTTACACTGCATTGTTTACAGATGGTAACTTGACTGGGAAGGACAGTCATGATGATGTATAAAACTAAAAGTAAAACGAGAAATGAAAAGCTGAGTGTTTTTGATATATATTTGCACAACCTCTCTTCCTACCGGTTATTTCCAAGTTCTGGTTAAAGCATCTATTTTTATTTCTGCTTAAGACTGGTCTTTTTCTGTACAGAGATTGCCAAATGTGACAAACCATAAACTGTTTGTCAGCAATTTAGAGCATGGTGAACACAGTGCTCCATGCTGAGTTTATGGATGAGTTATGCCGACTGCTCTATTAAAGAAGTCCATACTTAATCATTTAATCAATTGAAAAGAGAAACACTTTCAATTTTCATGTGATCAAGCCCACGGTTATGTCAGACCAACAGCAGTATTTGGCAAGCAACTGTTCCTTCTCTTTGGAGAACTGTAAAGGAAAAACGCAGTAAGTTAAGGAGCGGGGTTTTTTTCATTGTCAGTGAACAATGGAAAAATCAAGGGTGAATTCTACATCTGAGATACAAGAATGAGCGCAAGAGAGTTCTGGGTGAAGATACTCTGCTTGCCTCAGCTAAGATTGGAAATGAATTCTTAAACAATAGATTAAAAATCTATTCGCAGAAGCTGCCATTCATAAAGGATCACCCTGCAATTTTTATAATGACACTGTTGGGACAGGTGTCTAGTCACAGTTTGTGACCACTCAGCACAGACACTATCAGTATCTTTTAGACCTCAAATCTTTGTGTGCTGGTTTAAGAAATCTCTCCCGACTGGTACCCTGCAAACAGCTTCAGTTCATTTACTGATACGATACCGTAGCCTGCTTGATTGCGTAAGTAAGTACAGCTGTCTTACTGTAAAGCAAAAAAAAGTCTGGAAAAGGCTTGGAATAAAACACCCTGGAGCTGAAAACCTTTCATCGGTTAGCAGTAATATTTTATACTGGTATTTTTAAAGTATTTTTGTTTACCTATCTGATTCTTCACATTACTCCTTACAATTGACTTTCATTTTATGTTTCCAGTTATACTTTGAGGTCAGAGTCTGATTTATTAGCTTGTCCTAAATATAAATTGAAAACGTTTGGTGGCTGGAGCCTTTCGTATTTATGCTTCACAATTATGGAATCAGCTTCTTATTTATATTCGGAAATCAGAATCTGATTCGGTTTTTGAATCAAAACTGAAGGGACATGTGTTTGATGCTGGTTTTAATTAGGTCAGATCTGTGAAGTTTGCTGGGACTTTTTCTGAATGATGATGTAGAAAAACTGTTATGAAAGATCATTACCGTCTTTTAATGATCAGTGCATTGTCGGACCTCTGAAAACATAGCAATCCAGAAATCTCAAGCATTTATTTGCATAAAGCTTATTTTGTGCGGGAGGAGGTAGTGAAATGAGATACAAGAACTCTAATACATAAAAATTGTGTGAAATATAGCCCCTTAGTACATAGATGGAAAAGTTTCTGTAATTCTGGGTCATCGTGACATAAAATTAACCTGTCTTTACAAATAAAACCAGTATATCAAATCTTAACATAACCTTGCCTGAGATTCTTATCTTCTTGTTAGCTACCTCCACCCTTACTGACTTCTCTCCTCAGAAGATTTCCTGGCGTCTTGTTTTTCTCCTCAACTTTCCTGTTTTTCTGTTGGTACAGAAATTTAATATAATTTATGTTGGTACAGAATTTAATAGTATCGAACAGCTAGAAAGGCTTGCCTGTGAACCTAATCTGCTCGAGTACTGACTTGCAATTTCAGCATAAAATTTTTATCTTAGAATTTAGTACACGTTTTACATGTTTAGTACATTAGGTTTAACCTTTTTTTTTGAGAATTATTCCGTCCTTACTGGTTGATGAACCTCAGTGTGGGAGTCAGTGGGCATTTCGAGGCACAGAAAAGAGAGAAAGAACAGTGGCACTCACATGACCTCAACACTACTTTGTTCCACTCGAGAGAAAATGAGTTATAAAATAGATGTCCAAGGCTAATTAAAAAGGATCAAGTAACGATAGTGAATAATTGCTCATTCTGCTGTGGAAGGGAATCCCCACCCAACTTTGCAATTCCTGCCAGGGACTTACCTCAAGTTTTCTGTCTTCTTGTAAGAGGGGAAGTGGAGAGGCTAATGACTAACTCCAGTAAGGTATTTACCTCTATTTCTGCCACCCCATTTCCAGGTATTAAAGCCAAAACAAAACTTGCTTTCAGGGCAATATACTTCTCTCTAGCTCTTTTTCAATGCAGGTTTTTTTTAGCCTGGAGAATAAACTCTTTAGCCCCTTTCAGAAAGCAGCCCCTCAAAAGAAAAGGGCAATTAGACCTGACAGAGAGCAATGTTAAATAGAAACGTAACATATAAAAACCAGATGATGACAGAAACAGCTGTCACTGGGCTAGACTAAGCCCTTGCAAAACGGCCCCAGGCAGGCCTTACTGGGAGTATATAAAGGTATAAACTGAGCTCACTGAATTCTCTGGATTACCTTTTCCTTCTCCCTGAGAAGCTGCAATTGCCTGTTGCAATCACCATCCGATGGCAGCTGGTGGTAGCAGGGTGGAAGAGGCAGAATGAGGAAGGAGCTCCTTCAGAGGGTGCATGATGTACTTTGGCTAAGATCAAGACGTCAGCTTTTCACCCTAGTGCTTTTTTTTCAGCTGAAGAAAATAAGCCTCATTGGTCCCAAGCACTGATTTAGGTTTGGTGTAACTCAAAGACTGAAGTTTCCGTTTTCAAAAGAATATTTGAAGTGAGTTCTGAAGGCTGTGAAATAAAAAATGTCTCTTGAACACTGATGTCCTCTCCTTACGCAGAAGGCCATTGCTACATATGCAACAGAAGTCTAGCCAGGACTGAAAGCACTGAAGGAGAAAAAAGAAATTTCTTACATCCTACTACAAATTTCCGAGACATCCATTCACCCACCAGAAGTGTGTTTATTTTCACCCTCCTGTCTCAACGAGACCTATAGGAAAAAGCTGAATGAGACTGTAGGAATGCTGAAAACGTTCACTCATGGAAGAACATTGCTGGTAATGATTCACAAAGAGAAAAAAAAAAAAAGATAAATGCCCAGGGAAATGCTCTAGACTGAACCACGTTCTGTTTTTGCTGGGCTCTACATGCAGCTAGACCCAGCTGATAAGGTCAGAGAACCAAATGGTGTGCAGTGTTGTTCCAAGGTGCCAGGACCAATGGCAAAAGTACATTTTTCTCCTAAGAAGCCGTGACAGATGGGTGTTTATGAGAGGTTTTTGGATGCAATGTGCACGCCCTGTTTCTTAATAGCTTAGTGCTGCCAGTCGCTCAAGTACAGCAAAGAGGTCAGCGAAAGGGCAACAATGTCATTTCAGAAAAGTCTACTGAGCCTTGTCTTCCTTCCTATCGTTTTGTGACATAAGCTTTTGGGACGGGAACAGGCAGCTTTCTCCAGCAGTTTACTTGCAGCAATGCCAACTCGCCTCCTTGCAGTCATACAGCGATGTTCCTTATAACACCAGTCACACATCTGACACATGCAAACAATGTTGAAGCCACGGAAGTTAGTAGGTATATAAAGTCTCTATAAGTATGTGTGTTGTGTGTATGTATAAATATGTAAATATATGTAATACTTATAAAGGTAAATATATATTAAAACTACTGACACTGAAATCTTGGACTGGAGCGAGCTGTTTCAAAAAGCACAGAACCGAAAAGCAGGAGACAGGTCTTTGGTTTGGCCTCTTGAGGAAGGAGACAACAGAGTACTTAATCCCTTTGCCCCTTCTTGCTCTGAGCTCGCTGCAGTCAGAAGTGTGTGCAGACTCAGGCATGTCATGATTCTCTCTGTATGTGTCATCTGGTAGAACGTAGCTGTAAATGCAGCAGTCCAAATTACCACATAGCTTATAACATGGCCTAAAATGCTGATCTATACTATTCTTGCTCCCTTCTTTTCCCCCTTACGGCATGTTGTAGAAGTTCTCAGGAGTCTGAGGAAGACAGATGATCACTAAGCCTACCAGAAGTAGGCAAGCAACTTCAGGTACAGGTATTATCCCACTCGTGATTTCCTGACAAAAGCTCAGTTTGTTTCGCATCAAGGACAACTAAGATATAAAACCAGATCAAAGATTTCTCAAAGGAATAAATGAATGCCCAGCCCTAATTCATCACAGGAAAATTACCCTGTCTAATGCTTACTTCCTTTCATTTTGTTTCTCAACATCTTTGAAAAACAGCGGCAGTCAGTCTGCCAAAGTAGAGGATGTACCCATAGGATAAGAAAGAAAATGATTCATGATCACCCAACAAACTGAGCTCCTAAAGGCCTCATGAACCCGATCCAAAGTCCATGGAAAGGAACAAAATCCTTTCCATGACCTGCTGGATGGAGAGCACTGAACTAGTATTCACATTCTCTTCAATATCTGGTTCTTACTGGAGAAACAGAATGGCAAAGTACTTGAACAGAATACTGCACCGAAGCACAGTGCAACTGTCTAGCCGTTGACTCAGCCTCTCAAATTTTGCAGTTTACCTCAAATGCTGGATTCAGCTATGCCCTTAAACTAGGAGCCTGCTCTACTATGCCTTGCTTTCAGGTATCTGAGTTTGGCCTCAGTTCTCACTAACTGGGGTTCATTAGCCAGGATCAAAGAACAGCCGTTTTCAGCTTGAGGTTTGGTAACCACGGGTAACATTTGGAGCAGTCTGCATTGTTCCCTAGCTATCTGGTGCTTCAAGCCTTCATCTGTAGCTTTTGGCTCCTCCCGTACTTTCAGACTTTGTCTGTTGACACCAGACTTAGGTGCTTTCTGATTCCTGCTTCATTTGTTCCATTTCCTATTTCTGCCTTGACTCTGACCCTCAATATTGTGAATTAAAGGGTTGTTCTTCCGTTGCAGACTTATTTCTGCTGTCCCCGTTTCAGGTGACGCCTGTACGCAAGGGTTTTAATATTTCAAATCTCTTCTTCAGTGTTTGTCAGGAGCCTTGAGAAAGCACTCTGTTTCAGTGGTAGACTTTTCACTAACAACGGACTGAAGCACTCCGGCACAGCAGTGGCGACAAGCTCAGGCTATGCTTTTATCGATTGACAGATGCCCCTTCAGCAGTGAAACAGTGGGACCGTGCCTCAGAGTGCCTTAGGTAGAAACTTTCAGCAATACTGCCCACTTTAGGGAACAGAGATTGGCAATTTAAGCACTGGTATTTCCATGGTTTTCTCTAAAGAAAAGTGAATCTGATTCCCAGTAAAAGAAGACAATCTAAGAAGTCCCGGTAGTGAACATACCTATTTGGTCACAGGAGCTGTGTGGCAAGGGGACCAGAAGCACCCACTCCCTCACCATTATTTTGACAATGCACCTGAAATTTGCCATGACAGACCACATCCAAGGAGTAAAACAGTAATTTATTCCCCTTCCTCATTAAATAGTTGTTTTCTCTGAGGCCGCCTGTGGAGAAACTAGCGGATTTCAGCATGGACCTTTTTATTTACAGCACAGACGTGGTCCTAGAACTTGAATAACTTCTTGCAGGGTCCCAAATAGTTGTGAAGCAGTGCTTGGTACGAGAAAAGAGTATCAAAACAGAGGTGAAAGCTCTCTGTTTTTTTTTAACAGACATAATAATCCAGTATTTTCTAATAGGAACCCTAAATGCTGTTTTAGATTCCTTTTCTCCTTGAATTCCCGATCCCACTGCTGTTTTTTAAATTAGATTGATATTCTAAATCGGGTTGTCCAAATCTGAAATACTTCTTTAAGTGTGCAGTACTCAGCAATGGTTTCATGATCTTCTAGAAAACTGATTTGGATCAGATGCTTGCCTTTGTTTACCTGCCTTTGGAAAGAAAAGTTAAGTTTTTTACGATAAGTAAGTAAGGGCCAAGTGCTAGTGTAGCTGGTCTGCAACTAGTTAGATCTGTCTGCACTTAGATGTGACATCAACTCGAGCACTGCCATTTATAAGGTACAATTCAGAGTTTATAAAAACGTTGGCTCAAAGGGGTAACACTGGAAAAATCCTTCTTGCTTTATCTTGAAATGTGATCTTCTAGTCACATGGCTTCAGAGAGAAGTGAGGCACACTCATTCTTGAAAAATTGTTGCTTATGTTCATTCCAACAGGGGGAAGTCAGGGCTGACATAGCTCTCTAGAAGCTGTGGTAAAAGCTTTCAACTGGTAGGACTAACTACAACTTTGTAAACAGAAGGTGTTCTTTCCTCTCTCATAAATAACTGATACTCTTCCATTCCCCTTCAAACCGTAGTATACAGCAAACCTGGTATTTCTGATTACACACATAAATTTGCCCTTCCCTATTAAACCTTTCTATTGAGTCTCTGCGGAGATTTTTGTGGCAGTATTTATTATGGATTCTGTATAAACGTAAAATGTATTTTTTTAGTATTCTTAGCTTTAACCTCAAGTCATTCTGTAATGATATTATGGGTTAACATGAATAAGCAAGTCCAGTTATAATTGTTTCTACTGTTGACAATAACGTGCAGTTTATACATCCTGAAATAAAATGGTATATATTGCTTCAAGAACTCATGCCAAGCACAAAAATAAATTGTGTCACCCCTTTAGTAACAGTGGTTCCAAGAAAGCATTTTTATGGATTTAAGTTATGTGTCTAATTACCAGAAAAGGGCCCTGAAGGCCTGTGTGTTTAATAAACCCCAACCATTCTGTTTCAAAACTAAGAGTACCATAAAAATGGAACAATATCCCATACCCAGCATAGATTGTACTTCAAGAATGATTTCATTTACACTTATTTCATATTAGGAATCTACATCATGCAAAATGATTAAAAAAAAATAATCACTGATATTTCGTTCCAAGTAAAAGTCCTTAAAGGTCTATTCAGTTTCACATATGTTAAAGGTTTAGGGGTAGGTCCTGCTTCTGAAAACTTCTCTCCACGGATGGTACTACTCAACCACAGAGATCCAGTAAGGTAAAAAAGTTTAGCCAAGCAG
The DNA here is from genome assembly GCA_013398815.1 of Ibidorhyncha struthersii. NCBI lineage: Eukaryota > Metazoa > Chordata > Aves > Charadriiformes > Charadriidae > Ibidorhyncha > Ibidorhyncha struthersii. Next base: position 164,338 of record VZSZ01011242.1, on the reverse strand, counting down.
ACCCATCAGCAAGTTAGATCATCAATTTCCACATTATAAGACCATACATAATTCCTCGAAATTCCCGCAAATGATGACCCAGTGAAAGGAAGCATGGACAGTAACAGCAAAAGTCGTTTAGAGGACTCCATCAGGTGCTGCCTTACCAGCCTGGGAGGGGGATTCCTTCCCAAATTTCCAGGCACACATGGGAATTACAAGTTCACTGCTCTGACTCTTCTGTGTGTGCAGCTTATTTTTCAAACTGTAACGGGACTAGCTCCGCACACTGACTCAAAAGACAAGCCCGATCAGAGCCACCTATTTTCTGACCCTCTCTGGCTTTCCCCCCAGGATATTAACTCCTCACAAACCAATCTGGCATTGATTATATCCTTCACAGCAACCTCCTTCCTTCCCCAAAACAACAAAGCCCAGTCTGGTTCACGTGACTACAGATTTGAAGGAATTATTTTTTGAAAGATTAAAAAAAAACTGTATAGACTGTAGGACTGGGTAAAGTGTTGAAGTAGTAACAGTCTATGAATAGGTAGAAATTTGTGAATAAGGTCAAAGATATAGCTCCCATTTCTGGGATCTGAATGGTGCATGAAATAGCAGACTTGTAATCTCTTGACTTGTATTTGCCCTCTCCAAAAGTGAGGTTGTTTTAATTGTGAGAGAGGGGAGACAGGAAGATTCCAAATCTGGGAAATGTGAAGATAAAGAAGAGGAGGTGGGGAAATTCCCAAAGAACTGTGTGGCAGTAATCCATGGCTATTTCCATAGAGACATAGGACAGTTGAGGTTGGAAGGAACCCCTGGAAGTCTCTAGACTAACCTCCTGCTCAAAGCAGGGCCTATTTTGAAGATAGATCCTGCTGCTTAGGACCTCGCCTGGCTGAGATTTAAAAATTTAAGGAAATCCAACAACCTCTGTGCATACCTTTTGCAGTGGTGTTTCTCTCCCAAGTGAATACATTTTTCTTATGTCTGACCAGAACATCCTTTGCTGAAATCTGTTGTGTTTCACTCCACACGTTCAGGAAGAGTCTAGTCCTGTTTTCTCTGTAATCCTCCTTTGGGTAATTGAAGATAAAAATGAGATTCCCTCCCAGCCTCCACTCAACTTTTCCTTCTCTAAGGCAAAAAAATACAACTCTCATAGACACTTTTGTACATCATGCACTCTACAGACTAATTGCAATATGCCAACATTTTTCACGCACAGGGAGCCCGTAACAGGACATGGTACTGCAGAAGCAGCCTCAGAGGGGCTAGGCAGAAGGGAGGAATCACTGCTGTTGGTCCACTGGCAACACTCCTGCTAATACAGCCCTGGATGTGTTTGGCCTTCATGATCACAAGGATACACTGTTGACTCAGGTTCAACTTACGTACCACCAGCACATCTCAGACCTTTTCTGCAGAGCAGTTTTCCAGCCAGTGAGTTCCAGCCTGTACAGAGGCATGGACTTATCCTGTCCCACACGCAAGTCTCTGCATTTGCCTTTGTTGAGCTTCATTGGGTTTCTGTCTGCCATTTTCTCCAGCCTGTTGACGTGGTG
>VZSZ01011242.1:146414-162766 GCA_013398815.1 Ibidorhyncha struthersii | reverse complement strand
GTTTGGTGCCATCTATAAACTTCCTGTGGGCGCACTCCATCCTGTCAACCTGGTTGTTGATGAATATGTGGAGCAATATCAGACTCAGTAACCAGCCACCAGTTGATCTTCAGACCTCTCGCAACTGCCCTTTGAGCATAACAGTCCAGGCGGATTTTCACCTACCTTCTAGTCTATATATCCAGTCCCTTCTGCTACTAACAAGCCTGCTACGAGAAGCCTCGCTGAATTTTTGCTGTTTCATCTGTGTTTTCCCTGTGTGAATTCAACCACAATAATACCATCCCAAATTTGCTATGGAGGTAGGAGGGAGTGGTTAGATACCTAATAAGAGATAAACATTTGAGCTATTCTATCGCTTAGAAAATTTGAGACATGAAGAATAACTAAGAGAGGGCATTGTTACCTTTCTCTTGTATGGCAGAAATATCAATTTCTTCAATCAAGCCAAACTGTACAGCCATGGAGACAGATGCCTTCTCTGGACACACATAGGCATGTCTTTCTTCTGAGACATATCTATTTAAGACAGAGGTTCCTCTCCAGTCTCAGGAGGTAACAGTTAAATTCATTAATTCCCTGCATGAGTTCCCTTTCCCCCATCCAGCTGCATATGAATTATTTGTGCCGAGTCTGGTTATTCCATTGGAGTGTAAACCTTAAATTAGAATAACTGAAACTCAGGAAGGATGATTATTTCAGGCCACAAAAATAAACATTTCCAGCTTTTTTGTTTTCAAACTTTCTTTAAGCTTTTTAAACACAAACACGAGAACCCTGAGAGGCCATATCTGACCTATAAACTAAAGGCTGTAGGGAATTAAGCATATTTACTTTGTTCTGCAGATGTTAGAAGAATTACCCACAAAATATGACAGGTTCAGTTAATTTTATCTTAGACAAATGTAATGAGCATCTGTTTTGATTTTTCTCAGTCATTGATACAACTTCCTTTTAAACTTGATACCAGCTGGTTTATACAAGTGTGCAAAAGTTGTAAGCAGCCAGAGATGAAACTATTCCAATGCCTAGGAACACTTATTCATTCCACTGTTATCTTTATACTGATAATACCAAGAAAGTCAGGAGTATTTCAAAACACAGCAGTATGTATAAATACTATGTATAAATAGCGTCCTATTTACAGAAGTATTTTATGTGTCTGTGTGAATATTATATACAGCATATGCATAAATATATGGACGGTGTTATCCTCATGGTAAGCTTAGAATCAGAGGATAAACTGCAGAACCATGCACTAAACAATATTTATTACATGGCTTCACAATTTATTATGTGTTTCTGAACACCTCATCTGGCCTTTCCCTACTAACCTGCCTCTTCTGGGACTGTTTCCACCGTTCTGTACTTCTCAGCACCTTCAAACAGCTGTTCTTTTCTCTCTGGGCAATGTACCACAGCAAAAAGGTTTTTTTCTCAGAAGATGCATGTGTAAAAATTCTCATTCTTGCCTCTCAGCTCGTTGAGGTGAGATAGACAGGTGGCACCACTAACCTCTTAAGAGGCTTCTGAGCCCAAGTGCCAGCACAGCCTACTTCTTTCATCACTCTTCCACTCACACACCAAGATGGAAACTCAGTGTCATCTCTACTGCTGAATACTTGTCAGCACTCTGCAGTGCATACACACAGAAGGAAATGGCGGGGTCATTTTTCATGTAGCCACAGAGTCTGGACTCTGCTAAGATGGGGATGTGAAACACCACAATAGGGCATGGTTAGTGCTACTGAATGTAGCACAGAAGGGTTTTAACATATTTCCAATCCCCTCCCTAAAAAAAAAAACCAAACCTCCTGTACTATTCAAACTGTGGGCTGAAAAATGCCTGTTCCACAATTATAAATCAACCAAATGTAAACTGACGTTTTTGGAACCCACAAAAGGCACCTCCCTAAGTCCAGATTTATCCTTCCAGGAAATTTTCAATCATACTGTGAATGATAGAAATATTAGGATAATAAAAAAAGGATGAGTTTTTGTGTGCTTGCATGCATGAAGATGCATCAGTAAATACCACTCTTCTAACAACAAATACAGTGAAAAAAAAAACACTAAATAGCTTACCAATGACTTGTGATGCAACATCAGCTCTGGCATTAGATGTTGCATTTGTTTGCCTAGTATTTCAAAAGCTCCTGGCTAGAAATCCTGGCTGCATGGCCATTTTCAAGTTTCTTTTTTCCGTAACTTTGGGGTAAGGAAGGCTCATTCAGCTCGCTTTAATGCACTCAGCTATTGTGAAGAGGTACCATTTTTTTCCCATTTAAATTCCAGTGGATCTTGAGTATAGCTCAGAGGTAAAATAAAAGATAAAGGGAAGACAGGGACATAGACAAGTAGTAGGAAGGTGGGCAGAATAGAAAGGTGAAGGGAGGTAAATTTGTAATTCGGCAATGTTGCCTACTAAACTCCTGTATTTGGCAGAGAACATGGATGACAAAATACTCTTGCTTAACATTAGTGGAAATACATAAAAAAGCCACGGCTCTTCAGGGAATGTGTTTACACCTATAAAGATCTTATCATTCTTATCATAATAAAGCCAAAGAGGACCCTCAATGGATGAAAAGCCACTCTGCTTGATTTCTACTTATAAAACCGTAGAAATGGATCCAAACTTCAGTGCAAACAAAAATTTCTGATATGTTGACAGGTGTCTTTAAAAGCCACTTTAAATCGTTTATTTTTATTTAGTTGTGCACTAAACTTCTTTTGTAAAGGTGCTGCTTGCTTTCCTTGCTAAAATAGCAACAAAATAATGTGTTAGGATTGTTTTTTAAATTGTCTAGTAATTTGCTGTCTCCTTTGATGCTAATAAGCATAATTGAGACATTGTTTATTTAGTGAAATAGCTTTCAGCATGTTCTCAGTTTCGTTCAGCTGAGGTAGGTTTTCTTCAACATGTTTATTGCGTATGGCATGTATTTTGTTTATTTGGTACAAGTGTGGTCTCGCATAGGGAGGCAATCAGAATTGGGTCAAAGGGAAAAGACTGTAGTATTTATTTATGTATTTCTTAGGTTGAATTACTTTGGCATTACTTTTCATCTGTATGGCTTTTTTCTTTATATTAAAGTCAGTGTGTAATAACTGCCATCTATACCAGCCACAATTTGGTCCAGTAATTATGCTTATAGTTGTGGAATAACATGGGTTGAAAGATCAACAAAATGACTGGCACAGATTAACTACCTGAAAAGGCTGTGCTTCTTTCTTCTGTTTTAAGCAACATATGGGATCACGGAATCCTATCTAATATACAATATATAAAGGTCCCCATGTGGTACAACACAAGCAGTAACAGTCCCAACACTTGATTTTACGTATCAGCAAAACCAATTTAGATTCTCAAGGGAAAAACTAGTACTTGCTTCTGATTATACCCCAGATGCAAATTCCTGAGAAGTTTTAATAGGAATGGTAAAAACATTTCTTCCCAACCTACCTACAAAGCCTTTTTTTCTTTAGCTGGGGAAGTCTTGTAACTGGTCTGAAGTGATTACAGGCTGATATACCTATTAACTAGTTGTATACTTGGCAGGAGTTTGAAAACTCTGGAATGTGAAATAATGAACCTTTGTTTTAGTGAAAATGTAAATACAAATAGATGAACCAAGATCCTAGTCCTGCAATCAGATCTATGCGTATAGTCAAGTGCTCTTGATATGCCTCCATGAGGGGGGAAAAAAAAAAGTGGCTTTGCCATTCAAGTTAACAGAGCTCTCCAGACAAAGAAAACGCTTGAAAAAGAATACAATCATATGATCAGATCTTCTTCTAAGAAGCAAGACAATTTTTCAATGTGTTGCATGTCATACCTCACTAGTCTGTGCATAAGATATGGAACATAAGAATATGTCTTAAATCTACTTGGACCTTTCTTAAGATTAATAAATGTTACTCTGATGGAAAAGGCTGTCATGTCCTCTAGGGGCATAGTCCTTCACTGTTACAGAAAGTAAGTTTCATAAGCCTTTTGAAACAGTTCTGTCTAATCAAAGTTTTCAAGTTAAAAATCATATTAGTGAAAATGGTGGCATTATAAAATTCTCTGCTTTAATCACTGGCAAATGTTACCTGTAAACACTGTAAAACCTAACAGCTGTTAGAGCAGACCAATGCTACTGTGGCTTTTTACGATTTATAACTGTAACAATCCCATTCCCAGAACAGCCAACTTGTTTTAATGAAATGTAGCTTTCAGTTTCATACTGTAAAGCAATCAGACTCTTCAATAAATTACAAATTTTTTTGAGTAGAGGCTTAAATTTCCTGCAGGGGGTGTACTGAAGGAAACATATCTGGAAAAGGCATTCTCTTCCCACTGGAGGCACTGCTTATGTGGAGTTAATAAGACCGTAATTCTGTAGACAAGTTTAGGAAGCGGATTCCACGGCTTTGTGTTGAACTTCAGAGGCTGATAAGAACAGAGATATAATATTGGTATTTTGAATAGCCATATGAAATGACAGCCCAATATCCAGCTCGCTCTCTCTTTGTAAGGACTTTTGACTGTTATTTGATGATTTACACAATTCCATCTGCAGAAGTTTTTGATATATCGTTTCCAAAATTCACACTCAGTTTCTAAACTTCATTCTTATTCAGCTTCATCACATTAAAATGCTACCTTCAGGAGCATGTTCTCTCTATTAGCAAATTTCTTCTCTCTATGACGGTGACTATAATCTGTTAACAAGTCTTTCCATATCAGTCTTTTTGTTAAACTGAGCAATACAAGATCCTTTCTATTTACTGCTCATCATTCTCCTGGCTGCTCTCTGAATCATCTGATTTACCAGCATAGTTTTTGATTTCTGGACCAGACATAGTGGCGGTGTCTGGCCTCCTCTGCTAGAATTGCCTTAGTAAGTGTTTCCAGCCTGCCTCTGGTGGCCTTTGTCCCTCAGCGAGCCTCAGGCATGACAACATTGCATCAGAGCTGAGTTGCCCTTGGGAGTACCTACTGCCCTGTAAGTTCTTGCAGTACACTGAACACAGACTTTATGGCACCTCGTAGTCAACTTTGTCTTCAGCTGCTAGATCTACTGCATAACCCTTCATAAGAAGTCCCATCCAGTGCTGTCCTTCAGCATTCAAACAGCTCGTGTTACCTCAGTATACTGCAACAGGACACTGGCACTGAGAAAGCCATTAGAAACTTCGCAGAAGGTCAAACAGGGCTACAAGCATCTCAAATATTGCGCTGCCCTGGCCGCTTCCAAGACGACCACTATCATATGTCAAAAGTACAATGAGATTGTTCAGGGTTGCTACCACCAAGCTGACATTCACTTTGTCCCAGTGGTTGCAGTTAAATATCTAGCACGTGGATATAACCCTACAGGCATGCTCATACAGATCAGAGGTATGGCCGCTGGGCATTGACAGTCCATTTTGCTGCAATCACTATGGAGGTCTTGGAGATCACATGCTGGCAGCTCTGCCTGTGAGTGGCTGCTCATCAAGAGAGCACCTTGCCATTCAGCACACTCAGCTCTGCAACAGCCTTAAACCATTCCTATTTGATGTATGTCAGAAGGCTCCCCAGTTTATTCTAACTATTTTAATGATGCCATCTTACTTCAGACTCAGAGTCTGTACATCTCAACAATCTATGCTTCTCAACCACAACAGGTTGGCTCACCTTTTATATGGCATTCCTCCCCCCCCCCGGCCCTGCCCCAAACGCCGTGTCTGTTTTACAAGAAAATCCAGCTCCCACTGTCAGTATCATGTTCTAAACCCTGTGGTTAGAGGTACCTGTATGTCTGCCAATTCCCTGCTGGTTTTTGCTTGTGGGCTTACTGTGACAGCCCTAACACCAATACGTAGTACAGCTTGATCCTCAACTTCTGTCTATTGACCTCTGAGCGCACCTGTGGAGTCTGTTTCCTACTTAATCAGCATGGAGAGCACTGGTAGGACCACAGCAACCTGCTTACCTTCTCTCTATAATCCGCACGAGGACAGCGGCAAACCTGTCCAACCTGAGCAAATACTGGAAGTCTGAGTGCTTTGGAGACCCTTTGGCAGAGCCCCTGGGTATGTTGTCTTCAGTAGATGCAGCTCTGGTCAAGAAAAGGTTTTGCAACAGGTCCTCTGTGTGCTGGTGTGCTTCACAGAATCACAGAATCGTCAGGGTTGGAAGGGACCGCTGGAGATCATCTAGTCCAACCCCCCCGCCAGAGCGGGGTCACCTACAACAGGTTGCACAGGACAGCGTCCAGGCGGGTTTTGAATGTCTCCAGAGTGGGAGACTCCACAACCTCTCTGGGCAGCCTGTTCCAGTGCTCCACCACCCTCAAAGTAAAGAAGTTCCTCCTCATGTTAAGATGGAACTTCCTATGTTCAAGTTTGTGCCCGTTACCCCTCGTCCTATCAATGGGCACCACTGAAAAAAGACTGCTCCCATCCCCCTGGCATCCTCCCTTCAAGTATTTGAAAGCATTAACAAGATCCCCCCTCAGTCTTCTTTTCTCCAGACTAAAGAGACCCAAATCCCTCAGCCTCTCCTCATATGAAAGATGTTCCAATCCCCTAATCATCTTTGTAGCCCTTTGCTGGACCCTCTCCAGCAGATCCCTGTCCTTCTTGAACTGGGGAGCCCAGAACTGGACGCAGTATTGCTTGTCTCCACCTTTCTGTCATGACCCTGGAACTTGGCTCTGCCTCATCTCAAGAGTGTTTTCTCTCCTCCTTCTCCCTCCCTCCAGCAAATTTTCTTAAGCTTCTCCATACTCCCTCCTCCATTGCTGTGATATTGGGAAGCGGGTTAGTTGCACTGCTCATGCCAGAGTTTCATGCTTCCTCCATCAAAATTCTTCCTGGTTTGAAAAATGCTTGTCACCTCCTGGACTGTTTATTACTTGGATAAAACTGGAGAAAAATATTTGCTTTTCATTGCCATCCACAGCTTAGAGGACATGATTAGAGAACACACCACATTGACACACACAACATTTGACTATATTGTCAGTGTAATTCTTTCAGACATGCCTCCTTGCAAGTCCTAACCATGGATAAGGGAAGGAAGAGCTATGATTCTGCTTCGTGTTCAACATACCACAAGATAAGTAGCATCTTATGTATCTGCCAGATAGTAAAATCATCCCAGAGGATGCTGTCTTCCTGCTTCTCAGTCACATAGAACGCGAATATTAATTAACTTTACTTCTTAATTGAAAGCAAAGTGGTAAACATGAATATTTTTGATGCATTTCCGATTGTGCAGTTAGATCTGCATTTGTGTGGGGTTTGGTTTTTTTGTTGTGGTTGTTTTTTTTTTGTTTCATAAAAGCTGGATCTCCTCAAAATCCACTTATTTGCCCTGAGAGAAAGTGCACAGTCTCTAGAGGCATTCCTTGCCTGCCAGGTCCTTGATGTGACGGGGAGCAGCCAGTAGTGGCAGGCATACCTACCTCAGCCAGTCCTCTAGTGAGTTTCTAAAAGAGCTGGAGGCAGATCCTGCCCTCCTGAGATCCCTGAGCCTCAAACACAAACAGGGTCCTCCTTTTCTCAGCTCTTAGGGGAGGCGACGGCATTAGAATTCATACTTAATTAGTGTGAATGCCCACAACTTAAATAATATGGGGAAAGAAGATTTCCTAAAACTTCTAGAACATTTTATTTCTTAGTAGAGCCACTGCATAGGATACAGTGAAAAGGACTGCTGTGAACTCAGCAATCCATGCTACCATTCCTTAATAAGGACATCTCACTGGAGTTTAGTTAAGATACATTTAACAGCTTTCCCTACATAACACCTTCAGCCTCAGGGATTCACAGGTCTATCTCACCCAGCAGTTCTTAAACGCTTTAATGAGTTCCAGTAAGTAATTCCACAAAGCAGTGGAATTTCTATATATGGTCTGATGAAACCACCAGCAAGACAAGGTCACATACTCCATACAAGTCTCTTCTATGAAAACTACTTTTCTAGTTGCTAATAATTACTTGAAAAGTGGAACATATTAATGCTCCTAGGCCAGTCTCATATTGGTTTTCACACATATGAAGTCTTGCTGTCACTTCATACTGCAGGTCACCACCCAATATGGAGGTGTCAAGGACTCTTTTTATTTACACAGCCATTGTAGACCATAGCTAAGGAGTTCAGGTTCAGGAATTTCCACTCTGAAGATCTGCTTCATTTACGTGAAACATCTGTGCACTTATAGATTAAATTTGTACTATTTTACCTTTTTTTTCTTATCTGAAACAGGTGTGATGAAAGTGGCTACATTAAATACCTCTCGCTATTGTACAATTAAATTTACAATAATGTGTATATTGTTTTATAATGCATACAATTATGCTCAGTTTTATACATTGCATAATAAATGCTGCATAATAAAGTACCGTTGAGTCTAAGAAATTCTGACAATTGTTGCAAACTCCTTTCTGGATGACAATATAAACATTTCCAAAGAAAAACACATTTTGTAAGAGTCAATACTGTTCAGCAACACAATAATTATTACAATGAAGTGTCTTACACCAGGTGACCTTGTGGTTCTTAAATGTCTCGGTCTTGCTTTAATAGTTAGAGCCAAATTCTGCTTCCACTCAAATCAATGGGGAATTCTGCAGACTTCAGTGAGAAAGAGACTAGATCCTTCATCACCTGCAAAAGCTATTTCTTTATGTGTGGTAACTCTTCAGGTACCATCCCTTTCAGTTAAACACTTAGGCAAACCTGTAGCTTTCCTAACCTTAGTCAAGCAGGATACACTACCTCAGAGGACTTAAGGATGTCTAGTAATTATCTTCACTGTACTTTTACTCCTGAAGCAAATTTGAACCCCTCCATGGCTCACAGTGCAGTTTTGAGGCCTTTTATTTTGGCTCAGTGAAAACCAGCAACATCTAACTTTTGATTCTTAAGTGCTGCACTTTGCTGATTGCATTCCTAACATTCAGTTATTCATCGAAAGAGTTAAACTTTTATAGTCTACCTGATGTAAAACAGAAAAGACTTTATGTCTGGGGAGATGGCCTAAATTCAACGGTCTCAATAGTTGCTCCTCTCTGCTGCCCTCCCTAAGGAATGGTGATGAAACACGTTTCTGCTCATCAGTGTTGAGTTACACAACAGAAGCCCGATAAACCTTTCTACATTCTGTGATTTTCATACATTAATGAGAGGGTGATGATAAGGTATTACAACATATGTGTGCAAGACTGGGCACTGTTTGTTACAACAGGACTAACTAGATTCATTAGAAACTACCTAACCTCTCCCTATGAGAATAGCAAGCACTTAATTAGCATGATGTGCCCACGTATCCGTCACCACCTTGTAGATTTACAGAGCCTGATGCTTATGCAGGTACAGCAGTAATTAAAGAGCCAGGCTTGCAAGCTGGGTAATGTGACATAGCAATACCACCTGCACACTGGCCAAAAAAGGAAATATGTATTACAAAATGACCAGTATTACTTAGAGATCCATTTTTTTTTTTTACCATCTGGAAGCAGAGTTTGTCTGTCCATATGCTTGCCTTTGAGTTCAACAAGAGACAAAAAATGAACCGAAATATATTTCAGCTGGAGTGAGATGCGTGGATGGGCTAGGGAACTTTGTTGTTTCTTACCCTTCACAGGATTCAACGGAGGGTTGGTAGCATCAGATCCAGCTGTACTACTGTCCTTAGAGCTGGCTTTTCAAAAAACAGTATTTACCAACAGGTACTACTTTGGAGATATATCAGACTTATAGATAAAGTTTGCCCTGATTTCTCACTGTGATTAGCTTTGCCAAACATACGACTCCTTAATGCCAATCAGCATATTTATACTGTTTTCAGAGGGCTGATTAACCCTTTTATGGACATGAAACTTGATTTAAAAGCAGCTTTAGTCATCAACCAGTCTAGGCAGAGCACTAGTACTTAGCATACTGGAATCTTATGAGGTACCCTAAAGGCTCTTTCTTCTCTGGTAGAGGTGCCACCACAGGTCCACAAGGTCACATCAAAAAAATTTACATCTGCTCCTTCTGCAGGTGCACTGGTGGCATTCACTGCGTACAAGCAAAAAGAAATGGAAGCTCGCTTGAGAATAAAAAATCTCGTGAGGACAAGGGACTAGACTTGTTGCTGAGCCAAGAAGCTTTTGTGTGAAAGAGGAAGCAGGGAGCAATGGAGGGGAGGGGCATCAGATCCAGACATTACCTCAGGCATTAATGCCCTAAGGGCTAGCTCGAGATATGTTACTATGTTTATAGAGACAGATTAAAATCGGATTTTGCACATAGATATCTAGCACATCAAGGGTTATGAAAATCCTCCTTGACTGGTAAAAGCACAATAGCATAGTTGTTGGTTGCCCAGCAAACCTGAGGAAGCTTGGCTCTGATTCATGTCAACAGACAATAAAGAAACCACACAATGAACAATTGCTTTTGTACTGAACTCAGATCTCTTCCCCTCTGAGGAAATCTTCTCAAGTGAAGGAGGACAAGATCTAAAGGGTAAGCTTGTAGTTACTCAAATGCACCCTATCTTTTAGGTACACCTCAGTAAACTATTACTCAGATCATGAAACCATGTGTTCACCTTCTGTGCCTTCTCACAGCAAGCATTAAATACAGTCAACCACTTCTTTAAGCCTTTGAGCAACCTTTTTTTTTTTCTTTCCAGTGCCCTAGCCGAACATGGTGGGAAGGCAGACATGACATTTAGTATGCAGACAAGAGCCAGGATTGCATGTGCTTTGACCAAGTGCCAGCCCAGCCTGCTTGCTCTCTGAGCTGCCCAGACCAGAAGCAGTCATTGACCAGAATGTGGTCAGTGCTGAGCAGGAGGTAACGTTGTTGTGCCAAAGCTAATAATGCTTCTCTCCCAGCTGAGCTAATGGAAGCTTCATGGTGGCTCACAAAGTGGCCCAAGCAGACCCTCGTCAGCTTGGAAAATACCATGTAGATAAACCCAGTGTAGCTTTCAAAGACGGCAAGAAATGTATGTGCTTATATGCAGAAGAACAGGGCCTTTACATGCCACCTCTATCTCCAGAGAATTTAGCATGTGTGATGCAAACAAGGTCACTCTAGCTATCTGAATTCTGTCTTGCTCCAGCAGTCATGCATTTCCTATTACTGACTGCATTTAAAACACTTTAGCATGCAGATCTGGGCACTCGTAGTCAACCAGTGAATCAGTAAATTTTTTGCAGTCTGGATCTCATGCAGGCTATCTACGCTCATAACTTCTGATCTGAAAATAATGTGGGACTCTGTGGAAACATGATACCAGAAGGACATTCTCACATTAAAAAAGTAGGAAAGAAAGAGGTGTTAGTATCTCTCCTTGCTCCCACAGTACAAGAGTTGAAGCCATACACACTTTTCGATCCTGGAAACATGTTAGCCAAAACTAGCTATTTCAATGCCGTCTCCCAAAGGAACATTTTTAGGTGTTTTCCATTAAATAAAATGAAAAGGTAATATTTCTTCTTTATGTTTTTCTGTCATTCCAGCTCAAGGAAACTCATAATCATAAGTCTCACTGGGGCCAAAAAGCAGGTATGACAATGTCTCAAACTGCAGGAACAATATTCACGTCCCAGAAGCAAGAAAAAAGAGCATGTCACTATCAAATTACTGAGTGTTAACCAAACCATGCATGCATGGAGGTGTATTTACAGACAGTCATATCACAAAGCTTAACTCAGCTGAAGCTTAGGGGAGCATCAGTGAAGACAATGCACGCCCTTATGTATGGTTAGATGCACAGAACACTGTATTACAGCTATAAACTGACTATACTTTAGCCAAAGTTTTATTATTAAGACAGAATCTTAGCTGCCTTCTCCTCTTGTTTTTGTACTCTGAATAAGCATGTTTATTAAGCCCATTCTATACTGTCTTCAAGTACACTGAACCTTCTGTAAGGAAAGTATAATAGGTCTGTGCATGGAAATTTGCGTAGCTCTGGCATGTTAAAAAATGAGTGACTCCCCATAGGCCCCTTTCACTACCTGGGACAAACTCCCTATAAAACACTTTATAGAAAAATTGCCAACTTTAGTAAAATCAGACAAAAATAATCCCAGAAGAAGCCTCAGGGGGTTACATACTCGATCCGGCTGCCCAAGACAGGACCAACAAACTTGACTGAGGTGTCTCCAAAATCTTCTCATAGTCTGTAACCTCCACAAACAACTCTTCTTAATATTTGAAAGATTTTTCCTAATAGCCAAATTAAACACTCCACCCTCCAGTTTGGCCTATTACTTTTAGTCCTGTCTGCCATAGACATAAGCAAATAAATTATTCCCTTTGTCTTTGCAGCAGCCTTTTAATATATTGAGATGAACTGCATCAATTTTTTTTTTTTGTGTAGACTATTCATCCACAATTCATTCAGTTTTTCTTTACATGACATTTTTTTCTAAACCTCCAATCATTTTTGCTGCTATCCTGTTGACTTCCTCTTCCTGTGCAAAGCCAAAGCAAGCAGGAGAGGTAACACACCGGTTCACACAAACTAGTAGGAATTTTGCCTTTTTTGCAATTATATTATTGTTGACTTATTTTTAATATGTAACCTATTCTTTATAGTGCCTCTGTGATCCTTTCAAATGCCAGCTTTATTTCATTCTTCAGAAAACTTTCTGGAGAATTTTCTCATTTATTTTGAAAGGTGTTGCAATAGATATACTAATTTAATTTCAGCCACATAATTTGCTCCCAACACACTAATCCATCTTCCTTAATATAGCAGATGGAAACCACAAAAAATTCTGATATTCTTGAAGGAGGCTCAGCTTGGGCAAGGTTCTGTCACAGGCCACAGCTTCTGTACTTACATGTACATATATATATACACACACATATAAACATTTAATTATCTTGAAGTTTGATAAATTAAAGCCCTCCAGGGTTAGATAAGGAAACTTTATATCTTTTGGAAGAGGGAATTTCCCAGCATCCCAGTGAAACATACAACTGTTGCTTCTAGCTATGTAGAGGCCCAAAATAACACTAATTAAAGACTAAGACCAATGTAAGTAAAATTCCTCTAAAAATAACCAAAAATTGCCTAGCCTGAAAGAGCTCTGTTATTTTATTCTGGTCTTGAGTTTCATGTGTATTTACAATACCTAGGGTACCAAAATTGAAAAAAAAAAAAAAAGTATTTCAAAGCTTTTTAAAAATTAATTTTTGTGATTTGTGCACATATTTACAGAATTATTTAATTACTCAGCTGAGATTATCTACACACTTGCTAATTTTTACTATCCTTGATCCAATCTAGGATTTACCTATGTACTTGGTCATAGTATATTTGCAAATACTTTACACAGATATTCACACATACAGTTGATTTACAGGAAATTGATGTGCTATGGAGGAAATTTTCTGAAGTGCTGAAAAATGAAACTTTGAGTCTTTTGAAAACATAATCTAATAAGTTTCAACATGTGCAAACTCGAGTAGCATTTCTCTGGGGACTTATTCTTCTGGAAAAACTACAACTAAATGCATATACATTTTAATCTGCCTCTTCCCAGACTAGGTATAAAATGTTTCCCATTTCTCTGGTATGCCATCTTCAAAACTGCCATTTGCAAGCCTGCAATATAGTATGGTCTGTGTCACTTTTGCACAAGCACTTCTTATTCATCCAGATATGAAAATAAATAATAATTGCATTCTAACTTAGTAATGATATGATCTTTTCCTCAGTGACATTTTAGGTCTTTACTTTCTACCTCTCTTCCCTTCCATGGTAATACTAGAAATTTATACAGTAGAACTAAGATTTTCCAGCTGCATTATATTAATATGTTATTAGCTTGTACTAAAGAATGAAGTTCTTTAAACGACAAAAGATTTCTTTAGAACAGTGCATCTCCAGCTTTGGAAGGACAGATGATATCAAGGTATCTCTGTAGTAATTTCATTTTGCAGTTGGTTAGTGCCCACGGATTTCAAGATGCAACTGAGCATATGTCACAGTCCTGTAAGAAATATTCGTGGACATGGAAATATTCAGACAACTGGTTAT
Source organism: Ibidorhyncha struthersii (assembly GCA_013398815.1). Lineage (NCBI taxonomy): Eukaryota > Metazoa > Chordata > Aves > Charadriiformes > Charadriidae > Ibidorhyncha > Ibidorhyncha struthersii. Next base: position 148,733 of record VZSZ01011242.1, on the reverse strand, counting down.
TCTCTTCTTTTTCTTTAATTTTTGCATGAGTTGGATAGGATGTGAGTGGAAAACAGAACAGATAAGAGTAAAATCAGACCTTCAGCATGAGAAGAATGTACTGAATTGCTTGTAACATTTTGTGACAAAACAAAAACAAAGAATAAAACAAAAAGCAGGATCATAGCAAATATTCTCTAAGCTCTGATGTCTCCACTTTCCATGTCTGAGGAGCAGGACTGAAGTTATTCAAGTCTTTCTGTTCAGTACATCCTTTCAGAGACTGGAAAAACTGTTAGCCTGGATCTTTTCTTTTGAGATTACCTTCAGAGAAAGGTGAAAATACAAAAACAAAAACACAAACCCCACACCTATGAGGACAAGTTATCTGATCCTTGGCCAATACCAGTGATGAAAATCAGCTGTTCTGTCTTTAGAAGTGTTTTGGTACTGTGCTGCTAAATGAGTTCCACAATCACAGAATCATAGAATCGTCTAGGTTGGAAGGGACCTTTAAGATCATCGAGTCCAACCGTTAACCTACCACTGCCAAAACCACCACTAAACCATGTCCTTAAGTGCCACATCTACCCATCTTTTAAATACCTCCAGGGATGGTGATTCAACCACTTCCATAGGCAGCCTGTTCCAATGCTTGATAACCCTTCCAGTGAACAAATTTTTCTGAATATCCAGTCTAAAAATCCCAGGGCACAACTTGAGACCGTTTCCTCTCATCCTATCACTTGTTACCTGGGAGAAGAGACCAACACCCACCTCTCTACAACCTCCTTTCAGGTAGTTGTAAAGAGTGATAAGTTCTCCCCTGGGTCTCCTTTTCTCCAGACTAAACAACACCAGTTCCCTCAGGCTGCTCCTCATATAAGACTTGTTCTCCAGAACCTTCACTAGCTTTGTTGTCCTTCTCTGGACACACACCAGCACCAAAATGTCTTTCTTTTAGTGAAGGGCCCAAAACTGAACACAGTATTCGAAGTGGGGCCTCACCAGTGCCGAGTACAGGGGGATGATCACTTCCCTAGTCCTGCTGGCCACACTATTCCTGATACAAGCCAGGACGCTCTTGGCCTTCTTGGCCACCTGAGCCAGCAGTGTGCCCATATTCAGCCGGCTGTCAACCAAGACTCCCAAGTCCTATTCCTCCAGGCAGCTTTCCAGCCACTCTTCCCCAAGCCTGTAGCGCTGCATGGGGTTGTTGTTACCCAAGTGCAGGTCCCGGCACTTGGCCTTGTTGAACCTCATACAGTTGGCCTGGGCCCATCAATGCACCCTGTACAGATCTCCGTGTAGGGCCATCCTACCCTCAAGCAGATCAATGCTCCTGCCCAACTTGGTGTCATCTGCAAACTTACTGATGGTACACTCAATCCCCTCATCCAGTTCATTGATAAAGATATTAAACAGAACTGACCCCCATACTGAGCCCTGGGGAACACCACTGGTGACCAGCCACAAACTGGATTTAACTCCATTCACCACAACTCTTTGGGCTTGAATATCCAGCCAGCTTTTTACCCAGTGAAGAGTATACCCATCCAAGTCATGAGCAGCAAGTTTATGCAGGAGAATGCTGTGGGAAATGGTATCAAAGGCTTTACTAATGTCCAGGTAAACAACATCCACAGCCTTTCCCTCATCCACTAGGTGGGTCACCTTTCCATGGAAGGGGATCAGGTTAGTCAAGCAAGACCTGCCTTTCATGCTGGCTGGGCTGGTTGTCCTGCATGTGCTGTGTGATGGCAGCTAAGATGATCTGCTCCATAATGGGGTGGTTTGGACTCTCTCATTGTCATAAGTTGTGTCACACATACTTAGGTACTTTTTCAGCAGTGAAAATCTGCTTACAAAAATTTCTCTGCTTTATCTTTTAGGCTCAAGGTAGGCAATGCCTTTTCACAGAAGATACCTGTTAGTTCTTTTTAATGCTTCTCAATAGAATTCCATGCTCACTGAGAAGGTTGAAGCTCATCAGTGGCACACTTTTTCTAGAAATCATGAAAACTGAGCAGAATGCTTTTCCAGCACCTTAAATTTTGCATTTGAGCATGCACTGAACTAAATGAAGCATGACTTCTTCACCCTTCCCCTGAGATAGGGAGTTAAATTCTTCCTTTTGTCAAGTTTTTTAATATGTCCATATAAATCAGAGTGGGTGCCATCACCTTTAGGGAAGTATTCAATGTCCATTTCTTTTGAATTCTGACATTTTGTATTCTGCATTAAATGCAGTAAAGCATTATTAGTGGAGGGGGGAAATGGGCACAATTTCCTGAGGACTTGAGAGCCCTGAAGTGGTCTGAAGTTATGCTGAACTTCAAA
>VZSZ01011242.1:124610-146333 GCA_013398815.1 Ibidorhyncha struthersii | reverse complement strand
AGAAAGGCAGAGGAGGGAAAAGCGAAGGCAGGAGAAAGACTGGGGAAGTGAATGCATGACTAGAGTTCCAGTCAAGACGAGATGTAAATCTGTACAGCTTCAGGTCTCACCTCTTCTAATGTTTATGTATATCTATTTGTAGAGCCTGACTGCTCTTTTCTCTAGTCCACCAGTTTCTTATCCTTTTAAAATCAGTACACATACTAAGGCATTGCACTGTCTGGGAGTCAAAATGAAACATAAAGCCCTTATCAGTCACCAAGGAAAGGGGAATCTTCCTGTTGCAATAGCAAGATGCCATTTTGATAGCAAAGCTTCTGCCTAGAATACAAATAGCATGCAGACACCTTCATTTTTCTTCAGTCAATTAAGTATCATATATGATTTTACCAGTGAAAGCCGGTCATGGAGAGGAGTCCTCATTTAGCCTTCCATGGTGTTGAAGAAATTGTTTCATTCATCACAAGTTTGTAGAAAGTGCTGGCTTAGAATATAACCTGCTGGAAACTTTAGCATGAGTTCTGATTAGCCCAGTATAACTAATTGCAAGCAAGGAGTATGTCTGTATTTTTATTACATATTTATATTGTTAAATATCACTTAAATTCTACCTTAAGCCTATTTTTGATACTCAAGTGTTGCATGATCCTCATTCTGACTTTCAGCACAGGTATTAATTCCTTTTTCAGTGCTAGCAGTTCAATTCAGTGCATTTTAAATATATTATTTATGAAATGGATTTCTTCATATATTTATCTTCATATACACATGCAAAGGCACACACATTTATAACTTTAGCAAATGCCAAACATTAAAGGAAATATGCATTGATTAATTCTTAAGTGTGGCAACAAAACAGACTTCCAAGAGAAATTAGTTGATGCAAAGATTACAACTTGAGAAGACAAAAGCAGAATTCAGAATAGGTGTGGTGAAAAGGAATAAATAAAATAATTCTACCAGACTTTCATGTGGGTGGACCATGGCCAGAGGCACCCCATTTCCACCTCCTTTTCCAAAAAAAAAAAAAATATCTCTTCTGAAAGCAAATAAATACATTAACAGAAATCAAGACTCAGCATGTGTCCATTGACCTAGCCATGAAAACTTTAGCAATAACATCATTTAACAAGACTATCACGTACTGTTTTTCTTCTCCTGTTAATAAAGTTTGATAGATTTTATTTAAATTGTGCAGATGTTAAGAGAAGTTATAATTGGCATTTCAAGAGGATTCTTCACAAATTAACCATATAAAGAGATGAGATGATGGGAAGGAGACAGGGAAGTGAGAACTGTACAGCTAAGACCTACAATTTACTGTCTCCCACTCCTACTAATTTTCTTTTGTTCAGAGTGTGGGGAACAGTGATCATACCAAAAATAAATGAAGCTAGCAACTGGCATGTACTTCTGTGTTGAAATGGGCATGGCAGCTTTTACTAGAATCCTATCATTCCCCATTGTATTGAGAAAGTGTAAAATAATAGTGCAGACCTGGCATAATTAAGCCAACTGTGTTTCTTCAGTCAAGTATTAGTTCTCAGGCTTTTCTTAGGGCTTTTTTTTTTTTTTTTTTTTTTTAAAAAAAACAGTGAGTAATATCCCAGACCATACAAAGCCTCTGTCTCCATCACCTCTTTAGATCAAGGTATCTGTTGGGACACAGTTTACATTTAGCAACAACAATGTATATAGTCACAGGTATCCATGAATGAACACAGGCAGACAAAGTTTTCCTCTCCAGTCGTGCTTGCCTGGGCAAAGAACCTGAATGTAATAGAGCTACATAAAATTCTTGTGCTACATGTTGCTTGAAAGTCATTTTTTTTTCAGCATAGAGTAGACGGCAAGCACAGAAAGATATTTTCAAACATACCCTCATTAAAACACCAAGACATGGTTTTCCTCCCCTTATTCACTATCTGTTATCACAGCATTTCCATAACCTAAAACCTAGCAGACTGAGGAGTACTGCTGGAAAATTCCCCTTGCCTTGAAAGTGTAGATTTTGCTCCCTGCCAAATAAAATTTAAAAAAAAAAAAGAAAAAGCAGCTTCGGACCTCACCCTGTACATCTGGATTGAGGATATTGACAGATACTTCATAGGGATACAGAGTATGAGTAGCCTGCTATTACATTCACAACAGCTGGAATTGCAGAACCTAATTTGGCTTAATAACAATACCATGAAGGCAAATAGTTATTTGGGTTTGGTTACGGCACTTCAGCTTTCACAACACATAGAATCATAGAATTGTTAAGGTTGGAAGGGACCTTTAAAATAATCGAGTCCAACCATTAACCTGACAAAACCACTTCTAAACCATATCCCCAAGTACCACGTCTACCATCTTTTAAAAAACCTCCAGGGATGGTGANCAGCCGGCTGTCCACCAACACCCCCAGGTCCTTCTCCACCGGGCAGCTATCAATCCACTCCTCCCCGAGCCTGTAGCGCTGCATGGGGTTGTTGTGACCCAAGCGCAGGACCCGGCACTTGGCCTTGTTGAACCTCATACCGTTGGCCTGGGCCCATGGGTCCAGCCTGTCCAGATCCCTCTGGAGAGCCATCCTACCCTCCAGCAGATCAACACACCCGCCTAGCTTGGTGTCATCTGCGAACTTACTGAGGGTACACTCGATCCCCTCGTCCAGGTCATTGATAAAGATGTTAAAGAGAACTGGCCGCAGCACCAAGCCCTGAGGAACACCACTTGTGACCGGACACCAACTGGATTTAACTCAGTTTACCACCACTCTCTGGGCATGGCCATCCAGCCAGTTTTTTACCCAGCGAAGAGTACACCTGTCCAGGCCATGAGCAGCCAGTTTCTCCATGACCCCACCCACACAGAGACATTTTCATCTTACAAAAATGGGGATAAACCCTATTACCTGTATAATTGTGTCTGCAGACAACTGCATGGCTTACATTTCCAGACTATGTTCTGGCAATAGTCCTTCTAGAGGAAGGCCTATCCCCTCCAAGGCTTAACTGTAACTTCAGCAACTTTCTTGTCAGCTCTTTTCTTAGACAGTCCACCTTCTTCTGAGATCAGCACATTTCCTTGGTATCACTCCTTCTCCGTGACATCAAGCCCCTTTCAATATTTTGCTTTGCTACCCTCCCCGATGGCCTCCATCCCTCCAGTACTAACTCATTCCACAGTAACAGCAGAGAGCACGGCCCTCCAGCATGGGGACCATGTTTAATAAGGCAGAGCGAGCCCTTCTGATCTCACCATCACATTCCTAACAAGGGGCCCTTTAGCACTTGAAAAACACCCTAACATTAAAAGCAAACAAAAAAAAAAATGTCTTCCTTGAAATGTTAATAGCTCACCTAGTGGTAGTGACAAATGTCAGATTGACGCCACTGGAGAAGAGAGTTTTCAGTGATGCACACACAGGTTCTCCTTAGGCATGGATAGTCCTTTTTGCCTCCTGTGCCACCCCCCAGACCTCCCCTCATGAACAACATGGTGCTGAAGCCATCACCTGGAAAGACCACCTTGAAGAACAGTGTAATCCCCCCATACCAAATTAATGCTTAGGTTCTTAGCTGACACTGCCAAGAGAGGTGCCAGTCTTGATGGTCTTTGTAATGTAGATACCTGCCACCCACTGAGAGCCACACTGAGAGACCATCAATTCATAAATTTATTCTATTTATTTTATGACATCACATCAAATAAACTTCTATTCTGAAACCTCAGGTTGTAACTGAAAATACCTCAAGGCAATACCTTCACATTTAAATTAGAAAAATATCTCACTTCATCTGACTTCCGTTCCTCCTTCCCCCTCATTATAGCTTGGAAATGACATACAACAGATGAAGGAGTATGGAAACAAACTTAAAATCACCATTTTAGACATTATCCTAGCAGGTGTGCATGTTTTACTTGGAATTTATGAGAAGTAGTAAATAATATTGCTAACTCAGCTTTGCCCATCTTGCTGCAAACCCTTTCTGGCCAACTTATATGCAGCATCCTATTGCCCCTGGTGACGGTGGACATGGCTGTCAGAACCCACTATGGTAGACTGTAAAGAGCTAATACTTTCTAGTATTGCCTCCCAGTAATGCTTTAAAATTGTCATAAAAGATTTTATATTTTATCTGTTTGTGTATCAGCAATCAGCAGAACAAATCTCTTGGTAAAGTAATGGTCTGGGACCCTTTCTGTTCAGATGCAAATCACTTGGCCTAAATAAACAGCCTGTCACTGCTGAATTTCATTACTCATTTCCTGTCATTAAATTAGATGAGATTAATAAATATAAACTGAAAGACAGTCAGGCAAACTCAGGTCTCCAGTGAAACTCGTCCTCAAACAAAACTGTGAAGAAAACCTGGTCATTCTCCATAGGTACTATGGGGTCTGTTTTTTTCATTGTGAAGATGCTGAAGTATAATGGCATTGCTTTTCCTCATCTCTTTTCTTAACCCCATTTGTCCCAGACAGGCATCCCAGTCTCACACCTGATGGGAAGTACTCTGAGACACCAGGCAGGTTTTGAAATAAATGAGAAGAGAATCCAGTCACACATCAAAAGCAAGACAAATTAATGACATTCCCATGAAACATGATAGTCATCCTGTACTAATGAGGCCAGAGAGGCAAAAGGCTTCACAAAGAGAAGCACCAAGCAGCCTACACAGCATTTGAAACTGTTTTCTCTGCAAAGGTATCCTATTTCACGTGCCCCACTAATGCCCGTTCTTCTGAAGTGCTGACGTGAAACTGTCCCCTACAGCCCTGTCTTCCCACTTTCCTCCCCAAGATTAGACTGCTTGGTAAAGCAAAGTGAGCACATGAGATAAGCTGAAAAATCGGACTGCAATTGACAATTCGCCCTGAATCTGATCCTATAGTGCCTGGACATGGTGAAACAGAGGAGACTGTTATTGTAGTGGGAGCTGGCACCACCTTCCATAGGTAAGTTGCCTAATGCTTTCCATTATAAGATTATTGCAAACAATTTTTGAATAATGTTAACACCTCTATTGTTTGTCTTCAAAATCTGGCAGAAGCAGGGATTGCCTTAGGGCCAATGTCATGCCTTTCGCTCTACTGTTAATAAATTCAGATTTGGACAAGTAATAGAGGTGTTGAAAGTCACCTTTTTTTTTTTTAACTGTAATTTCCAGAACCCAGAGTTATTTTGGCAACTAGCTAAAACCCCCAGAGATTTGATGCATCTGCTTTCATGTTGCACCTACAACATCTCCACGAATGGCTGTGTCTTGTGCTGGTACAGACAAAAGGGCTCTGCCAGTCTACCAAGGGCGCTTGGTGTAATAGGCACGGGATTACAATGGCCAGTGCGGGGACGTGGTGTAGTGGCAGCTACATCAGGAAAGAAGGAAGGAAGGGCAAGTTGCTGGGATGAGAAATCCAGAGCATGGGAGCAGCTGACAAAGAAAAGAGACTGAAATGAAAGGAAAGGGGGGGGTTATGGGCAAAGATGTGATGAAGACATCACTTTGAAGGAAAATTAACTCAAAGAAATAGAACTCACTATACAGCTCCCTCAAATGTCCAGTTCGCACAGGGAATGACCTTTTTTTAATGAACTGAATAACCTGTTTCTGTTTGACGATGCTCAGCCAGAAATTGCTTATGTTGTTATGCCTGGAGGCCAAATTTTATCAATGGAGAATAATAAATGAGTGTTAGAATAGAGCTTTTTTGTTTATTAATGCAAAGTCTGCAACTAATGTGAAATTACATACACAATGATCGAAGGCTGTTATTTTAGTCGCCATCTGAAGGATTCCAAAGGTAGAGAAACGACAATTTTACAGTTGCCTTGTGTAAACCTATGTATTGCAGACATTAACGGCAAGAAAACCTTTCTATTTTCTCACAGGAACCCTGTGTCAATCTGGAAACCAAGTTAGCTCCTAGTCGCCCTGAGGAGGTGGCAACTTGGACCTAATACACCAAATGAACTTGGACCTAATACACTAAATGCTGTCACAAAAAAAAAAAAAGGGGAAAAAAAAAAGCAAATGGATTAAGGAAATACAGCATGTCTTTGGTCACATATGTAGTCACAGTTCCCTTTATTGGTTTACATTTTTCTGCTTAAACGTAGACCCCCATAGCAGCAACAGAGAATGATCGAGAGGGAGAGGGGAGCACAAGTTTACTAGAAAGCAGTGAGGCAGTCACGTATACTGATGGAAGGTGGAGGCAGTGGCAAACCCTCAAGGCATCATGAACTTGGCACAACGCCTATGTTTAAGAAAATGGGAAGCAGGGCTGAAATCTGGTCTGCCCTGACCTAGGCAGAACAGCTGCTTTTAGCTCAATCAGCCATGTAGCTGAGCATCCTAGCACAGCCCTGGGGACTCATCCATCTTCAGCCTACATGCAGTTTTCTAGCCTTTGTCTTCCCAACAGCTGAATGAGCGCTGCGGTTGTGCTTAGAGTGCTCCCAGGCTCAGCACTCTGGCACACGCTGCTTGTCTGCTACTGTCTTCAAAATTTGGGAGCTCCAGCACTTCAACCGTATGTTTCCAACTGCGGAGTCAGTTATGGAGTTGTTATAACAGAAGTTATAGTAATTGAGTGCTACATCTGGCTTAGCTAAGACTTCTAGATATGATGATAGCTTGCAGTAAGATTTTGCAGTTGTTCAACAGGGGTTGAACACAAAGCTTTCCAACAAGGCAGAAGTCACAGTGGCCTGCTTTGGCAGGGGAGGGGAAACTCTATTCCTATGGTTTCCATGTCATCTCTAGACCCATTTTTACAAAAATCTCAAACTCAGCATGCTGTATAAGCACAGATTCAAACAAATCTTGCAAGGCCTTCTGAACTTCATCCATCTATCTAACAAGAGGGAAGAATTTTGCAAAGAAGAGTGTGGAAACTAACAATTCCCATTCTGGCTGAGACTAGTAGGATTACCTCCAGGATTACCGTTTACTCATTTCCCAGCAATGCTTACCTGTTATTATTTCAAGGCAACGTTCCAAAATTTTTTCCCAAGGGGCTGTATAAATACAATCTTCCTGAACTACTTTTTAAGTCAGTATATGCCAAACAAAGGCTGCACAAAGATTTGACAGTGTAGAGGTAAGCTCTTTTGCTATATAAAATTCCACAGCATTTGTAAGTGGACTAGGAGAAGATAATGTTCATACCGCACTCAAACTTCTTTTAAGGTATTGTGTTTTAATTACACTGCAGATTTTGCTGGGTGTTTTATATATTAAAAAAAAAATATTATGTTCTTTTTCTGTGTGTATTTTCTTGAAATATTGCTGAGTACTGCTGTGCAGCGTTGAAATGCTTTTCTATTCTAACCCATTTTAGCAATGGGTGAAGTTATAGTATCTAAGACAGAGCCATCAAAACTAATGGAAGTCATTCCTTGGGATTTAAATCAAGATTATGTTAAGATTTGCAAGTCATATCTTAAGTCTGCACAGTATTTTGAAAGTTTCTGGAAGAAGGGTGTTCTGGAAAGAGGAAAAATCTTTGTGAGGTGTAGCTGTTCCTACAGGATAAATTATTCTTCAAGAACAGAATATATAATGTTATTCTTTTAGAATTGTGTACAACAAAATAAAAGAAACCCCAAACCCACCAAATCCAAAACCAAAAGAAACAATTTGTTAAAATACACATTAATCACAGTTTCACAAAATAACAAAACAGTCATTTTTATAATTTTAAATTAATTCATTCTATTTGGCAGGCAGAGCATAACAGGAAAATTGAATCAGTTATGACATGGAAATAATGCTCAAATATATTTAACTTTAGGGAAAAGGCTTGTTCATCTCTGCATTAAATGTAGAATGATTAATACTTCAGCTATTGTTGTAATACCTAAAGGGCAACAACCACTATTTTCCCATTAAATGTTACTACTGACTCAGCATGCGGTTATAGGAGGTGTTCCTCTTTGGATGTGTTGACTGAAAAGGAAGCCTATTGCAATTGCAATGCAACTCTGAAGTCAAAGTAAATGAAAAAAGACGCATAGTCAGAACTTGATGATGATGGTAAAAATCATTTCTTTTTCCTATCCAGTCTACCTGCCCATTAAACAGCAGTTTTGTTTTAAGATTTTATTATTTAATCATGCTTTATAGTGATACCTGTTAATATTCTCACCCACCAGCATTACGTACTTCTAGGTGTGTGGTATACCAGGAGAAATCAGGAAAACCTCACAACGGATGCTTTCTAGGTACACGTGTGCAGTTTACATAAGTAGAGTTTAGCATTTTGGGTAGTAAAAGCTAGAGTTCATTTAAAGTGGATTTACTGAGAAAAAGGAGGGAAGGGGAAAGAACTTCCAGCTCCCTCCAGTACATATTGGTTGGTGTGGTAAATGTTTCCCTACCACAAGATGCAGTCCCAGACATGAGGTTTCATAACCTCTTGCCAACCCTTTCCCCTAACCAGATCAGTCCTGAGTCCTCTCCTGCACACATTTTTAATCTTGGATTTTGAGTTGCTTAAAACTTTCCCAAACCAATTCACTTTTGGATGAAGCACCCTGTCGCCACTTTCTACCAGAAGGCAGTTTCTTCATTAGCTTAGTTTCAGTCTGAGCAAATCTCATTTATGTATATCCGCACTCTCAACTCACATGCTTCCCATATGTTCAAAGTCTTGCACTCACACAGCTAAAAATCGTAACCAAATCTGTAGTATTGCATGTGGATACAGGTACAGGTTCCTGCATCTCCTACTGACATGAATAATGCTAGCGAGTAATGCTACAAATTTCATGGGCCAACTCAAGTAAATGTTACAACAGATATTCGCCCTAATGAGCCAGAAGCTAGAAATAAAAGAATACCCTAAATTAGTGTCGTGGTTCGGGAAAAAAATAACTAAAAAGAGACAGAAGAGAGAATAATTGTAGTCCAGGACTGTAAGGCACTCAGCACCAAACCACAACTCTGTTGAGCAATATGTGAATTTATGTCAGGTTCTCAAAAGCGGAGTTTTATATGAACACAAACACTATACCTCAGTTGTTTGCCTCAAAGAGGGTTTCCCTAGATGGAAGAGCCTCCTGTTACTCCCCAGACTTACTGCTGTTTGCAAATAGATCAGTCTACATGTACATACATATATAGTGTATATATCAAGTATATGCATATGTATACTATATATGTGTGAAATACATATTTAACATTTTTTCTATTACATACAAATCACAACCTACCTAGAAACATGTATATATGAATAATCACATTTTCTTTTTTTATAGATTGGTCGCATAAATTCAGAGGATTGGGACCGAGCAACCTGAAGTATAGCACTTCATTTCATGCCCAGTTCTCTCTGTGATAAGTGGGCTCCTCAAGAAAGTTGAGCTTTTCCCAGCAAGAGACAGCTTAAAATGCTGAACACAGCTTTTTTTCTCTAGCCAGACCACAAAACTCTTTCTCAAAAAGGAATGACCTCATATCTTATTAACTGGAGCACAAAGTGAATGGGCTCACACACGCACCAGCACAAACACACACACACACACACTAGCACACATATACACAAGCAACCAAACAGCCAAGAAAAAGCTAAGAGACAGACTTTTAGGAACAAGACTTCCAAGGAAAGGTAACTAAATATAGATTTTGGAATCTAAGTTCTTTTCTAAAGGTAATGCTTGATGATGGTTTTTCAAGAACTTTGGAAATTACATAAAGGATTTGCAGACTTATTTTATATTTTCTCTTTTTTTTTCCCTTCTCTTATTTGAATCTAACAGGCAAATAAATAAAAAAATCCATATTTGTCATCTCTTTGTGTTGCTTAGAGGGGAAAAGCAATTTGATATTTTCTTCATGACTACTCCAGTAGGACAGAATACGCAGAAACCATTCAGGACAAGAAATACTGAAGCTGCATGTGTAACAGGTCATTGCTATGAAAATGACATACTATAAATGTGTGAGGGAAAAGCAACCTGAGTTCTGCATAGTCTTACATGGTGTGTTTGTACACTTCTGAATTTCATAATTGTGATTGTCCTTTGCTGATAACGATACAGTACAAGTGGAAAAGATATGGAGCATAACTATCCCGAGAAAAACAGCTTGAATTAAGGAAAGGCTTGCACAGGAAGAGAAACAAAATGGACTACAACTTCCCTGCTGGAAAAAAAGAGATGACAGGGGAGAAATATAATATGGTCTACAAAATAATGAATGGCAGAGAGAAGATGAGCAGAAAATGACTATTCCATATTTCTCATAACATAAAAAATTAGGGAGAATTCAGTTCCCTCTGCATTAAAAACAAACAAAAGGAAGTACTTTTTCACACAACATAGTAATTAAACTGTGGAAGCCCGCCACAGGATGTTCTGGAGCCCAGCACGGTAACCGAGGTCAAAAAAGATTTTAGTAAAACTTGAGAAGAGTAAGTCTATTGGTGGCTATTCAAAATGACGGTACAAATGCATCCTCCAGTGACTCTCTAAACCAGTGATTGCTGAGAGACGGGTGAATTTAACTGGAGGTGATTCACTTTATATTAGCCTGTGTGTCTGCTGCTGGCCCCTGCCACAGGCAGGCCAATGGGCTAGCTGCACCTTGATTCTGACCTAATATGGTTATTCCTAGCATCTCCAAAACCTTTAGATGTCAAGGTCTGTGTAAGCATAGGTCTTATGAAATAATACACATTAACAGATAAATATGACATTTTCCTTTCATTGTCATCGCAATGTAATATCCTCAAATTGATAATGAGATGAAACTACCATACATGTTAACATGAATCAGCAAAAGACGTCCCAACATATGATACGGGCATCATTTTTCCCCTTAATCTCCACATAGTTTCACAGTTTCCTTATTTTTGATACGTGTGTATGTTTTAACACGTGAATGCTGATTTAAAAAGGACTAGTTGCAGGCGTAATGCTAGGCATTTGCTTAGTTCAGTTTGTATCATTGATTTCATAACCGTAACATCACCAAAGAGTTGGCTTCTTTATAAAATTAACAAATATACAGTACAGATTGATGCAGGGCATTGTTTGAGCTTAATTTTCATTGAAGGGGATAATACTGTCTGAGGTCAGGCATGAACTGGAGGTATTCCACGTAGTCCTGCAATGCCTCTCAATCCTGACGTAGGTTCCAGCGCTCTTAGTATTTTAGCCCCTGTTGTGCTTGGTTGTGAACCAGAAAAGCTCAGCAGCCTTTCCTTAGCTTAAGCACTTGGGTAGTCTCTGTGAAGTTAGTTTGGCTATTTGTACTTCCTATATGCTTTGTTTTCTCATAGGTCTAGTGCACAAACCTAGTTTTCAGCACAACTTCTGTTCCACTTCTCCAGTCTACTTCAAAGTACGGATTTTGTAGCAGCTGTATGTTTATTATTCATTAGGTATCAGGATGAAGAAACAAAACTCACGTCAACTTATTCAGGATGTTAGCCCAACTCTCATGAGATGCAAAGTCAGTCAGGGCATAACTAAAAGGGCACTGTCCCAAATTCTTAATTTATTCCTAACAAATCCTACTGCAGCTTTCCTAGGATTGCCATAAATTTTCAAGGATTAACATTGCTTCTGGAGTGCAGACTACCTAAGCAAGGATCTTCTATGAAAACCGGAAGGGATAAGGAGTAATTTTTAAATTGGTTTCCTTTGAACTTTTGTAAGCACATTATTCTGTTTACGTTCTTCCCATTTGCATTATTATCCGAGATGTTAGTAAGTTTTCTGCCAAAATGTAATCCATAGTAGCTGCTCATATTTAAAGCATGTCACACTCCTGACATTTTGGGAAGTATCACTGCCCAGTATAATATTTGGCTTTCACATTTTTGTTTAGCAACAAGAGGACCAACAGTCTAGATCAGCAAAAGCAACTTTGGTTATTGGAGTTCAGACGTGAACTTGGCTTGCTAACACCAGAGAAATACAAAAGCCTCCTTTCATGATCTTAATGAAATCATTAATTATGTCAGCAGCTCAAACGATACATCTCCAAACACTTTACATTACTTTGCAAACGGGTAGTCACATAGAAGTCTTAGAAAAAATATTCTTAAATTCTAAATTAATAAATTCTAATCATTTCTAGTTGCAGGCATTCATACAGTCATTTTTCCCTCATCCACTTATTCGGCCATACAGTGACTGAAGATTCTGTTATTGCTTGTTGAAAAAAAAAAGTAAACTGAACAATAAATCTATATATTGTCACTTTGTTGCAACCTAAATGAACTTCCTGAGCCTGAAAATTTGCCGTGCGTCTGATTAGCAAGGAAATCATTTCAATAGACTTCTTTCTGTTTATCTAAGCATTTACTGTACAAGTGACCCTTGTTATATCTCCTATATTACTAAATAGCTTGTTTTGATTAAATAATCAACCTGTTGATAATACTATAAATAATAATTAAATTATCTGTCTTTCTTGATTTAAGTATGCATTGCTTCATCTTTTAAAACAGCCTCCATTACAGAAATGAGCTTTCATATATGATAAATAAAAACAGATTTCAACTGTTAGAAGTAGTCTTGGGGAAAACTGTTCCTAATCACAGAGCTAAAATAATGCTGTCTGTGCTTTATGATGCACTACACTTAGGGAGACAGAGAACTTGTGAAGGAAAGCAAGGACCAACATTCAGATTGGTTTTGTTAATCTTTCACATAAAATATATTATCTAATTCTTTATTCCAAGAAGGCCAACTCCATTGTTACTGTTTTTTTCAGTAAATCAGTCATTGCCTTTCCCATGTCACTGAAAGGTGGAGTTTATCTGTTCCGTGATGGCATAAAAAGAATGAAAAACATAGTAACATGATGAATAAAGCAAAATAAAAATGTTGAAATAAATAAATCAAAACTTAAATCAAAACTAATCCATTTTGTTACAAAGTCTGTCATTATGTTTATGGCCGAGCACTGTATTCACATGCCTTGTCACAACATAATGAAACTTATAGTGAAACTTCTGCAAAAGAGACTGGAAAAAAAAAAAACAGTATTTCTTCACACAGCAGTATTTTCATGGAACTCTGTACGTGGAATTTTGGGTGTGATTTCATAATTTATAAAGTGCTTCCAGTAAGGCCCTGGAAATAATGACAGAAATGCAGAAAAACTTCTGATATGTCCCCTCACCACTATTCTTAGGGAACATTCCAGTACAGAGGATAGATTAAGCAGCTGGGGTTTGGGAGGGTGGTTTCAGGTCAGTGAACTGACTAGCTTGGTTTGGTTCTTCGGAGCAACTTGGAAGACTCGGTATCTTCCATACAAATTACTTAAGGAGATAATGTAAAACTCAAGACATTTCTAAAATAGCTATGATAGCAGAGGGCTATAAACAAACTGGACACAAAAATAAATAAGCCATGATAGAAAAGCTTGGGGATCAAGGTATAAACCGACTGTAAGAGGCAAACTTATTGCAAAAGTGAGACATCCACAAAGGACAATGATGGACCTGAAGAATTAAAAAAAAATAGAGAAGAGACATACTTTTCATACTAAGGTAAAAGTTCAGGAACAGGAAGACTGAAATATGCTGTGTTGTAACACAACCAAAGTTGATTGAAGTTTCTTACAAGAATTACATTATACAAGCAAAATTACATACCTGTGAACTTTGCACTTGGCGAAATATTCCCGTCCTACGCTAACGGGATGAAAGAAGAAGGAGAAAGCCGTGGCGTTGTTTTAAACGTGCTGTAGTTCTTCCTGTCTTTTAACAATGCATGCTTGACAACATTCCCATTTTATTTCTCCCCTCAAATGAGGAGGAATGCCTTTTGCAACACAACACAACCCCCCTGCCCTGAGTCCTTCTCACTAATACTGTTCACAGCTGTCTCTAGTTTGACTTCTAGCCTGTCCTTTTGACTAATGCAGCTCTCAGATGTTTCCAACCTCTTTCAATTGACTAAGTCACAAATCTCTTCCTCTATCCACATCCTCATAAACTCTTCGGTTCTTCTGTTCAGCAACACCCTGTTTAAATTCTACTTTGCACTGGGCATTGTGTTTCATTATGTTTCTTTACTTGGTCATTTAGAACCTTACCCAGGTTCTAAAGGGTCCTTATCTTTCCTCTTTTTCCCTCTTCCCTTTCTTCGAGCTTTACACTGTGCTGTTGTTGAACCCTTTCTTTATGATTATTATGTGTTTGCACTACCATAACAGCTAAGAGCTGAACTATGGGCCAAGACCCACCGTCTGGGGTCTCCTTAAACATAGAACCTTTATTCACTCTCGAACTGTCTTTAGAATGATGACACACTAAATTGCCTCCATTCAGTTCCATCCTTTATTCCGTCTCTCATTTGTATAGGCTTGAGCTTAAGCTAAAGATGTCAGCTGAGCTCTTCTCCGAACCCGCACTCTTTTTTTACTTTTTCTCCCTCTTGATAAGAGTCTTATCAAACACGCAGTCCCTTGGGTCCATGGTTATGGATTTTGATTTGGAATGGGGGGGGTGGTTGAGGCATTTTAATGCTTCCAACACTTGGCTTATACTCGAATATTTTCCTCTTTCAACATCTCCAGAACGTATCCTGAATACAAAAGCTTTCACCTGTGTGCTTCACCCTCTGCATCTTAACCCTCAGCCATTGCAAGCTGTCCATCACCTAGTCTGCTCAAAAAATTGCCCAAATCATCCTCTCTGTGAATTGTTT
Organism: Ibidorhyncha struthersii; assembly: GCA_013398815.1. Lineage (NCBI taxonomy): Eukaryota > Metazoa > Chordata > Aves > Charadriiformes > Charadriidae > Ibidorhyncha > Ibidorhyncha struthersii. Next base: position 131,668 of record VZSZ01011242.1, on the reverse strand, counting down.
CAGTCCTACAGTCTATACCATTCATGGCCTTCTGCTACCTAACCCCCTTTAAAATGACAAAAAAAAATCCCTCCACCTTTTATCCCTCCCTTTACATCCTTTCACAACCGCATCACACCTTACATGGCGGTTCAGTTCTTGCAGCATTGCCATCTTCACTGTACTAGCACTACCAGCTTCCCCTGCTTGTTCATCCTCATCTACCACACACCCCTCTGTGCTTTGTCTCCTTGTGTCTCTTATGCCATTAAGCCATTTCTTTACACACCTTTAAATTCCACCTGAAGCTGTACTTCTGCCATGAGGTCTGGTAATTACTGCCTTATACATAGTGGGTTGGACTGATACAAAGCTAACTGAAATGGATTTGGGTTTATTGTTATCCCACATTTGTTCTCTCCCTCTTTGTTTATTTTGTTTCCCTGTTGCAACTTGCACTTAAACTGGATTGTTAAGCAGAAGCTATTTTTTGTACTACAGGACAGTATAGCACCAAACACAGCAGAGCCCTTATGCTCATTTGCAGCCTGTAGATACTATCTATTGTGCAAAAGCTCTGTGGAGCATACGTGGGATTTCAGAGGCGCCAGTGCTTGGCAAAGCTTAACAAGACTGTCTTCATTCAGCTTGTGAGTGTTTATGGAAAAAGGTCCTAAAATTTAACAAAGACACTGTTTTGTGCACTCTTACATGCACGATTTTTCTTTTTTTTTTTTTTTTTTCGGTAAATGCATTTTGAGACATAACAAGTAAACAGCTTACACAAGCCTGGGCCTGAAGCTGAGCACCTGCAACTTCAATAAGATCATCATTGTTTGAGTAGGTTTTAAATAATTTAGTACAAATTGGCTTTCCTATAGGTGTTGAAAAGCACATCATCACTATTTACTAATGACTACAGGATTCCAGAGGACTGCACAGATACCACACTCCTCCTCAGACCGCGCATGTGTTCTTTGAATCAAAGAATTTCATAAACAAGCACCTGGAGACCTTGATTAAAAAACACCTGCTCTGAAGCTATTGGGAGGACAGATTGCACAGCATGCAGAGAGCCTTCTTTACTCTGTGAAGTAGAGCACGGACCAACATTCAGATTGTTTTCGTTAATCTTTCACATAAAATATATTATCTAATTCTTTATTCCAAGAAGGCCAACTCCGTTGTTAATGTTCTTTTCAGTAAACATTGCCTTTCCCACAGGGTTGCTGATATTTCTGATATCCGTAGTCACTGAAATAAAGTTTCCCTTCCTTGCCCACACCGACCCGACCCTTTATGCTGGCTGCGCAGTGGTTGGTTTCACAAAAGGAGTTTATGAATGTGTCCTCAAAGAGGTGGTCGAGGGACAGTCTGCCGTTGTCTGACAGTAACTGCAACCATAGAAATTATGACTCTAACAAACCCTGCCTTTGTGACAGGACAGGCTGTTGTTATCACTGATTACCTTTTGGCCTGATATTGCAAAAATAGTGATATTTGGTGAAAAGAGCATAAAGGCATCTCAGGGTAATTAGTGATAAGCAACCATCTGATAAGCATCACCACCTATTGCACAACTTCTCCCTGTTCATGTCTGTGACTCCATGGATTGTTACTGAAAAAACATACAGATTTAATCAGGTCTGACATTCCCTTCTGAGTCCTGCAAGCTCTTTCTCTCCCTACAAATGGGATCCCTCAATTTTAATGTCAGTTTTTCTGTTCTACCAATCGCGGCACAAAGTTCTTGTAGGAGCTTTAGTGCTGTGCTTTCAAGGATGGAAAATAATAAAGCAAGGAAGAGCTCAGTCAGATCCGAGGATGTGAAGAATTTCTGCAATGACGGGTCTGAGAAGGCCTCTGAAAAGGACTGACATAGCCATATGCCCTGAATGACTTAACTCTTTGTGGACCCTTTTCCGTCTGTGTGTATGAATAATTTCAAAACTGATAGGTCACTCAGGGCTGGAAGCTAGAAGCTTGTCACGTTTCCATGTTCAGATGCTGGCCCTTTCCGAAAAGTACCATCAAGCAGACACCTTTTGGTTACTTTAGGCATGGTTGTTATACTGCAGGGGCAACACTTATTCAAGACGGTCCAGTTAGCCGGACAGCAAGTGCAATACTCTGACAGGACAAAGATGGGAAAACCACTTAAAGATTTTTTTTTCTAACCTGGTAGTCTCCAAAGCAAATAAGAAATTGAAATAATTCCAATAAAACAGAAGCCAATCCCTTGCTGTTATTCTGATTTACAGGTTGAAATGATATCTATAACCTCCTTTTGTCAGGGCTGTGTATTACAATCTTGGATGTCAGTCCTGCCGGCATAGCCACCTACAGATCCTTCCTAGAGCTGTCCTCAGCCTGCACTAAGTATAGCTTGCTTTGTTTTTACATGCACTATGACTACAGAGGCCACCCCTGAGTCATTTGGGCTGCTCTTTGAAAACCCTCCCATGTGTCATTCCCTCATTTCCCAGCTTAAGAACCTGTATAAGGTTCAAGTCATCTCAAGGGCTGGGAAGACAGAGTGATTTCAGTAAGGGCAGAAGAGCCCAGTAACTCTGACTGTCAGTGTCCAGTTCTGCTCAGAGACAAAACTCTAACTACTTTTCTGTTTTTAGCAGGAAATTAGACCTTGCCACCTTGGCTTGCTAAAGCCAAATATCACTTTACAGACTTTTCACCACCTTTACACTTCCATCTACTACAGCCACTGAAACTGCTTCAAGCATTTGGTAGAAACAAAATAGACAATATTCCTAAGAAATTAAAATCAGTTTTTAGACCAATTTGGAGGGCACCAGTGATAGGTCAGTTTTTAAAGAGAGATGTCTGTTTTTAAAAGAGGTGAAATATGGACATGAAGAAGCAATTAGCTTAATCTCAGTGTAAAACACGGTGTTAGAATGATGTAAGGAGCAGTTTAATCATCTTGGGATAAACAAATAACATCTAATATGTAACTTGTATAGTTGACCCTTATTTATTCCTTCAGGTTAACTGAATTCCATATTTGATGAACTAGTAAATTTAGAACCCTAATGTGCAAGGGTTAATTGAAACTCCTCTAAAAAGATGCTTGCTCACATGTCCTGCTGTCCAAGCTGATTGTGCGGCATGCCATGGGCAACTCTATGGGTTACATTTCACTATGCGTGGCCTGTTTAAAGCAAGTCGGGTGGTCATTCCACTTTGCTGATTACAGTTTGGGCTTCACACCCTACGGAACATCGTGTCTGAAGAAGTAACCACACTGTGAGATCAAATAACATTCAAAATTTGTAGAAGGGATGGCCATGTAAGATAAAAATTAAAGTGAAAAGAAACTGTCTTCAGTGAGAGCTGGACCAGATCCCGTGACTTCTGGGAAAAGTTTAAAGATGGAATTCGTTTCACTGGGAATTAGGGATATGAAAATGGATAATTAACGTGGTATGAAAGGATATTATAAAAAATGATTAGATTAATAAAAAATAAAATGCATAAAACAATGGTATGCATTTAATAAATGGTAGCAAATGAAGGTTATGCTCGTGGTAGAGCATGTTACGGTACCTTGCTGGCCAGATTCATAGGCATGACTTCAAGCTTCACACAAACAAGTTACTTCCGTCAGCCCAAGTGTGGAAAGGCCGCCTGTCTTCTGAGCTGGAAAGTCAAATGAGGCTAGATATGATCCTAGGTGCAACCTTCTCTTGTGTTCCATTTGCTAAAGAAATAGAAAAAAAAAATCAAACAAAAAAAAAAATCTGAGGAAAGCATACCTTAACCATACTAGCCCTGTGTGCCCACGGGGAAGGACAGAGTCCTCATTTTTTCAAAATAATCTGCAAACCTAAGGCTAAAGAAAGTATGCCTTAACACACTAGCCCTGTGCACTACTGAAGAAGGACACTTCCTTTTTCCTAGCACACCACTTCTTTTCACAACCTGCAATTCCCTTCCATTGTTGTGCGACGGCAGTCTGGACTTCCCCTTGTTTAATCAAAAATCCCAGGCTGCTCAGCATAACTGTTAGATGGGAAATTTTCCTTAACTAAACATTCATTTTTCACCCACTGGAAAATATCGATTCATCACAAATGTCACCGGAAAGGTTTTTAGGTCTGGGATGGAACTAAGAGAAGCCAACAGTCCAGGGATTAGGGCTCTGAATCAGAGAAGGGAAGGACTTGAACTCTGGTGTCCCACATCCCAGATGAGTACACTAACCACTAAGCTATTCCAAAGCGGGAGGTGAGTCTGTCTCCTCTCAAAAATATGTCTAAAGGGATGGATTTTCTTCCAACATAGTGCAAAAACAAATGGCAAAGTTTCTACCCCCACCTCCCTCCTTTAAACTGAATTCTTGTTCTCCAGCCAGCCCAGCTTAGTAATGCTTTTGTGTAAGTTAAATAGGCTAGACACATTTAATACATCTTCGGTCACAAAAAGTGGAGCAAATAGACCAACCCAGGAGTTAAGAGATGTTTGAAGTTAAGAGATGTTCAAAGCTGAAGTCAAGACCAGACCTATAGCGGCGCAGCTTAACAGCTTAAGTTTTCAGAGGACTAAATGAAAACGCACGCCCCTTTGAAAGCACTGTTGGCATTCCAAGCGCCGTGAGCATTTGGAACCGGTGCGTTTTAAGTCTCCCCCCAACGGGGGCCTGCAATAGCTGCCTGTTTCTTTCGGGTGACAGACCTCCCGATCAGGATTGGGGTGGAGGCTCGATGAATAGAGACGGCCCGGACTGGCCGGACCGCTGCGCCTTAGGAGAGGGCAGGGTCAGGCAGCCGGTGACACGCGACGTGGCGGCTGCGCCCCCGCTCCTCNACCGGCGCGGCGCGGCGCGGGCGGAGAGGGCCGACGGGTCGGCACCACCATGGACAGCTCACTGGGGCGCTCCGCCGCCGCCGCCCGCGGGAGCCCGCCAGCGCGCTGCCACCGCCCGCCCCGCCGCCGCGGGGTGCCAGCCGCAAGGTGCAGGTGGCAAGGACAGGCTTCAGGAACTAGTGACTGGCTCTTGGCCCTCAAATTTGAAAATCGCTGCCTTCCGTGCCTACGGGATTCTAGGAACCGGGCAGCGGACTTGGCAAAAGCCCCTTCAGTTCCGCGCGACTTTTTTTTTTTTGTTGCCTTTCGCTCGAGCACATTAAATTAAACGCATATTGTTTAAATCAAGTGCGCGCTGTGTCAATAGCTGAACTTGGGGAGCTCCGTCCGCCTCCCGGGTGGCAAAGGCAGCTCCGCTCGGCTACTCCATCATTGTTTAATAAAAGAGGTTAGCGCGCACAGATGGAGTGCCGCGAAACGTCTGGGTCTTGCTGATGGGGAGGAAAAAAACGGTTGTCTCCTTCTCCCGAGTCAATCTTTTCACCCAATGAGAAGATTACACCACGTCAGACGTGGACGCAGGAGTTTCTCATCCCTGACTGCCACGGGGGAGCCAGCAGGGAGGAAGGCGACCGCTATGGGAGCTGGGGACAGCAGAGCGTAACAAGGCTAGGTTGCAGGCAAAAATGAATATATGCTAGAAAGTCTGCCTAAATCTGCAAGCAATTGTGTTTGCTTCTAGCTGCGCAACAGCCGTGCCCTCGAGACCACCTGGGACCTCTGAAAAAAAGCGCTGGGGCTTCACACCTCGCCTGCAGAGCGCTGCACTCTGGGTTTGAACCTTGCTGGGTCGCGGGGGTTGTGCAAGTCTCAGAGGGGCTCCTGGTCCTCCCAGGGCGAGTCCCGCAATCGCTGTTCTGCAGCTCCCTTCCCCTCCCCGCCAGACTCTCAAGCGGTCAGCAAGCCTGGTTTTTTCTTTTTTCCTTTTTTTCTTTTTGCTGAACACCGTTTTTTTCCACCCTGGGAAGACTCAGGAGGTTAAACTCCCCATCTGAACCGAAGCCCTGGACGAGTGCAACCGAGGTTATAGAAATCCGGGAGGGGAATGACGACAATGTTTTATTGTGGATAAAACAGGAGGGAGGAGGGAGAGGCGGAACTTCACAAAGGTGAAGGATGGGAAGTTTGTGGAACGAAGGGTTTAGCACCGGGCGGGGGGTTAATCATTACTTCCTTCTGCCTCTCTGAGGCTGCAATGGCACCTCCTCCCCAATTAGCTGAACCTGTCCCACTTGTCTGCTTTTGTTTCAAGGGAAGGTTTTGCTCCTGAGCGGCTTTTGGGGGGAGCCCGGTCACCCACCCGCCTGCAGCCCCTGGCGCTATTCCCCGCTCTGGAATTGCGTGCCGAACCTGGAACAGGGACTCATCTTCCTAGCCAAGCTCCCAGGTCAACTTTATGCCTGTTTATACGTATGGAAAAACGAGGCAGAAGCCAAGAGCGGCATCACTCCAAAATCTCATTGTCTTTGAGGCGGGAAGACGGGAAAAGGTAGAGGCAGAAAACCTAAAATGATAAGGTTTGCCTTCTCGCGCAGGGAGGACTTGACCAGAAAGGCGAACACAGGGGTTTGCCTCATCTCCCCGCGACTGAAGCCCTTTCCAGGTCCGACGAAAGGACCGGTCCCTCCGTGCGCCTCGGCTGGGAAACCACCCGCCTCCGCCAGCGCCTCGCCTTGGCGGGGAACCCTGCCGTACGCGCGTCCCCGGCAAGTGAGATCCGAACAAAGCGTGCCTTCCCCCCCGACACAGGACCCGCCGTGCCCGGGGGTGCCCCATGCGCGGAGCGGTGCTTTGGCGCAGGACGGCGCGACTCCCGTCCCCACACCTGCGCCAAAGCATCGCTCCGTCGGTCCTTCCTTTCGTCCAGCCTCATCCTCTCGCCAGCTCCACCGAGGGCGGGGAACAGCCGGAGCTGGCAGCGAGGAGCGGCCGGGAGCGGCGGGGCGAGATGCTGCAGGTGGCGGCGGGTCCCTCCCGGGAGGCGCTTCCCCGGGAACGCATCCCCAGCTCCGGCGCAGAGAAGGGGGATTTGAACCCTGGCAGAGGGGATTTTTCGCCCCTTCCCAGCACGGAGCAGGGCTCAGGCTTGCGGTGAGGCTAGGCAGCAGGAGGAGTTTGCTCACGGCTAAGCGTTTGTGTAGGTGGCAGGTGAAAAAGCGCTGCGCCGGTTGTTGCAGATGACAACCAGGTTTAAG
>VZSZ01011242.1:104211-121580 GCA_013398815.1 Ibidorhyncha struthersii | reverse complement strand
GCCGGGACTCCTCGGGTCCGGCGGCGGGAGCTGCCGGGGATGGGCGGGGGGAGGTTTGCAGCCGCCGGCGGCGGCGCCTCGGCGGAGCGGCTGCGGGTTACCTGCCCCAGGTGGGGGGGCGTCTGGGGCGGTGAAAGGGCGCTTTTCGGCTGTGGGAACTTAGGAAGCTTGTGGGAAGGAGATGTTAAAGCCGAGGGTCTCCCGAGGGGAGCACCAGTGCAGCTGGGTGCTTGCCCAACCCGCGCTGCTGGCCGTGCACCTTTCTGCGCCCTGGGAGGGTCCTAGGAGGCAGCATCGTTTATCAGACTGCTGTATGTTACACTAAGTACCATGCACTTCTCCAGCGCTGGCACGGAGCCAATATTGGTAAGGGTAGGGGAAACATGCAGCAGTGAGGGCTATCGTGAAATTGAAGTACCGAACAATTTATTTGGTTTTCTGCCACTTCAGGGGAAAAAAAAAAAAAAAAAAAAAAAAAAATCCAAAGGGAGCCCAGTGTCTGACTTGGTGGCAGAAGAATATTCTTTGATAAATGATAATGTAACTTAAGAGAGTCTGTTCAGGAAATGACCTTTTTGCTCCTTCCAAAATAACCAATATGGTTTATACTAATACGCCTATGCAAAGTACAAAAGAGAAGCCACTGGGCTGATGTAGGAGCAGCTGTCTCACACATCTAACTCACTGGCTTTCCCTGGGCTTGCATCAGATTTTCTAAGGAAGAAACACTTCAGTCATACTGTGGAGGGCTGTATTGTTACTAAGTTCAAAAGGAAGTCAGGTTGGAGAAAGAGGACTGGAAAATTCAGTCACAACTTAAGGGGAAACATGACAACGCAAAGTGAATTTCAGATGGGTTTCCTCGTAACTGTTTTATCGCATACATAAGGACAAGATCTCCAAATAGCACTTCCTCTGCCTTTTAAGCAACAAAAAAAATCCCCCAAGTGAAGTGACTTCAGACACACCTAAACCTTGGCACCAGGCAGACAGCTATTACAAATCTCCCACAGCAAATTGTGTAGAACATGTTATTGCTGATAATTCCTCCCAGTCCATGAATGCTTAGCTGGTTTGTACTCCAGCACACTATCGTTGAGATATTTCTTTCATCTGAGACTATTTTCTTCTCTTGGGATACAGAGGAACCAAACTTCAGTTTCAGAAATAAAAAATGAAACTAATTGAAGTACAGTCAAAGGCTGTGTTTCCTTGGCTAGGAAACTCTGAACTGGACCTAAGCCAAATTTGTTTTTAAAAAAGTTAGATTTGCTAAGAAATACTCTTTCTCTTTTTGAAGCTAGCATTGTTCTAACATTTGGCTTTAAAGGTCAGGATTAGAGGTCTTCCCAACGTCCCCATTCTGTTCTGACAGGGGGCGAAAAAGTGGAAGCTAAGCAGTCAAAACGCATTTCTCAGCTCCCTCTTTGCTATGGCATGTAAAACACACAGAAGAAACCAGTTAGCTGTCAGTTAGTGGCATTCACGTAGTTTTGTTTGTGGGTACAGCACAAACACAGACACCACACTCAAACATGTGTCCTGTTTTAATATCACCACAAACCATTCCTAGAGTTAATGGTTAATAACTCACTTAAGCCTAGAGATTTTTTTTTCAGTCAAAGGCTTAAACCAGTAATGGATGAAAATACTGAAGCACGTTATTACAGTCATGCAAAAATAATCAAAATGACGTAGGCCTAGTTCTACAGACTTTACCAAGGCAAATCTCCCCTGGAAAGCAATAGCAAATTGTCCCAAGAAAAGAATGCCAGGCATATTATTTGTTATAGACATGCTTTAGCTGCTAAAGAACTTCTGAAAAACCCAGCAATACCTCAAAGTGAAATTAGATATTTTTATCAGCGTGCCCAGACACTGCAGCATCATGTCCCCAGATTTCTTCAAAATATTTTTCCTAAGCCCGAGATAGGTTAAGCAGCTTTCACCCCCTTTGGAGCCAGTGGCAAGGGCACTCAGTCTTGCTCCAGACAAAAACCTGACTGCAGCCTTTCCAGTTCTAGCTGAACTTATGGTCAGACCCAGTGCGAATAGTCAAGGATAATAATGGTTCAATAAGAGCAACTCTGAGACAGAAAGTTGTCGCTTGAAAACGTTGCCTCCCAGTGACACTAGATAGCCAGTGAAAAAAAATTAAGCAAGCATGTGCCTGAAAAGAACAGCTTACCTGGAAGTACGTGAAGTCAGAAAAGTCACAAGTCATGGATTATCTACTGTTTTTCCCATAATGAGACATTAAGTCCCGTATATGCGTAGTGTACTTGGATGCAGTAATTAGTTTGGATACTCTGGTGAAACACAAACCATCAACATCCTTCTCTCAAAAGTGCCTACCACAGGCAAGCTTAGCATTTACTGCGCTTAGTTTCGGGTCAGGCTCTTTTTCCTTGAATGAGATGCGCATTTTATAGAAGGGTGGAAGGGACCTCTAGTGGGTCATCTTAACCCTAACAGCCTAATATTTTTTTACATACCGTACCCAATATGTGAATGCAATCATTCCAGTTTCCATTGCCTTCCTACTCTATGTGTGTGGGTGAGATATTGTTGATATCTCCATCATGAAGCACTTCTTACATCAGCCTTCTTGGCCAAGTATTTTTCCGTGATTTACAAACACAGCAGTTGTTTGAATAACTGAGGCGGAAGGAGCTAGAAGGTCAGAGAGATATGTATCTACCACATCTTCTTTGTTTTAAGAAGATTTTTGATCTAGAGCATACATAGGAAATTGGAAGGCAAAATGTAATCCTTAAGTCTGGCTGAGTAATAAAAGTCATGTGAAATGTAACACTATGTAATGTTATACAATCATCTGGAATAGCAGAATGTTATTTGGGGCCAGACTTGATGCTAAATATCATACAAACAGAAACCCACCCTCTTTGGCACGCTAACCCCTCACACGTCAATCCCTGCATTATTTTGGAAATGCATACTCACACAAGATGTAGATTTTTGTAATGCTCTTTGACTGTCTTGTGTGTACTGGAATCAAATCTTTAGGTTTTAGCTCTGTAAAATGAAATAGCTTTTCAGTTAAGAGGACTTTAATAACAGGCTTTAGAGATTCAAGATTTTGTCACAGTGGGTAAATTGACCAAATAGACATTACAGGATTAAGGCAGCTTTAGGCTGTCTGTGATAAAAGGAATTATCCCTGGTAGTTTACAAGAGGCAATAGGAAAGCTTTGCTCATCACATATGAGATGTACGGTTTAAGACTCAGTAAAGCACTAAGATTTTGTATGCTTTTTATAAACTAGAAGAGTGAAAGGAGACCTGCATTTCCCATAGAAATATCCTGGGAAAATAGATTACTGAAGCTAGGAGCGCAACACGAGCCGCAATGGACAGCTTGATAACCAGCAGAGAGGTATGCCACTCAGAGGAGTCCAAGGTGCTAGTTTTATTAGCATACTTGAAAATCAGACTGACCTCAATGAGAAGATTGTTAGAGACGACTATTGGAGAGCTTCAGGGACTGCACTGGTCAAAAAAATTCTCCTGGGGGAGATCTTGAGCTTGCGTTAATGGTCACAGCTGCACTGAAAAGAGTGCAACAGTATGGGTTCAGCAGAGTATTATCACAGTGCATTTTTGCTTAGGGACATTGAGTTGAAGGGCATAAAAAACTTGCCCTAAAGTCTGAAGTATTTAAAAACTGGTTTGGGGACACTTAAAACATAGACAATGTTTGATGAAATGTGTGCTTACAAACCTGAGTATAGCTAGGCCTGATTTTGAGCAAGTATCCCTACTGTATCACTTCATGCAAGAACAACAGTCATTTTGCAGTCTCCTTGTGGAATGGGGGAGAGCTGCTGTTTGAATTTTACACTGAATAATAGAGATGTAGTATCACTCGAACCCAAAGTGCAGCTCTACAAAGACAAAAAGCAAAGGGGATGCTCTTAAACCAATGCCACTTGAAGTTGCCAATTTCAAATACCTCTGCTGTTGATCCCATCACAAATCTGAAGTGTTTGGCTGAAGGGACTGAAAAAGACAAATTACAGAACACTCCCCATCATTCAGCATACTATCTTTGTCCACCACATTTTGAAACCTGGTAACATAGCAAGATAATTAGGGACGGAAGGAAGAAATATTCACTCACAGTTATGAGTCTTCTCCCATTTCACCCACATGCAGAAACAACTTCTTATCCAGCTAACTGACCAAATGATTATACAACAGGCAAGGCAGTGAGTTCATTTTCTTTGGCCAGTAAGAATCCAGTCACATGCAGTACCCTGATGCAAGATGAGGGGATACATAGCCAATCTCAGCACACTGAAGTAGGGCAATTGGAAGGATAAACTGTATTATAGCATTCATGGGAACATAGCTAAAATCCCAGCCTGCGCTTTCTGTGGTTCACAGTGCAGCTGTGCATCTATCCTACATCAAGCAAAAAGCATGTACAATCTCACGGTTCTTTGTTACCTAGGTGCCACTTGTATCTTCTTTCCCCAGACACTTCATACCTTCTTTGCCAGTACACCACCTCTAAAAGACAGATAGCTAACCGTCTCCCAGTCCCTCGAAAACAGGACAGAGATCATGAACCAAAAGCTCATAAACTCTGGAAAAGTACCAGAGACCCACTCAAACAAACCAGGATGCTCTTGAAGAAGATCCAGTGAAGAGGGCTAGCATAAATTCAAAGAACACAGCAGACAAGAAATTTGGCCCTGAAAGTTCACGTTTAAAGGAATACTGGAAAGGCATCTAAAACCATAACTAGACACAGGTGGCCAAGCAGAAAAATCAACAGGAGTGGCTGAGGCTCATCTCTGCTGATGCTCAGGCTGCTGCCTCTCTGGATAGCTCATTATGGACCGAACTGCCCATGTTTTAGGCACCCAAATTTGAACATTTTTCCATTACGCTCCTGCAATTGCACTCACTTAAATTTAGAAATGAAACACAGTTTTATGTATTTATTTATGTTTTTGAAGTACATGACGGAGCAGAAGAAAATCATTAGAACGATGCTGTATAAACACTGCTTCCGGCTTCAGTACAAGTACTTGTTATTCCTTCTTTCGCTCGACTGCAGTGCTCCATTATCTGACCCTTTAGTTTTCCTGTCTCTGACAACTGCCTTCTGGCTTTTACTGCCTGAAGTGTGATACATTAGGAGTTGCAATGCTTTCCTAGAACAGAGCAGTGACTAATCCAACTCCAGGTTCAGTGGTGTGTGATTGGTCAGCTGAGAATTATTACCCGCTTAGGTCTTTCCCTTCTCTGTAGGGAGCAGCTACTCTGAGAAGCAGGACTTGCTCCAGCAGTCTGACTTAACTGGGTGTCTCCAAGCCTGAATGCTGGTACACAGTCACTGCGGCTGCCACTGCCAGAGGAGAGAGGAGCTCTGCCAAGTACTGGGCAATAACCAAACCCTAAACGTATTTCCCCCCCCTCTCTTCTCTTTCTTTAGCAAACGGGCTGTGTCAGAGCACCAGCTATTGCATGACAAGGGCAAGTCAATCCAGGACTTACGAAGAAGAATATTCCTTCAAAATTTAATTGAAGGTGTCAACACTGCAGAAATCCGTGCAACTTCAGAGGTTTCACCTAACCCTAAGCCTTCTACCAACACAAAGAACTACCCTGTCCGATTTGGTAGTGAAGATGAGGGCAGATACCTAACTCAGGAGACAAACAAATCACAGACCTACAAGGAGCAGCCCCTGAAGGTATCGGGGAAGAAAAAGAAGGCAAAGCCTGGAAAACGTAAGGAACAAGAGAAGAAAAAGAGGCGAGCCCGCTCAACTTGGCTAAATTCCGGCATGTATGGAAGTGGCATGACTGAGAGCCCACTCTTGGACAACTCTGTTACTACACATAATCACACTTTAAGGTAATTCTGCTATATCCTTTTTTGGGGCATTCCATATATTTACTGGAATTGTTATCCTTTGGTGTGTGAGGCCGAGACCTCACACAAGCCTGGAGTACTAGCACACCTTTATGCTCATAACTGGGCAGTGGCTTTTCAAGCAGTGCACAGTCTCAAGGTGCTTTCTGGACAAAGGCTTTCTTTCCTATGACAAATAATTCAAGTAAACCACTTATTGCCAAAATGAGTTTCCTCAAGCTGAGTGAGTACTGAGCAAAAAGAAAGCACACCCTGGCCATTAAAATTTCCTTTCCTGTTTTAACCGTAGTGTCTCTCACTTGAGATCTTGGTCCCACACTTGAGTCTCAGCAGATTGAAAGCTTTGAGTTTTATTTAAGGCTCTGCATCTATAAAATGGCAACATTTCTTTCCTTCCTCTCAATGCCTCCCCTTTCTGGCAAATTTCCTACCCTCACTTTACTGTTTTTCATTTTACTGTTTAACCTTAGGGGAGAGCACGGAAAATTTCTCTCTTAGTAATATCTGCAAACAATGCACACCAGCCTTTCACCATAAAATTTTCCCTACCATTAGGACTTTTTAATTCAGCTCCATCTTTTTACCAGCTTGTGAAAAAATTACGTTGCTGCTGAAAAATGTTGAGCTTTTGGAGAGAGACGTGCTTCCTTCATGTATGACAATGAAGGGTTTTCAGGGCAGTGCCGAGCTGGAGACTAGGTGTCCCAAGCGACTCATCCACTTGCAGTCATCTCAGCTGGAGTGGAAGTCTGCACATTTGCAGACAAAGCGGAGGAGTCCCCTCCTCAGTTTTTAAATGTTTACATTTTCAACAGCAAAAATCCTACCCTTTTCTCTCCTCCCCCCCTTCACTTTGGGAGAATAGGGACATAAGAGAAGTGCCAATTGCTCACAGTAAATCCCTTAGAAAGAGACACCAGCTATGGTATTTACTAAAATCCACTCTTGGCTTAAGCTTTACAGGCCACAGTTTGCAATGTGTGCCGTGGCCTCAACTTCTGCTGGCATTCACAGCAGCTACTGGCATTTGGTGCTAGGCATTCAGTGTCGCGGACCATAAACCAGTTAACACGGCTGTAGCAGTTAGTAGTGAAGTACAAGAGGCTGGTTTGCCTCAGCACCTTAGGAAAGGCATGCTCCAGGACTCCAGTCAGGAGTCAGCTGATGCTGCAACAGGTGTTAAGGAAGTGTGGTGGCCAAGAGATAGCACCTGTCTTTGGCACATAGAAATCTTGAATGCAGAGGAAGACATCCTAGAGCATTTTGACTGTTATTTCTTTTTCTTACTACTCAGTCTTTGGTTGTATATCCAATGGGATATGCAAAAGAATGACAGGTACAACCCTGTTGATTTTCCTAGTTGAGCCTTCCGGTTTCAGGTACGGTTGGATGGCTGAAGGCAGTCAGCCTTACTGTGGAGTCCAGAGTGCTGAAGGCAGTCTCCAGCTTTAGCTTACTGATAATACTGCCTGAGATGCAGTATTTCTCCAGGGCAATACACAGATTCCTAAAGAGGACCTATATTTTAAATACGTAATTGAATACGATTAAAAAAGAGAAGCCATATACAGGAAAAAACTCCTCCTTCGCAAGCACAGAGCATAATACACTGGTTCAGCTCCTAAAAAACTGCTACTATATGAGCTTGTAGGCTGGCAAAAGGTATGATTTCTAAACTTTAAATGAAAGAAACTTCCAACTCCCTGGTGTACTTTAGGGGAAGTCAGGTTCAATGCAGTTGTCTATGCGGCTGTTGGCACGAGGTGGGCAAGCACATTTTAGATGGAGGGATGACATCTGGAGTGAGGTTGAATCCTCAGCTGTCCTGAGCTGAATCAGGAACTTCTACTTTATCTGCAGGTGGGGGACAAGGAAGGTGTGTGCAGACAGGATTTCCATACGCTATACCCATAGAAGCTGCTTTTGTAGCACCCCTAAGGCTAGCTGCAGCTGAGGAGAAGCATCATAACGCAGCAGAGAAAATGTCCAAGTAGTGCAAAAGTAAAAGATAAAAGTGTGCTTTTCACTGTATTCCTGTGCTTCTTGTGGGCTCAACACACTGAAATAAAATCCTCCTGCCAATTTCCTCTGCACAATCTCGATCTCAAAATTTTGGGTTTAGGTCAGAAAAAAGAGCAAAATAATTTGCTGTGTAGATCTTTTGACTTACTACAGGTAGTATTAGTACAGAGCCCATTGCCAAGATGTGGCTTAGCTTAAACTCTAAAACAAAGACTAAAATCCAAGCCAAACTGAAAATGTCATCCCCTTAAAAATAGGCCTGTGTAGTGCAGACACACATATACAGTCACACTGTATGAACTGTGTGCCATTATTATATGTATTGTAACATAGCCTGGATACACCCAAATATTACTAGTTAATTATTAAGGAGCTTCATGCTAGGATTTCCATTGCAGGCACTTAAAAAATTCCTTCTCATGGACATTCCAGCTATATTCCCATTCCAATTCAATTAAACTGTTGCTAATTAATTTCCTAAGAAACCGTTCAAATTAGTAGACTCCCTAATGTTAAATTTAGACTCACATTCAACGTGCACATAAAGAAACCCTCTTAAACTCTCAAGGATTTGCTTTTTTTGTGTGTCTCACGCCCACACACATCTGTCATGTGGAACCCACAGCTTCGATGGTCAGTCCAATAACAGAGCGAATCATGCTCCATCCTATAGCTTCGCATTCCACCCTATAGCTGTTTCCCAGGGAAACAACGTGCATTACAGAAATGGGCTGTTCACACGGACAGGAGGGAAAAAAGCCCAGCCCTTCAGCATTTCCTGCAGCACCACTAAGAAGTAACTTAAAATAATATAGTACTACAAGAAATATAGTGTCAGGATAGGAGCAGGCTCTGCTTTTGTTCTCATGCCTTCACAAGGATGGGAGGAGCGCAGAACTCGCACCAGGCTGCCAGCATCCCTTTGAAAACTCCCAGATCTTAGGACTGTATACAGCTGACTGTTTCAGTTTTGACTGAATGCAACAGGAGTCAGAGCTTAACACGACAAGATGCTCGTTTTCTTTCAGGACCCAGCTGTTTGGCTCACAGAGGGAATGTTTCAGGATTATAGTCTTTCAATTCACCCAAGCACTTAAACTGACACGCTATCAAGCGTCTGCTCACTTTAAGACCCGAGCAGCCTTTACTGCCTGAGTACTGCGTGTACTCATATACATGACAGCATAGGAATATTTACCTCTATGATGACCGGACCCTTGTCTAACAGGTGCTCTACCAGTGGGAAAGGTAGACCAAATAAGCCCCGTGGGACTGTTTTAATCAGAAGCCCAGCCCCACACCCGAGTGTTTAACACAGCAGGGCCTTGATTGCCACAGTGTTCAATAAAGACTTTCCTTTCCTTATCTTCAAAACAAATTTCTCCTTTCTTCAATTGTACTTTTTTCTTTTTAGCATTTGGTATATTTATTACAGGTTGATACAATTTTTCTCCCTGTAGCACTTGGGAAGCTTCTTGCATAAGGCTCTAAAGAAAACTAAGGCCCCTTCCTGTTTCTCTGAGTGTACAATAAAGTGGAATATATGGCCTCAGTGTTGTGAAAACTGCAGGTCTTCATATAGCTAGCTGAGTTGCACTGAAGGAAATATCATAGAGGTCTTGAAAAGATGTCTAAAACCGTAGCATTGCTGAACAGGCCCTTATTATTGCAAATGTTTACAAGCAATGCATACCCGTTATAGTCTGTGGCACTCTTGCTGCTAATTTTTTGTCCATGTATTTGAAGTGAAAATTAATTTTTCTATTTCTTCTGTTCTTTTTTTCTTTGCAGGAGGCGCTGACATTTTCAGCAAGAGATTTTAGGAAGACATATTGCAGTATTCTGTAATAGTGAACATATGGGAAGTATTAAAATATTTATTACTTGTAAATATTGTAAATGCTCAGAATAAAACCTTTTTCCCCCATTGCTCTTTGAAACTGCCCATTTGGTTTTTGTGAATTTTCCTTTTTTTTTTTTTTTGTTTTTGCTAAGGCTAAGGCAATTATTATTGTCACATTTACCATAATTTATTTTTTTGACTGGTGTATTTATTTTGTGAACGTATCTTGGTGCTGCTGACTTTCTATATTTTTTGTAACATAATGCACTTTAGATATACACATCAACTACATTGATAAGTGACATAAACTGTTCCTGTTTTGTGGTTTACTTCAATGAATGCCTACATACAATTGTTCAAAATGATTTTCCTTTGTGCATGTATAATAGCAGTATTTTAAATTTGTAAAGAATGTCTAATAAAATATAATCTAATTAAATCATGATTCAGAAGGAAAAATGTGTTCTTTAGGAATTTCAAGAGCAGGAACACTATTTTTTTATACATTTCAAAATCGTTTTAAATTTAATGTGTTTACATTGGTTCAAACTCCCACATTTTCACATTAGCTTTTACTTAAAAATCACTCAGAACATATTATTGTTCCTGCGTTCCTTTTCAAGTCAGCTCAGCTGCTGACCTAACTGGGGGTACTGTCATATAGTTCAGGCCCCACTGCAGGGAAAGGACGATTCCCAACATTTCCAGCCCTGCAAAGGCTGAAGAGTTACACTCTCTAAATGAAACGATGTGAAAAACAGCCCCAGGGGATGCATCACTTACTACACTCTTGGAAGGTTCTCACACGTCATACCCTGTAGTCTTGTTCAAAAATAGGCAGATGCTCAGTGTCCTTGGCTCCCACCTACTTTACACAAAGATGAAAATGTCTGCCACATGAGTAGAGTCTCAGCTCTTTGTACTTTGGGACCAGCTTATGTTAATGTAAGGGAGGAAAAAAATGAATGTTTCCAGGGTGAATATACAAAGGAAAGAAAAAATGAAAACTGCAGTAGGTAACATATCACTAGGTATAGTTGCATTGCTTGAATAACTTTTCTCACCACAACGATGTCTCACGTAGCTCTGTTTCTGAAAAAACATCTGCATTAATTTTACTTCTGCCTTATACCCACAGATAATTGCAGTTAAGGGGGAGACCATCTTCATTACTTCATAGTCACTGGCTGCAGAAAACAACAGAAAAAAATCATGATCTCCTATCACTTTTTTTAAAGTGAACATACAAGACCTGCTTCCTATCCCTTTTGCTACCACCCACATGTTAATCACAGCAGCTGCTGTGGGGGCAACATGAATAAAGGAGATTGTTTCACGGAGATATCTGCACCTTGTAAAATCCTACTGAATTTCCTCTGTCTCACTCCCTTAACATCAACAACATCAGAAAAATGCAAGCGTGGAAAAATAAATTACAAATCCTGGGAATTTGAAGATAGCTCTTGTAATTGTTGCTCCATTCTGTAGTTGCCAAGCTTTTCTTTTTTATTCTTTCTTTTTTTTTAAGTGCCATTTTTTCCATTGCCAAAGTGCAGCCATCATATAATATGAAACAGATGTATTTATGCTCCCTATCCAATCTTGCAGAAAACGACCTCCAAGAAAGCACTAAAAGCAAGAAAATTTGACAAAAATTTAACCATCCTCCCCCATCTACTTCTCTGAAATGCGAAATTCAGCGCTTCATTATGTCCAGTTAATTACTACAGCCACAAAGCACATGCATATTGCTTCCTTTTCAGATGAAAAATATTTTACATGATAAAACAAAGCACAACTTTGGGGCTGCGTTAAAGAAAAAAGGCACAGTTTCTGCACATTTTCAACTTGGCTTCCTTGCACATCCTGCCTATTTATAGTGTTCAGCTAATTCTTGAATTTATACAACTGAAGTTAACTGCGATATATTCAGAAGATGATTTTGTACGTCAGGATTACCAGCATATCCCAGCTGGAACTAAAACATAAGGTTACAGTGCGCAGGGGCAGTTTATCTTTGTCAGAAGGGATGATCCTCGGCAGACAGGGGGGCCGAAGAACATAAAAAACCCCATACACCAAGATGCTAAACCTTGGCCCCGTAGAAGTGGCCACTTCATAAGAGGAGGCCTGATTTTGAAGTGCCTCTGGTCTTCTCCGTATCTTTATACTGTTCATTAAGGACTTGCTATTTTGTCCTAGTCTCTATATGTAAAATTTGCGATTGTAGCGAATTTAAGCAAAAGTCCTCTTTTTCTTACAGACCTTTACACAGGCCTTATAAAAGCTGTCTATGGATCCTGTGGTTCACTATGCTTTGAAAGTGACTGCTGCAGACCATTGGATTTAACTCTACAAAGCTGAATGCAAGCTTTTTTGAGCTCTCAGGAAAATAAAGACCCCAATTTCTGAGCCAAACTACAGCAGCTTTGCCTTCCTGATTGTGCAGGGTTAAAATTTTCCAGAGATTTCAGTTTCTCAGAGAATTCAGCCCAAGTGATTTGACTTGTCTCAGAGACCCTGCAGTAATCAGGTCTTATCCTGGTATTTTCTGGTACACGTGATGACAAATGTAGGGTACGATTATTTCAGAGGACTAAAAAAATAGTGCTACAGCATTGTGCACTGTATGACCTCTTGGAAGACTGTAGTTTTACATTAACATATATCTGCCCACTTGATGTTCTACATGGCACATGTGCACACCTAAACATGCCTAAAAAGGACAGCATTATGGATAAGGAGGGACTCCAGGAGTTTGGCAGTACCAGAAGAAAAGTTTCTTGTGCAACTTTTATTTGGCCTCTTTGCTCCCATGTTACAGTCAGATGTTACGCTTCTTACTTCTGCCACCTATCTTCTCTTCCTTCTCCCTCCTTCCACCTCTGCCTCCCCATCCACGTCTCAGTCCTTTTCCTCTGTTGAAACTGAAATCTAGCTCTTGTCTTTTGATCTGATGTCAGCTGCCCTGTGCTCTCCTTGGCTTACTGTCTCTGTTCCCACCATTTATGTCACCGTTCCTCTCCTCACTCCTCCTTCCCTCTCCACACCCCAAGAAGCCCTTTCAGCTCTGTTTCTTCTGGTCTCCACCATCTCCAGCAACACTGCAGCTTTGGCCAGCTAATCCCAGACCCCACCTCACCCATGTCAGCTTCCTTCACCAGTCTTCAGTTCAGCAAGTCCCTCTTTTGCATCCTGGCTCACAGTCACTGATCTTGTGTTTCTCCAAGCTCTTCATCCCAGCTTTTCTCCGCACCAGCATCCTCCAGCTCTCTACCTACCTGCTAGCAGGAATACCAATCAGACCAGGGCAGGGGTACCTTTGGTTGTTCAGTAAGGGATGTGCACTCAAAGTCCAGTCATGCACAGCAGTTGGACCGTGCTCAGTGATGAAGGTTTTTGCTGATAAAGGAGCTTTCATTCAATGAGTGCGATTTTTCAGAGGGTTAAAACATGGACAGGTGTTCTTTAAGGTGATAAAAGAGCATTCCTAATGCAGACGATGCACTTCCAAATTTCCACTTTTTCCCTTGAGCCACGAAGGTGCTAGGGCTTCTCAGAAGGAATTCCAGAATAGTTTTAACATGGATAATACAGTATATTTTCCTTGGTTTTAATTTTAAAATGGTATGACTATTTTGGCTGAAATTTTCTAAAAGACAGTTAACAAGTTTTCAGCTTGAGAGGTCAAAGATAAGTCAGAATTGCAAAGAAGTTAAGCAAGGGTGTCATACTAGGAGATGGTCGACTACCTCAGAAGTGCACTGAAGAGCTGCACTCAGATCCAGCTAACACATTCAGAAATGTTGTTACTGCTCAAGACCTCCAAGGGGAACCTACATTTGGCACCCCACTGCTGCTCTGTTTTTAAAGCAGTCACCATGTTTACTACAGAACTTAAAAGCTGTTAAGAGACATCAAATGACGACAGTTCTTCACAGCAGCTATGCTGTTCTGGACCTCAAAAACAGACCTCTTTAGGCTCTGTGCACTTGGCAGTAGTAACTCACCAACAGTGGAGTTCTAGTGGAGTTTGTTTCGTGGTCCTTCGTAAATACAGACATTCATTTGGCTTTCAAGACACACACAAAAAAAAGCCAACGTAGTTTACGCCTATACTATGAAATGACTCTATGCTCTCAAGGAAGTGATTTCAGACACAGGAACTATTTGGCTTAGTTTTAGGCATTCACCATCTCAACATGTGGACAGCACTATTCCCAATACAATGCACCTACAGTGCAGTAAGCATGCGTGTTCACTTATGAGTAAGTGCCCTTGATCTCCTGAGCCACCACAGAGAATTTGGCTCTCTTGCAGCAATTCAGAAAGTAGGGGAATGCTGACTGTATTTAGTTACAGTCTTTGAGAGTTTAAAACATTTTGTTATTTAGTCATAATTTACAGCAGAGAAAAGGTGCTGGAATAGTTATTTTCTCCAGAGTCTGAAGGTCCTCATTTAATTACAAAAAGATACAAGTAGGGGAAGCATAAACTACCTTTTAAGGACCACACCATAATACCTCCCATAATAAAATGGAAACCATCAGCATGAGGAGTCAGGTCACGTGAGCAATGAACTGATTAAAAAGTATACATTTTGTGTTTTACTATGACCACCACCAGTTTCTTCTAAGGGCTTCAAGAACAAAGCAGGGAAAGAGGCACATGCATTCGCCCCCAATTTTAACAACAGGAGCACTGGGGCTCCTTGGAGAAGTCATTTTACTTCTTTATCCCAGTTATTATTCAAAATGGGGTCAGACTTGCCCATTTTTCTAAAATGCTCTGAGCGCTACTGAANCCAAGTTTTTGTTGGTTCAGTTTTGGGGTTTTTTTCATGGTTGGTTATTCTAGTTCTTTCACTCAGGCTACGAATACAGTCATCAGATAGTCAGCCACACGTTTCAGTATTCACCCAGATAAAGGTGACCACACTTAAAGACAGTTTCTCATCACCCATCCACCACAGTGCTCCTCTAGACATTGACTTCAGTGGAAGTTATGCACACAACTTCCCACACAATTCTTTGAATACATACCCCATAGAGTCCTCTCTTTTAATCAATTTCCTGGTCTCTTCTCCGCACAACTGCAATATTTTTTCCTATCGTTGTTAATTAATTTACTGTGGAAAGTATCTATGACCTAACCCTCTCCATGCTCCTCCTTCTGAACGAGTTAGTGATCCAACAGAGTGGTTTGCATTGCATATGCAACGGACTGTCCTTTTCCAACAGCTGGATCCTGTTCTCTGACAATGCAGATGAGCATCCTCTGCACCTTACTGGGTGCACTGCTACACTAGAATACACGCTTGGACTTTAGAGAGCACGTTTAAGACCACTCTATGTATTGTAGACAAGTTTCCCTCAAGGAAAACGTCAGACAATTTGAAGATCTTTATTTCCCAGTGTAACTGCAAGGTAAGCTCTATGTATGCACTAATGAAAATCCTTCATTAGCAGAAAGATACTGGAATGGCCTTTCTTGCCATGACTGTGCACGTACAAGCATGTTAAAGGCAGGAACGATTTGTGTGGATTAGTGCCATTAGAACTACATTTTATAAGATCCGGATCACTCAAACAGAAAGCAAGAGAACAACAAAAGGAAAAAATATCCTACCTTATAACCTGAGTTTTCCAATATGTATCCAAATTTTCAATTTTCTTGCTACAGTAGAGGAGTGAAGAAGACCTACTCTGATACATTTCAAGTTTTCGTACTGTTAATCATTTTACCTGTGTTCAGAAACTTATTCTTGCCCTCTGTGACCCTCTAGTAGCTGAAAGGACATGGAAACACACAAGTGTCTCAGAGTAAATCACTGAGTTCAGCTAAACTCTGGTCTAAATAAGACCAATTTTTTCCCCAATAAGAAGAAAAAGTGGCCGTACACCACTTTGTCAGTGGTCCAGTCCTGCAACCAGATCAACCCTCGGTGTGAAATGTGAGCTGCCCCAAGGCTCCTTTCATCCAGGCTGGGGCTCATAGGAGTGGTGGTGTAAAAGCGTGGTAATGCACAGACTCTGCAAAACTAACGTACTCCGAGGAAGAACAGGGGCAGAGCCACCAGCAGCGACAGGGAAGATCTGAAGGCTCATCTCTCAGTACAGCTGGGCAGCACAAGACAGCATTACTGACAACCAGTTGTGTGACAGTCAGTTCTGAATGATATGCTGTGAGGAATCGGCACCAGTATAAAAACTTGACAAAACCATGGGGTTTTTTAAGTGTGAAAGATACACAAAGACTGTTCTTTAAAAGGCCTCTTCTCAAGTAGACTAGCTGTTGCACAACGGCTACAGGAAGTTCCTTACCGGACAGAGCAGATTTGTTTATATTTGAAACACCAGATCATAAAAGATACAGAAAATATTATCTACGTTAATGAAATGCAGCTGACATCAACTATTTTTTTTTTTTTTTTTTTTTTTTTACATTTCACTTACCCTCATGTCAGGACTCCGCAGGGCTAAGCAGATCCAGAGCTCTTAGCTTTGCTCAGTTTCAGAGGCTCACTAATGTCAGGAGAATGAAAACTTTGAATAAATATATCACAATCACTATGACTGTATTCGAGTTATTCAGATAATGATGACATGGGATAAATACTTGGATTTAAGAGCAGCTCTACTGACGGATGATCTGTCATTTATATTTAATCCATTTAAGAGACACTTTTATCAGACAAAGATCAACCCACGGGGACAATTAATAGTTACACTTATACAAAAAGTCAGCAGCCAGGAACCAACAGAGACAGACATAACAAGAGTTAGTCTCTCAGTCCAAAATCACCAGTAAATTTAGAACACAGTAACATGAACAATTTGCTGTGCCTGTTGTTATTTAAACAGCATTGTAGTAAGAATATATGCATGCATAATGAAAAACAACTACAATAATCTAATTAAAATTTTCTGAAAAAGAGACCTCAGGAAAATGTGTGGATGATCCTAGGTGATTTTAACACACTAAGAGGAAAGAGAGCACACTGGCAAGTCGCTTGAAACTGGGAAAGACCATGATGTGGTCTTATTTGTCAGCGCCTAGGTAGGGTTATATGGAACAATCTACAGTGGTATATACAATGCCTCTTAGGTATTGTGAAAGGAACGCTTGTCTGGGTGCACTATAAACACCCTGCAGAGCTTTTGTTGACGTTAGCAGGAGCTATCCCTCGGACCAGCGCACATGCATCAGACGTTGTGCTCACCCGCTCATCATCTGCCTCGTGCACAGGCGGACTCAGCTTGTCTGAAGGCAGGCTCTTCATCCAACTGGAAAAAAAATATCAGTAGCTAGCACATAATCCAGAGGCTGATCTCACACTGGATTCTTGGGAGTCATCCTCCACTTCACCAATATTTTCCCTTCTGCCGCTAGACAGGGCTAGCAAGAGTGAGGAAGATCTCACAGCAGATGAGATACATAGCTATCTCAGAGCTAAAGTGAACACTGCAGGCACTTCCAAACAACAAAATGTATGTGTAAATTTTTCCTGATACTGTTTTCAACAACACACTATGAATTCTTTCGTGGTCATTTTCTTTAACACCCAGACTTCTGTTTATTTTGTTGGGCTTGGTCAGG
>VZSZ01011242.1:37229-104173 GCA_013398815.1 Ibidorhyncha struthersii | reverse complement strand
ATGCCCTAGGGCTGTATTTAACTGCCCTTAATCAGGCAAACCTTCCATTGAGTTTGCTGGTAGTTTTGCCTGCATAAAAAAAATATTCCCGAGGGCCCCTCGGAGTTTGAAAGTATTTAACTTGTTTTCATCACAATTCCTTTTCCAGTCTATAGTGATTTGTCTCTTCTTTGCATACAGAGCTGTCTCAGTCCCAGCCTCTGATGCCCTTCCCTTTCATTCCCATCTTCCAGGACTGTCCCAGAGTCCCTCTTTAAGAGTACAGATTTATATGCTGTACAAGTAAGGTGAGCAGGCTTATAGCTTCAGAGATTCTGGCACAAAGTACAAAGTAACAGCAACAAAAACACTGATATATGATGCAGCTGTTTCTTTAAATCAGGGAAGGCCAAGCAAGGTGACCAATGCCGGCCAAGTCTGAATGTATAAAGAGAACCACTTCCAGAAAGAGGGCTCACAAAGTTCTTGAAAGTGGGACCACCTCAGAGATGAAGTTAGTCCCTTCCCCTCCCCCAGTCTTCCCTGACCTGCTTCAAACTTGAGCAAATCAGTTTTTCCAAGCCTCTCACCACCTCCCTCCCCTTGAGCAGTCTGATTTTTCTATGTGAACATTTTGGCAGATCTCAGAACAGTTTTACTCATTCATTTAATAGTCACAGATAATGGTTCCGTTTCACCAGCTAATTATTTCACCAGTCTCACAGATGCATGCCTTTCCTGCACGTTCGGCAAGAAGGAATCCAGTGCCCACACGAGCAACAATAATAATCTGGTTAAAAAACTGACGCATTCTCATTTCTTCCCTTCAACAGGTTTTGCTCTGCGGACGTTTAAAAGAAAAGAAAAAAAAAGGAAAAAAATAGCCCTATTTCTTTAAAAGGACACAGCGTGCAGGACAAAAATGAAGAGAACCACTGGAGGTCACTGTGACAGAAAGGGAGAATGAGTCAGACGAAAGCAGGACCTCCAATGCACCAGTCACCCGTTTGAGGCGGTGGTGGTGGCGGCAGGGGCTGAAAGGGGGAGAGAAGAGACAGCATCTCCAGTCTGACTTTACTGGAACTTGGAGGCACTGGCTGCAGAAGCAAGGCAGGAGACGAGACTCGTGTCCACATCAAAAGCTTGAATTCTGACCAGGTTTCCCTCCAAAGAATCTCAAACTTTTATCTCCCGTATGTGTTTACCATCTTCAATCTGACTGTGAAGTGTCCTGCCCTGCTCACAGCCTCCCAGCTCCACACTGTGCTTAATAGCAGCTTTTGTGAAAAAACAAGTTACGTTATATCTTACGTATATAGTACCATTTTGCTTTCAGAAATACTGTTTTCCCCAGCACTGGGGGAATGTTAACCAAAGGCTGTAGATGCTTTGCCTCTGTCCTGGCTGGCAGCATGGCTTTTGCGCCCCAACCCTGTACACAGCACATGAGACTCCTTCCTAAAAGGAGAATCACACATCACTTACAGCTCTGCTGGCTCTCCAACCTATTTCCAAGAACTTCATAGCCTGAAATCCTTATTCGCTTTATTAATGTGTGTGTAGGAGGGAGGGAAGGAAGTGTGGCGGGGGCGAAGGGGACAAGGCAAGAAACATCACGCCTTTTAAATATACAGGGTCATTTTCTGCTTTTTTCACCCTTTCCCCCGCCAGCTATTAAATCCCACGTTTCTCTAGCAATGCCTGCTGCCTCTGCGACAGAGGTATGCACAGCAATCATCATTTGCAATGGCTGAAATCACTTGGCTGGACCCACAGAGGAGTTTTGCAAGTTCATTGGAATAAGAATCCAAAAAGCTATACAAGCTTTCTTTTTTGCCCTTTAGAGGCCCCTTCTTTAGCTGGCAGCTTCCTTTCCACCCCATAGTCTCTTTCTCAGAACAATTTCTGCTGTGCCCTTAATCCACCCCGTTGCCCTCCAAAAGTTTCTGGTAACTTCATATTTAGCACAAATACCTTATAAAAGCAAGAGAAACGTGAAATATCTGCTACCAAATAAAAGAATAAAAATGAAGCTGCAAAGGCTACAACTTGCAATCAAAGTTCTTTCAAGAGCAGCTTTCCTTTCTGCCTTTTTTTTTGTGTATGTTCGCATGTATTTTTGACTAATAACTATGCATACATGCACACGCACGTACAAGCATGTGTGGGAGTGAGAGCCAAAGAGCATATAAAGGGTATTTGGGGATTCTTGGGTTTTGGACTCTCACACACAGTTGGGGGAGGCAAGTTATAAACATATAGGTAGATCCAAGAATGAATACTTTAATATTTGCAGATCTCGACGGCTGCCAAATGCTAGCATTTCAGGGATGCATATTCACATGCAGCTGGTGACACACGTTGGAAAATACCCAACATTTTGTCACTTAGGTTCCAGACCTGAAATACCTCAACAGATCAATATGCGTATCTTAACACCAAGTAGGGCATGTTTCCCCTTATTCTCCATACTCATTAACTAATAAGCAAGCAAAATGGTTTGCTGAGAATAGGAGAATGGAAGTAAACCCTTTAGTAGAAATCCTGGCCTTTTAGAAAGAGCAAGTTATCCTTCCCAGGGCCTCCAAGTCAACCTGTTAGGGAGCTAACCTGGAGAAAGACACCAAAGCTTATTAGGCTCAATAAAAATCAGCCCACAGTCATCCCCCTTTGGGATACCTCACCTTTATGATAGTTTCTAGGCATTTGTGCTAAACAGTTCATTGCAGCTGGAATTTTTATTTAATTTCATTTTCTTAAGGCTATCACACAGCTCCAGCATTCCCCAGCTTGTTTACTGCTAGTCTCACCAATGAGCCGGGTGCCAGTTTTATTTAATTTGTTTTTCCAGTGGCAGCAACAATCTGTGTGGAAAGCATAAACAGAGGGAAAGAATCTAGAATCAGCAA
Source organism: Ibidorhyncha struthersii (assembly GCA_013398815.1). Classification (NCBI taxonomy): domain Eukaryota; kingdom Metazoa; phylum Chordata; class Aves; order Charadriiformes; family Charadriidae; genus Ibidorhyncha; species Ibidorhyncha struthersii. Next base: position 101,285 of record VZSZ01011242.1, on the reverse strand, counting down.
AGGTGTGCACAGCTGCACACCATAATTCCTGCTAGTGAAAGTTTTAATTCAGTTCTTCAGAAGAAGAGCAGAAGAGTTGGAGGCAAAGAAGGGGTGGAGTAGTGGAAGAAATATAGCAAGAGGAAATAGTAAAATCCAAGGCAGCTGGAGAATCTTGGAGCCATTATAATTAAGGCCCAACAGGTTACAATTTCTCCAAAAAAGAAGTCAAAACCAGAAACCAGCCAACAGGTCTTCATGAGGGATTGCTCAAAGATGTGATTCTAAAATACGTTGTAATGGAAACACGGAAACTGCATTCTGCTTTCATTTCTCCTGCAGATAAGAACATTTCACCAAGACACAAAATGAGGGAAAAAGAAGTCGTAAGAGGAAGAAAACTACAGCAATCCAAAAAACAAAGTAAATATATTTAAAAAACAGAAGTTAAGAAGCATTACTATTGGAGGTGAAATGTCCAAAATGACATTTCAAATCCCTCTTTAATAAGAATATAACAAGTAAATGGTAAAGTTGTAAAGCACAGCAAAAAGCAAACGTAACTATAGAAATTAAAAGAAAACATACCCATCACCTGTTCCTCAAAGGCACCACACAGCAGCTGTTATTGGTTGTAGAAGCAAGTTAGGCAGTGAACAGACTGAATTGCTAGTATCTATACATTGAAGTAATTGGGAGAGGTAATGGGAAAAAAGTATATAATCAATAGTGCCATTTAAACAGAGAGGAAGGAAGGAAGGAAGAACATTGCCAATTAACAGTCAGGAAATACAATTTCAGCCCATAATTAGAACAAAACTGCAGATGCTCAGAAAAACATCCTCAGCATTTACAGGCTGGTAGGTGAGTCAGGAGTAAGAAGTATGGTTCCTAGTTTGCTTCTGGCTAAGTATCTTCTGATGTCAAGTCTTTTGCTTTAAAGGGAAAGCAGTTTTTGTGCTTTCTGGACCATCACATTTTAATCAATCCATTCATCCAGACGGATCCTGTCAGTTGCCTTGCTGAAAGCTTGTAGAGCATGTTCATGCTTCCACAGTCGTAACTGCCTTCTTTACCCTTATTCATGAGATACTATTAACTGGCTCATGTTCAGAGGCAGGGGATGATCATGACTATTTCTATTATTGTTAAGACTGAGTTAAACAGAATAATTTAATCCTCCTGTGGGCTTGGATGATTATTCCCCACCCCACCCCCAGCAGATCTATTTCACAGGAGCATGTAGGCTTTCAGTTGACCACCTGTCTTGTAATTTTCTTAATGTATGTGTTTGTGTGAGCTTAGGGAGGCTTCTACAATGCTTTGGGTCTGCATTTGAATGCCCAGTATGCTTAACTGTTCTTTCTGGGTAGGATCCAGTCGAGTCACTGCTTCCAGGTGAGGAGTCCACTAAAGCTGTTAGACCAAGCTGGAGATGACACAGGGGAAAGGTTCGGAGTTACCACCAGGACCATGTTTCCTCCTTCCACCTTATGTTCAAGGAACCGACAGTGGCAGCAGTCCTGCACTTCTCCTGCTGGGTCCTGTATTAGCACAGTGTCTGGACGGGCCTCCTCTTCCTCGCAGTCTTTGCTTTCCTGTGGCTGACAAACCCGCTAAGAGGTCGCTACTTCTTTTTCTTCCCCAGTCAGCATTTATTAACAGTTAGCAGAAGTCAAGAAGAAGAGAAGAGAGAAGGCAATGGCCCACAGCTATAACCTCCCAGTACAGCATGTACTAGGAGGCCTTCACTTTCTGCCCTTATCCCCTTTCCAGATAACAGCTGCACGTAGCCTTGTCAGGCTCAGATTAGGGTCCAAATAATGCTCCTTGGCAGCTACATAAATGCTTAACTGACTGCAGATATCAGCAAATTGCTCGTTTTGGTGATGGCATCAGTAGAGAAGCTCAGCATGCTTGTGCTGCATGTACTCCACAGCCACCTGCTGCCTGTGGGGGCAACTGGAGACTTCAGCTTAACCTCGGCTTAGGGCAGGTACTATGAGGCTGGTTCCCATTAATATTTTAAAGTCTGCCTCCTCCCCTGTTTAACCTTCCTCAGCTGAAACAGAAACAATCCAGATAAACTGTTCAGCACACAATACTTGATGGAAGAGCCAAGGACTGGAGTCATGGTTACAGGTCCACTTTAATTAGGCACTGGTTTGTGCTGCGCCAGAGGAACGGTGCTGCCCACAGTCATCCTTGTGCTACTGCAAGAATTTATGCAGTCATGTGGCAGAAAGAATAGTACTAGTGCCAGCACAGGAGAGGGAGAAAAAATCAGGATCCAAGGGTGCCACTGAGGGGAGGAAGGCAGAGATACCCCTTTTGGCAGCATAGATTTCTGTGAATTGAAATGACCATTCAATAACTGGGTGAGATCTCAAAACTGATTTTGTTCATAAACCGACATATTCTCAAGCATTTTACAAATGTCGACAGCCCTTGCAATTTTCTTTTAATCTACCATTACATAATTGATTGAAGACTTCTCTCTTTTAAGCAGTTTGACAATCATATTAATGTATTTAAAAGAAAGGATGTTAGAATATTTATGTAAAAATACCTGAGTGCTAGAGGTGCAAAAAGAACTACAAATTAATACAATAAATATAAAAATGAAGTATTTTCAGGCAAACAATACCTATTTCTCTTTTGTTATTCTTTACTTTAACAGAGCTACAGATGAAGTGAACACAATGAAAACCATATCTGAGTTTTAGCAAAGATTTCAAGGTATTGCTATCGAACTTTATTCATTTATTTGAAAATTGACTTGAATTTCTACACTGCCAGACTGGAAATTGGCTGAAAGACCATAAACAAAAAGGGAGTAAGAAAGACTGCATTTTTGTCACAGCTGTCATGTGAGTCATGGATTTTCATGTGCTTTCAAAGTATCTGTAACTTTTGATATTTAGCGATTTTGCATGTGGGATGGTAAATGGGCTGAAAACCTTGACTTCTGCCAAGTTAAACCCTAGACTGCACGGGAGGCTAATAGAGAGCAGGAGCTCAGCAACAACACTGTGGTTACACAAAGGATCAGACCAGTGAATTCTCACTAAGAGCTTTAATTCCTCCAGGGATACAGAGATTTCTCTTTCCCCACAATGTTTGCAGTTAGGTTGAATTTGCAAAGGCCAGCTCTGGCAAAACAATGACTGAAGCTAAATGGCTTCTCACAGCAAAACATAGCATATTAATTACTTGAAAAAAAGAAAAAAAAGAAAGAAAGAAAAAGGGAAAAAAAGATTACTTATAATAAAAAAGCACTTCTTCACTGGCATCTGTCACATGTCTCTCATGACACTTCCGTAAAATTGTAACAGTACTGAGTCAGACCAAAGATCTGTCTGGCTCAATACCCTGTCTCCAATGCTGGCCAAAAGCAGATGCCCAGGGAAAATTATAAGCAAAAGATACAGTGATACTTCCTTGGAACCGTCTTCCAACTTCCAGCAATTTGCAGTTTAGAGACTTTCTGGTTTTATATTTAATAGTCTTAGTAGATTTTTCTGCCATGAATTTGGCCACAGGCATTTTGAAGCTGTGTAATTTTTTCTTGAAGTTACTGTCACTGAAGATTAATCAGAGAATTCAGTACTAAACAACGATACTAAATAAATATTCAGAAAGCACAGGCAAACTTGCCAAAGGAGTTGCCCCTTGGTCCTGTGGTGAACATTCCTTAAAAAAAAAAAAAGGAATGGGGAGAAAGAAATCTTTCTATTGCCTGGTCATATAACTAGTATGAAAAAGTAGTCGAGTATCTCACGATACACCAGATCTAATTATATACAAGAACCTCTATGTATACAAAATATATAAAAAATAAAGATGGAAAAATAGTGTTTACAGTAAGAGATGTTGTTAATAGCTATTACAGCAATGGAGAGAGACTTCAGACAGACAGATGACAGTTTCCTTAAAAAGCAATGATCCTTTTACAACTGCACTTGTTCAAGTAGAAGATGAGTTTTGCAAAGGGACACTGATTTTTCTTCCCTGAATTTTGTTTGGGTTTTTTTATTTTCATTTTTTTTTATTTAGCCAGTGCACCCAAGGCTTAATTGATCCAGCCAAAAGCCTTGGGACCTGTTGTTCCTCCTTTACCTTCTGTGCTATAAACAAAATAGCAGGAGCTGGAATTTGCTTGATCAACAGTACATTTTTGAAAATTCCAACTCTGTAAGGCCTCACCACAATAAAATTTATTCGTTTATCATAATAGTGATAAAAAAGTCCCTGTGTCTTCCTCGTAAAGCTCTCCCATTTTGTCAGAAGTGGAATCCTGTGCATATGCACCTATACATAAAAGTGTCATGTTGTCTGCTCTGACATGCCAAGTTCCTTGGGGTAGAGATTACGTTCTCCACTAGCAAACATATAAATTCTGATGTCAAACCAGTTAGAAACAAAATAAGATTATTTTTTTAAAGTGACATTTTATTTTCATAAACACAAATAAGGAAAAATTCATGGCAATCAAAAAATCAAGCTACAGAAAATATTCGTATGGACGTTGTGGGAAATCTGTTATATAGGCCTTTAAAAACAGATTTGTTACACCAAACAAAATAAAATTCTGCATTGAACCTTAGTTTTCGAAAATGCCAGAGCAATTACTTGTCCTTGATTTGCATGCACAATTATAGCATTCATGCATACAAGGCAACATTTGTAAGGGGAATTATTGCAATGACATACCAAGATAAGGCACTTGGTAGGGCATTGGATATTATGAAAAAGCCAACCTCACACAGCTTCCTTATTCCCTGTATCTACTAGTCACTGTGGATACAACAAAACTCAGAAATAATCATGTGCATTGAGCCAGACTTGTGGTGTGGAAGATGTCAGCTGAAATTATTGCAATTCAATAAATTCAGAGTTCACTAAAAGTGGGGTTTTATACCAACAGGTAGAGCTGCCAGCTCTGCCTTAGCTCTCTAAACTGTACTTTTCATACTAGGCTTTGGAAAGCCCTAGTGTCTTGCAAATGATGTTTCCTTGAGCTCCAGAACCCCACAGGACCAAGACTGCAGCGTTGTGGCAGAGTTGGAAACTCATTATGGTGTTGTTTTGCCCAGCTTCGCTTACTTCTGCCATTCAAAAATAATTAGTCAAAATAAAGAAAAGTTTTTCTTTTTTAATGCTGCTTTCAGAACCTATTACTTATCTTTTGAACTGAATTACAATATTTCATTTTCTGTTCCATATACAAATCACTGAGACCCATATAGTGTTTTTAGTGCCTATATTATGGACAAAAAAATACTTCTTCCCATTCAGTTTCTGCTTTTAAGGCTACTCGCCTTTAATGTGTTTTGGGGTTGTGTGGGGTTTTTTTTAGTTAAAGTACACGTTTTCTATCTTATTTTCTGTCTACTTTTATTAGGTTAATTTTTACTTTTAATGCCCTTGATCACATGCCTTGAAGAGGAAAATAAATATTTTTAAGCTACTCCTGCTTCAGCCTCATAAACCGTAGTGGCCCATGGGAATTCCACAGTGCCATCTACTGCAAGGGACGAGAATAGCTGATAATGCAACACTTTTTTTCCAGTTGATCTTACCTTCCTGACTTGTTCCAGGGTCTCTCTTCCTTCTGCGCAGATCCTAGCACATTCTGTTACCATTCCAGTTTCTCTGGCTCTCTTTTGTGCTATACTTGTGGTCATAGCATTGCACTACTTATTTCCAACCCTAATTTTACCATTCATAGTATTACTATTTTTTTTGTGGGTAGGCCTTGTAGTTCCATGTTGGCTTCTGAGGCATGACTATGCCCCCTTGCCAGATCACTGGCATCATCGTTCCTTCAAGAAGACGTCGAGAAAATTCCCTTCAGAGTCTGCCCATGATGATTGTTCATTGGCTAGAGGGTGAGGTGAGAGACTCAAACCAAACAAAGCACTAACATCCTTCCGGAGGGAGCCAAATGTACTGTTTCTGCAGCTTCTGCTGGCCTCGGAAGCAAGAAATCAGGAGAGAGAAATATAACACTGCTCAGCTTGAGAGCAATAGAGTAGAGCCTGCATTGACTGACAATACGAGCACTGCCTGGCACAGCTCATTGCTTGGCAAGGATTAAAGAAACTAAGGTTCACAAGAGTGAGGCTTTTTCCTTTGACACTGTCAGTTGTTCCATTAATGTTAGATTTGGAAGCCCAATGCTTAAGTGGGATATAAGTAGTCTGTACAGGCCTTCGGTTAACACTCTGCGATGGTCTGATTATCAGGCCTTGTTTTTGTTTTAGGGAAACTTCAGGGTGCAGTGGGACAAAGTAAAGAAATGTTTATCAGTTAACATGACAAGATAAACCCATATTTGGAAGAAAATTTTCCTCAGTATCTCAACAGTTTTCTAGCTTTAATATGTGCTAGAATAAAAACAATATTAAAAAATGAATATTTGATATCATCAGGCTCCACTACACTCAGACAATTATTCTATCCTGCATAGTTCTGCTGCTGGGTAGACTAAGGGAGCTTAATCTTTGACCATGGAATATGTAGCCAGAGAGGCACTTACCTAGCACTTGCCTACAATCTAGCTCGATCATGTTAAACTGAATGCTCTTCACTGTAGCTACCAGCAACTGTAGTCTAAAATTCCCTGTAGAATGACAAAAAGGAAAAGGAACGGAATGGAATGGGGAAAATATTAGGCTGCAAATCACAATATCCCTCCAAGCCAAAGTAAAACATGTTTATTCCCGAGACCAGTTCTCACCTCAGATTTGATTGATTACTGTCATGTTCTGACCGGATTTGAGAGATAATAATGAATTACGCGTATTATGCAAACACAGAAAAGAGAATGAGGTATGATTATGAAATTCATCTGTTTCTTTAAATCATAGGCTTTCATGTATACTGGTCATATACAAATGTTTCAACATCAGTGTACCTTTGACAATTCCAGGCAGGAAGATTTTCTTCATTACTATAAATAGATCTGTAGCCTGTTAAGCACTAAGAGAGTCATTAACAAGTTACGTTAATTCTCTGAGCAGAAAATAGGTCTACCTAGCCATGCCAAAGAGACATAGCTATTTCTAAAATTAGGCAGGGGAGGTCAGTAATCTTTTAATAGCACTGTTAAAAACTGGCATCCTAATGAAGTTATTAATTACAAAAGGCTTTTCAAGCTGGAGCTACTTGCTCAAGGACAAAATAGATATATAAGGAGAAGTTCCTCATCGAGTCTCAATTCCTTTCTATATAAGTAATTCCCAGGAATCTTGAGTAAGGATTGAACCCAGTGTCTTGAGAGCTGGTTAGCTGGTTAATAGGTGATCTAAGAAAAGGGTAATTGTAAGTGTGGTTTTATTTTATTTCTGCGTGTCTGTTTTGTTAATCTTGGAGTAAGAAGAAATGCATTCTTTACTTTCGTTTGTTTTTTTTTGTTTGTTGTTCCACAGAAAGGGCACCTGGCAAACCACTGAGGAATTTCAGCAGAATCAGAATATTCCTCAAGAGGGGGGACAGGACGACAGCTGTAATGACCAACGTTTCCAAGGAGTACTCAAGGTTACTGAGGAGGTAGCGAGGTAGTTCCTTGCTAAGCAGTATGGAAGGCAAGTTGGGCAGTGCTGCTATTAGGAATTGCTTTGGAAGTAGGGGCCGTACCAGGGTGTCTCCACAGAGGGACAGTGGTTTCAGCACCTGAGCCTTGATGGTCACTCACAGTTTTCTAGCACACACAGAGGAAACTGGACAGTGTGACCCTGTTTACCACAGTCCTACTATGTTTTTTAAAAATATTAAATTACAGCTTTTCTACCCCAAAACAAAGGACCCCCTCGGAGTGTTCATTGCCCACCCTTGGTATTCACTCTAAATGACCACAAAGGACACTCAAACTCTCCCCACTGCAGAGGAGTGCAATTTTTCATTGGGTTGGGGGCTATTTTCCAATGCAGAAATGATCCCCTGGACATTATAACATATGCTCAGTTCATATTTACCTGATCTATCAGAGGCAAAAGCAGTTTTGACAAGAACAGTAATTACAAGAATGTAATGTTCATTTCTACAGAAGGCACGGTGTCTGCATGCCTGGGAAGGGCCCAAGATGCTTACAGCATTTCTATTTTCCATGCTGTGGTGAATTTGGAACCTTTACACAGCTTAAGACAGAATAAATTTCACTCCAGCACAAATCTCTTGATCATTTCTCCTTCAAATGTGGGAAAACAACACTGAGAATGTGGAAAGTGTAGAGCACATCATAAATCCATGGACACAGGAACTCAGAAAGCTGCATAAGGCACATAAGGTCTGCTATAAAGGAAGCACTGTGCTTTCATATTATTTTCTGTTTAAAATCTACATGTGTGGTTTGGGACAAAGGTCTTTTAGTGTGGAAGAAAGAAGGTTCAGTGTTTTTCTTCTTCTTCTTTTTTTTTTTTTTTTTCCTAAGGAGAGGTATGTCTCTGGAGAGACAGTGGAGAGATGTGCTCCAGTCTCTAGCACACACTGTTGCAGGAAAGGTGACATTTTTGAAACCACAGAAATAATAATGAGGAGAACTCAGCACCCAGGATATAGTTCACATCTCAATAACCAACAGGTGTTTAAGTAACGATAGAGGTTTGCACTCTGGCTGTCATTTGGTGAGTTTCATTACGGATTTCTGATCCTAAAATTGGGGTGTCTTGAGGAAGTCTTCCTCCACCACCTGATGCTATCATAAAGCATACATGGTCTTTCCCTCTTCTCAGGAAGGCAGAGTGACCCTGACAGACTCACCATGTAGCTGCTTCTGTCTCAGCAGCAGTACTAGAAGTGCCACCGGCATATTCCTACTGCTGTTTTAGAGAACAGATCCCGGACACTGAAGAAGAGTTTATATAACTGTGTTGCCTGGTTTCTTAGGGCATTTGACTCTGTTTCACAGAGCCTGGGAAATCTTCAGGTTTCCTTTTTGCCTCAACATGCCTTATCTTTTCCTTGTCACTGGTGAAATGCAGAATTAAACATACACATAATCTAGACAATCTAAAAACAAATTGTAGATGAGTCATCTATTTAATGGAAGTAAAATTGGCAGCATCAGCTGTCACAATAAATGCTATCAACTCTATTTTTACTAGCATATGCGCTATATTGGGGAGAGACACAGAACCTGAATTTTGCAATTCACATTCACTGTGCCTATCAGCAGCAGCAGAGTTTATGTGGGGCTCGCATCCCTTCACTTTCCGTCTTTACACAGTAGATTTCATTCTATGAGCCAAATGAGTCATTCTAAGCTCCCTTGAAGAGAAAGGAGCATTTTAGAGACCCATTCAGTTGGACTAGATGATCGTTGTAGGTCCCTTCCAACAGAAATATTCCATTCCATCCCATCCCATTCCATTCCAAACCTTTCTATGCCATTGCCATTTTAGTTGTCTAGCTTTAGACGGGATAGATTACGTTCTAGGCACCGCTAATTATACTGACTTGAAGCTGTCTCTAAATAGAGCCCAGTGTGAACAGTTCAGATATGGTCTTTGATACTGCAGCCAGGTACACCTGCATTGAGCCCACCCTTTCATGCCTGAAGCAAGGGAGATGTAGTTCTCACAGTGCTGCTGGCTGCAGACTCACACAACTTCTACTCTCTGTTGTAAAGTTAAATGAGAAGTAACCAGAGTTTCATGTATGGTGAAGCCCAGGTTTTGCCCTCTTTCACACCGATGAAACCTCAGAGATTGTTCCCAACACAACCATGGAACAACCCCTAATGGAAAAAAGTGATCATGCCATGGAAACGCAGTGGGACAATATTAGGGTAATAGGTTTCTAGCTCCTTTCCTGAAAGCACGTGTCAGGATATATTCTCACCTACCCTGTGAAACTGTCAAAGGAGTATCAGTAGGACAGTTATAACCACAGTGTGGGGTGACTGAGCAGGAACACCTAAGACCCCACAGACCTCCACAAGGACAAATCAGACCAAAGCACAGGTTGTTTTAGGAGGAATATGGCCTGACTTCTTTGAAAGAAATCATAACCTTCATATTATCTGTGGCATCTTAAAATGTTTTTTTTTTTCCTAATTCAGCCTAACTTTTGTTATACTACATTTTCATCCTTTCCTTATATAAATGCACTTTTTGTTCATTCAAAGAAGTATTTTAAAAACTACACACCTCACAAGCAAGATTTCTAGTCCAAATAAATCTGTACAGTATACACACTTGTTTGTACATATTTGTTAAATTGTGTGGTGGAAAGGAAAAGTAAGATAATATTTTCTTCAATGGAGGCTTGTTTAGGTGCAATGAATTTCAAAAGTTATTATTATTGCTTTAAGAAAAATTATTTTTGCTTGCAGCACAAACATGAAGAAATGCCAGCGTGAACTAGAATTAAAATGATGTGAAAGATTAATCAAATTCTTGGAAATCACGAAGACTGTTTCACTGTTCTTTATTCTACAGCACTCCAAATTGCAGAGCAGTGAGGTAGCTTGTATTTGGCTACTGCTGCTCCCGGTGGGCTGCTGTGGGAGAACAATTTCTCTACTCCATAAACGTGGGTTTTGACAAAAAATTAGAAAATCCAGGTTCCCTATTCAAGGAGGTTTGTCTGTGCCTGACCATTTATGATTCAAAGTTACAGCCACCCCAACAGCATCTCCCGTTGTGAGAAGCAAAGTCTTCAGTAGGCTCCACAGAGAATCAGTGGGAAACCCTCATGTACACGGGATTCTGATACCAGTAGCAGCCATTGTACTACCTGATCCCAGGCCCCTAGTTCCCCTGGGGTCCTTCTACAGGTGCTGCTGGAGGCAGTTATGACCCTCCCCTTGAGTCAGCCTCAAGAGAATCCTGTCATCCTTCTCTATACAAGAATTCCAGGGACACAGCTAACTAAGCCAGCTCACCTCAGTTCCTAAAACTGGACTCTCCTAGCTGATTTCATTTGACTTCTCAGCAAAGAAAGGAATAAAAGCTGTTGCGCAGTTGTGAGGGAGGCACCAGTTGTCTGGAGATCTACAAGGATCTGACTGCTCACCATAATGCCATTTCATGTCTGTTTCAAGAGGTTTGTAGCAGAGAGATCAAGGACGGCAAGACTGGAAAGCACTTGTAGGAACATTAAGATTCACCATTAAGATGATGATGATGATGTTCAGTTACAGGTAAAAAGCTATAGCCACAGAGCAGATAATGAAAGCAGTAAGAGTACTTGGGATATCAATCTCTTTACAATACCTGTTCCTACACATAGATGTTTGCCTACACGTGTACAGTACTTTCTGCGACAAAGTATCTTCAATTCTGCAGAAAGTCAACATGGGAGTCTGGGTCAAACAAATGTCACAGTCTCTCACATGTGCAGAATTTTCTAAATACTAATGCAAGCTTTTACTGCATTGTGTGTAAAGAGGGAAACAGATAGCGTTTCAAAAATTCTGCCTTAAAATCCAGGCAGATTCCAGCAGGCACCACAAACCTGTCTTAGCACTACAAGCTGCAGGAGACAGGGGCTTGTATTGAAAAATTTTGTTCTACCATACCATGTAATAAACAGCTCTTTAAAAGACCTCTTCTGGTTACTGGCAGTGTAGGTAGGAGAGCTAACCTCCCACCTACTGGAACTCTCTCAAATCCATGGAAAGAATATCAGTGATTTTACTTTGCAACTGGCTTTAAAAGCATGCATATCTCACATAAAATAAAAGAAGCTGTCTGTGTGTGAAACAAGAGTACACATATTGTCAAACTTTTCCAAATAGAGCTGGCTTATTTGCCATTGAAATCATGCCCATCAAGTATCTGAAGACATTTGTTACCATGATTAACTTTGTTATTCCTAGAATCCACAGATAACCCCTACTGAGAATTGCTGTATTTCCTATAAATTCTCAAAAGTAAATATATTTTTTCCTAAAACTGTTACCAGGTTATCATAGCTGACTGTCCTCTGCAGTTTTCCAAGGAATCTTTGTGATCCTATATGGAAAAGTATGGTGTGTTACATATGGAAACACGTTTGCAGTACATACTGGGCTTGGAAACTTCCATGGCTTGGAAATGTCATAACACTGAAGGATTTATTCTATCATCGATAGAAAGTTCAGATCTTTCTGAGAATCTTTGTTCAGCCTAAACCCTGAAATAAGCATGGATGTTGTCTCTTTGGATCTATAAAGAGAGTGAATTTTAAGCTCAAACAAATGCCCAGCATTAAAATCTCCATCTTGAAAAGACAGAGTGAGTTTTAATAGGCATCTCAGTGCCAAAACATGTCAGTCAAATTATTATTGGCTCTAGCTGCACTCTCACAAGCTGTTACATTCTTTACCTGCAGCAGAGTGGCACTCAAAAAAGGTGCAAAATTCTTCTTTGCTTTTGGAAACACCAATGAAAACAAACAAAAAAAAAAACAACCCCCCCAAAAAACCCAACCAACCCAAACCCTCCAATCTAATTCACAGAACTGAAAACCTCTGATCTACACACAGAAGTGCAGACCCACAAAATTCAGTAGGAACAGTCCTTCGAGAAATAGAAGTAAGTCCAGAAAGCCAAAATTTTTTATAATTACTGTGAAATCCATAGAAATGTCCGATAGCTGACATAAACTGAAATGGACATGAATTCTAGCCTTATTACTCCTGGTACCACACATGCATGTGTGTGCGTGTATGCACAGTGTTACATCAAGTTGCACAAGTCACAATAGTCTCAGGTTTACTCTTATCCCAGTTCTCAATTTTTTAAAACATGACTGCACATTGCAAATAAGATCAGTCTCACTGAAGTGTGACATGGTTCATATATTCCCAGGATGCAAATTTTCTTTAGAGAAACGAAATACATAAGAAGAAGGGGAATGAGGAGAGAAAGAGAGGGAAGGGCACATCAGAATTGTTGTTTTTAGATCACAATGTTTTGAAGTGTGATCTGCCCTTTAAGATTTCCCAGCTGCCCTGTCTTCTTTTTTGTTCCTGCTTTTTTTTTTTTTTTTTTTTTTGTGAGGGAAGGGTTGAGACGGGAGGGAAAATCATATATACACAAAATAGCTTTGTCTAGAAACTCTAAAAGTGTGTTTGGCCTTGCAGAAAAGAAGTCCTATATGAATTTGAGGAGTGGAGGTTAGGTGGTGTTTTGTGGGGAATCACACTGCTATGTAATTACAGATCCCATATATATATAAACAAACTCCACCTTAAGATCAGCAGAGAAAAGACTTGCTTACTTGTCTGATGGCCAAGAAAAATTAAACTAGAGCAGGCTATAAATAGAATGAAGAAGAAAACTGAGAAAAAAATCTCTGATGGCTGAGAGAATGTACTTTTCCTCGCAAAAGTGTTAGAGTTCTGCTTACAACTTTGCTAGATCTGGTATAAGACCCTTTTTCTTCGAACTTCATGAGAGCTGTCACGACACAGATCTTTCCTGTAGAACTTTTAGACCATCCCTTGGGCATGCCTCCAAATGAGCATCAAAAATTCGTTTCAAGACAAGGCTCAAAGTGCATTTCAGATAACATGAAAGGAATAAAGAGCAAGAAATTCCACAAAAACCTGAAGCCATTCCTTGCCTGTGTTCTTTTTTTCCAGGTAAGAAAAGTACAGCCTTTTATAATTCCCAATCTTCCACAGCTCCAGACTCAGCTCACTGTGTTGATCCACGCTTGCTCTGACAGTCTCTAAGGGGTGATCTGCCACCTGAGAACTTCCAGACACAACTACATCATCTGCTCACAGCTCTCCTGCCTCCCGACATAAGAGCTGGAGCTGGAGCCAGGCAGCAGGAAGCACCTGTAAGTATTTTACATCCATCAGGGACAACACCTCCCAACTCACAGACTTCTCATCTGGCTGAATACAGTCAGGGACCTACCCCATCCTTCTCAGGTAGCCAAAACCCTGGCCAGGGTGCTCATAAAGCCACAGCTCATGGGATGAAGGTATTTCCTCTCTGCCATAAAATGCATCATTTACTATCACAGCCTTTTTCTCCACTGGGAACAGCTGGCAATGGGTATTTGCTCCTCTCACCCTTCCTCCTCTTCTCCCTCCCTTTTTCCACCACCCCTGTGCATGCTAAGCCCCAGGAGGTTTCACAGGAAGGAAGGAGGAGGTTGTACATTGTCTGAGAAGGGTGTATAAGCTGCCCTTCTGGCACAGAACTAGAATCAGGACGTTGTTTAGCTACATGTCTGAACCAGAGAAATAGGCACAAAGAAGCTAGATGCCATTGGGTGTTCACAACGAGTAAATTAGTCATTAACCAGCTCATCAACACAGCTGCAATTCTCGCTCCTTTCCTCTCTGACTTTCACTATGCCCGGTAGTATCCTCACAGCTACAGCACAATGGCAAATGTACTTTGGATTATTCCATGTTTACTGCATAACACAGCAGTTTCTCAAGACAGCGCTGGAGGCAAGGCTACCTACATGCTCTGGGGTCTATCCGGGAAGTCACGTCATCTAGTCAAGATAGGAGGAGACAGAACCACAGACAGGACTACCAATGATGTAGCTCAGACCAGAGACAGGATCAAAACCAGGGCTACAATAGAGGCCAGGTGTCCGTCCTGGAAATCCAGTCAGCCACTCAGGGCAGCAAGAGACAGGCACATCCACAACATCACTCAGGCATTCTGGGGGCCCAAGACTCAGCTTAATGGAGCTCATGGACCAATGGACAGGGGCTGCATGGATGGAGGCCCTGGGTAATGTCGGTCAGGGCAACTAAGGGCTTGTGGTGCAGTCAGGGCCCTGACCACTGTAACTTGACAACAGAGCATGTAACATGAGGGAATTAGTGTCCTTTAGTAATCTAGTAGTGCTCTGTCCCATTACTCAACCCACCTCAGCACATAGACTCTTAAAGGGATGGTCCTTCAAGGGATCGGTAAACTCAGTAGATCCATATATTAAATTTCCAGATAGTAGTTGTCATGCAGATAACCAGTGCTTGTCCAGCTGCCTTGACCCAAGAATTCAGTAGTGCACATGAAAGAACCTAGCACCCCTGCGTAGACACCCAGATCAATAGGGGGATATGGTGTACTTCATGGCATTTCCAACATCTTGCCATCTTTAAGAATAAAACTGTGAATGGAGTACAGAAATTTGCAGAAGTCTGGAAATAAAAGAAGCATTTAAATTGTGCTCCCCAACCCTTTATCCTGGTCTTTGAGATCAACACATCTAACACTTTGACTGGCTCCTTGAAGCCAACTGGAGGAAAAGCCTCACTTGCTTTTGTTTGGGTTCAGCTAGACCTCTTAGTAACACTTAGTAATGCTTGGTTACGTTAATGATTCAAGGCAGTCAGAATGTTCTCCTTTATTTTAAACTCTGTGAGATAAGACCATCAGATGCTCCTGCAAGCCTATCTGAGGACAAGGTATCTCTGCCTGAAGAGAGCCACTCAACCCTGTTTTCTAATGTAACATCTTTACCGACAGTACTGTCTCTGCTCCCCTGTAGCCTAAACATATTTTTGCAGTCTAAATTCAAATTTCCACTTTGGTACAACCAGGCATTTAAAGCTTTAATCTTAATCTTCAAGTCTGAGAACAAACCCCCTCATCTAAGGGGTGCCATTTCCAGTCTGAACCACCCTTGCTGTAAAGTATTCCATTTTATAAACCCCAGTCCTTGAGGGCAAACAGCTAATTGTCTAAATGGTGTTGTGCAAATATTCTAGAGGTGAACAATCCCCCAAACACCTGCTGCTGTAGTTAATGACTGTGCATTTACTTCTAGCCATAACATGCATATGTATAATCTCTGTCTGTGAAGAACCATTACGGAAAAAGTTTTAAAAAGGCAGGCATGTTCAATCCACCTTCTTCCAGCTTTTCTTTACCAGAAAGACAGAAAGAGAATGCGCAGATAAGTGTGATCTCAGACCAAACAGCAAGAGGATTTAATTCCTTTTAATATATTCATGTGTCAGAAGGCACACATACATAATGAAGGGCTTCTATTTTGTATGGAAATGTGGCCATGCAGTGACTGGATGATAAATCACTTCCCAACCTTGACAATTTTCTGCAAACAAGATTTAATATAAGGCAGCCCACTGGCTGTGCTGCTTGCCTCCCACATGGGCTGTGGAATCCCTCAGAAGCAGGGCAGGGAGGGGGATCAAAACCAGTGCGGCAGCCCCTGCTCCACAGGAGGGCTATTGACCGTTCTGGTTTGCTGTCCTCCCCCCCAGCACCAACTTACTCGGGTGCCCCACACCCTGTGAAAGCATCCCAAAAATGGCTCGGAGCAATAAGCGAGAGCAGAAATGAGTTCTTTCACAAGCTGAGATGGCAGTTTATGCCCAGAAGCAAAAGAACTGATAAACCTCATAATACTTTAACCTCACAAGTTAACTGCAGGTATTATTCCTATTCAAGTGCTTAATCCTGCTCTGACTCTCAAATCGTTTGCCTCCATGTCCCACAGCAAAAAATTCCACAGGTTGATTAGATGCCACTTTAAAGTTTACTGCCTTTCAAGTGCTTTAAATGTGTACTCTTCATTTTACCATGTTGATCCAGCATGAAGAGATAAATGGAAGTGTCCAGTTAATTACAACCCAGTCAGCTCTCTTCCTAGTAGAATGACAGCTGGTCAAGTAACCAAGAACTTCTAATGGCAAGAATGTTCTTAAACTAAGGAGGTTGAGGTTCCAGCCATCTTAGATGGATGTGAGAAATGACAAAGAATGTGAGGCCATGTTTTCTTAAGTGGCCTATCCTTGTTCCCAGAGAAAGTTTATAACTTAGATTAGTGATATATTGGAAGAATCCTCACTTTAATTAACACATGAAATCCAGAAGTTTATTCCCTCTATCAAAAACAAGACAGAATACTTTCATAAATGTATATTTCTTTCAGAGGCAAATCAGCTCTCACAATAATCAGTGTAGCTGGACCTTTTTGGCTGAGAAGGAGCATTGCAATGGTAGTTCAAAAACTTAGAATCAGTATCTGAAGTTCTTCAGTACAACAACTCTTACTCCTTCATTGTTTGAGTCAGGATGTTCACTTTGTATGAGTCTGCAGAAAAACACAAACATACATTAGTATGCTTTTTACCATACATTTTAATGTCAAAAAGACTAGTTCCATAAAACCAGAATCCTTAATAGGAACATGTTAAACTAGAATAACCTTGTATCATGGAAACACTTCTAAATTTTGAATGGAATTTTCTGCAAAGTTTAGTTTCAGTAATTTGACACTCACCTGGAATATAGGTCAAAACCTTGTTTCATTGAAAAAATACTTATTTATTTAAATATACAGGACTGATCTGAGATGACAGAAAGACTAAGCTACAGATCTTCCAAGAGACACACAGCCAGCAATCATCCAACATAAACCGTAAGTATCTAAGTCTCAATAAAGCAGTGGAGTAGTAGGCCTAGCCAGACACTGTATAGTCAGGACCTGAGGGGGGAGCCTGAAATGGATTAAAATTACTCCATTTGAAAACTTGGTAGAACTTCCTTTTTCTATATGCAAAAAAAAAAAAAAAAAGGAAATCCTCTTACCATGTGTTAGAGATCAAACTGCCTGGGAAGGAGGAAAAACTAAGGACCACCTTGATATGAGACAGGAGAGAGACGCACAAGAGGCTGACCAAATAACTTCAGTGTAGATGATGGCCTACTGACTGGGGCTGTCAGCTGGGATATAAAAAACTGAATTTAAACCTCTGCTAAGTCATTCTCTGCCAACCCACACAAGTGCCCTAAGTAGACAGCTCTTAGCTGTCCCATGATATCTTTGCACATGTGTGTGAAAATATTTTACAAGGTCTTTCAGTTTTCCTTGGCCTTGCCACTATACAAGTAAAGAACCTTTCTTGAACCTCAAACACTTTCATGGGATGAAGCACTCGTCTTTCTGCTGTTGAAAGCTGTGCATTTTTAAAGCCGCCTGAAAATTTTGACACAGGAACTGGCTGTGTTAGTTCTGCAGAGGATTCTGCTATGCAAATGGGCATTGAAGTAATAAAATCATCAAAGCAATGCTAGCTATTCAACAATGAGCTGTCATTTGTTGCCAGAGAGACACTGTGTTGAATGAAATGCGTTTAGAAAAACATTACTACAAAGGGAAAATATGAGTAATCAACCTAAAGCAATGAGCCGTGGAAGCTTGTTTTATGAAATGTCTTCCGGACTGTCTCAAAACATTAGACATGCTGACAGAGGTATCAGAGAGGTTTTCTGTTATTTCTTATAGAGGTAGTTTCAATTTTAGATTCAACACCCCAAAACTATACCATCTTGGTCTACCTGTCATATTAAGTTTTTGAATGACTGAAAATCTGAATGTCATGAGACAACCTGAAAGAACTTAATTCCAATCAACACACTCATGGTTATGCCTTTTTTGTGGGATTTTTTTGGTGTGTGTGTGTGAATGTCCTTCTCTAGTTCTTCCAATACGGCTACCTCCCCCTTCCTTGAAGACAGAGAATCAAATCCTATACCCTGAACCTTATAATATGGGCAAAGAAACTCTCATATGAGCAGAGAAGGAAAATTACATTTCAGGAAATTAAGCTGAGGTCTCCAAAATGATCTCCAACTTTGAAGTCTCTTGTTTTATTCAATCCATAGACTTGAAATATAACACAGCCTAACCGGCTTATGATGAACCAAAAATTCAGTTTGCACATAAGCAGCTTTCTTTATGGCGTGCCATATTCTGCATGGTTGCAAAGTAATCTGCTGATAATATGGGCTAGTACAAAAGTAATACTTTCTCTACCAGGAGCAAGAAGACAGCACAAAAGGAACTGTGCCTCTTTAAAGCATGCATTTTTTTCCTCAGGTGCTCCTGGAGTTACACAACTTTGATTTTGCTTAGGTTGAGAAAACATACTGGGAATCACACTGTAGGCCTCATTAGCCTGCTGGGTGATTTTAATAACCTGCAAATATTTGATTAGGAAAAAATTATCTCCTTACAAATGAAATTAAGGAGATATACAGGCAAGTCTGGTCATATCAGCATTCCATTTATTGGCATACAAATGTGACTTTGGTCATCTTCATGGAATAAATAAGTGTATCGGCATATTCTCTATCCTGTACAGGTAAGCAATGCCTACTATATCAACACCAAGAGGCCAAGAGACATGGAAGCTTGCTTCCATTGCCTTTGCCTTTTTTGTTTCAAGGGTATATGATGAGTTGTGAGTTTAACAAAGTACATTTTCAAGTAAAACATGGAGGCAAAGAGAAATCACAAGTGGGTATGAACTCCCACCTGGGCCTGGAGCTTTCTGGATTAGCCAGTCAACAGACCAGGAAGGCAGAATAAAACAAACAAGACCTAATCCTCTTATCCTTTGCATTTTAACTGGTTCTTAAAACACAGACTGCAAAACACTCATCAAATAACAAAAACACAACTCATAGCAAATCTTTTTCTTTCCTTTTAATTTTATTTTCTTTCCATTTTGTTTCAAGCCTTCTTAGCCAATTTAGGTGTCAACCTACCTTGTAGAAATGCTGTCAATTTATGACATTTTTTCCACTAGAGTGTGTACTTTTCCACTTTGGCAACTCTCCTTACTAAGAAGTGCCATCAGAATTAAAACACTTGAGGGCAGGATTATGTCTAAGTATATCCATTACTTTTTCTCCAGGAAAATCAACTGCTGTTGTCACTTGATAGCTACTTAATCTGTTACAATGGGATTTTTTTTTTCTGTCATTCTGCTTTGACTGACTGATGCAGAGTCTCCTATGACATTTCCCTGGAGAATTTTACCTCTGGTCATATACATTGGTCATCAGCAAAGAAAATAACATTCCAGGCATGCAGCTGTTTCTAACAAATTGCAGGCATGACATCTGAGCCCTTACCGAGCCATCATGTCTGGTCTGTAGTGCCATCATACCTCAAGGACCTACCTGTTCTACCTCCTCTGAAGGAACCCCGATGCTAACCCAGATAGCTCTGAGGTCAGATGAGTAGCCTATCAAAACAAAGTGAAACAAGATGACACATTCATCTGACCAAATCTTACTGCCTAAATACTCTTGGTAGCAGGCATACAAAAAGTCAAGTAATTCTAGATGTGATCTTTCTCCTGAAGTTGGAGTGCATCTGAATAAAAGGCTTTAGTATGACCTTGCCATTACTACCCGCCTAGTTGAATGCTACAGCCCAGGGAAAGGTTGTTGATAATATAGACACATTTGACAATGCCCAGAGGGGAATGATAGAATTGCAGACCAAAGGACAGCAGCAGGATTAGATGAAGATCCACTATTCAGAACTTTTCTTGTTTTTTTTTTTCTCACTCTCCAAAATCCTTCATTAGTGTTACCTTCATGCTTATCAATGACATGGTAAGTTTGCTGATATCCCAACAATCCACTGAAAACACTCCACTTCTTCCTGTACTGAGTGGACACCAACCCAAAATTCAATTATGCCACAAGAAGTATTGTCTCCCAAGTGTCTCTGAATGGATTTAGGCAACCGAGGGAGACGGATTATTCAAATATTATCATTATACTCAGGCATATTTTGTGCCACATGGTCAACCTCAGGCGTCCAAGAACTATGAGTAAGCACTCTACTGCCACACAAAATGGAGAGATTTAGTTTCTTTGAAAACAGAAAACAATAACAGCAAGTTTTGTCCATGTTCAGTTTTTAACTCCAATTACCTTGCTTGTGACATTTAGTTTTGCCAGCTCTTGCAAATTTGTATAAAGGGATTTTGGCCCCATGCGAATTAATTACGCACTCCTTCAGCCCTATGACAATTCTTCAGTGCCCAAAGAAATCTGCCCTTTGTGTCCACTACACATCTGCAACAGGTCTTCACCTTCTGACCAAATCTGGAATGGTAGTTTCCAGAAGATTTCTTTACACCTCACTCAATGCCAAGGCAGAAGTAATTACTTGAGAGGTATGTTGTCCCGTTTATTTCCTGGAATGGAAATTAAAGGAGGATGGTGAGGAGGGAAGAGAGAACACGAGTGTAAACTGACCCATTTTTTTGTATAGCGATGGAGACAGCTCAGCTGTCCTAAAAGGACGGGTAGTTTCTGTTCCACTCCCATCCCAGGAAAATAACATCAGATGCTGTCTCTCCTTTAGATTCTCTGGTAGCCTGAGCAAAATGAATAGAGGAAGGGATGGCTTAGCCTCCTGCAGAAACCCTCACTGACGGCTCTTCCCCACAAGGCAGCCAGTCAGAAGCATCCTGTGAAAAAGCCAGCTGTAGACTCCAGCTTGGCACAGCTACCTGACAGCTAGCAGCAGGGGTCAAAGACATATGATTAAGGTGAGAGGTTCACCAGCTGGCGCTGCTGCTAGAATGAGCTCAGAGACAAGGGTGGCTCCAGATGGAAGCAGTTGCCGATGCTATTAATAAATCCTGTGCTCTCTGTCCAACCCTCCAGCTCCATTCTGCTTCCCAAATATCCAACTAGACTAAAAAGTAGATTCAGGCTTCTTTGCACAACTCCAGCAATAGAAAGTGAGAGGAGCCAACCCTGCAGAGTATTTGTGGCCTCAAGAACTTTCCTGAGCGGCCAAGGGAAGACATCATGACCCAAGGCTCTCCCAGCCTTGGCATGACAGGCATGGTCACAGCAAGTGCCTTGGGCTAAGGCAAATCAATTTAGTCTTGTGGCTGTTCCAGTTCACCCTGAGCCAGTCGGGGATCTGGCCTAGCTGGGTGTATCAGCATGTGGCATAAAGCCAGCTGTGCCATCCCCTTCCCTAGGGCTCCAAAGTCGGAATTCAGATTTTATTTAGCTGGGCTGCTCTGCTCCAGCATCACTAGGCTGGACATCTTTTTTAGAGATTACATTTTACATGTATGTTTTAAATAAATAGCCTGTATTTTAGGAGCACTTAGCCATAAGTATATAAACTGCTCTGAGGTTTACCCCATTGGAATTAGAATGAATCTAATTCATAATTCAGACATCAGGCTAGAAAGAGCTCAGCTTCACTCCTTGGACCTATAGCTTGATGTCTGAACTGCCCACGAGACGCCCTCTAATCCCAATAGCTGTAACCTAACCTCAGAGTGGTTTCTAAACTTACTAAATAAATATACTTTTTAAAGAGGAATGCACCATATTTATTAGGGGTTTTGCTCTGTTCAGGCAGACTGTCATTTTAGAGCTGTTCTTATGAGAGAGGCTGTGGAGAGACACAACTATATTCAAGAAAAATTTCAGACCATACTTCTTTTTTTTTTTTGAAAAAGAAAAAATCTAGACGACTCTCTTTAACTGAATACAGAAAGTATCTGAAGGTAGAAATTCTTAAACTACAGAGGGCCACCTCCCATAAGCACTTACCCATGCAAAAACTTTTCTTGCATGGTTAGCCATACTGCATTCACTATGACTGCCCTCTTCAGAAGGTTACCAAAGAATGAGCCTAAGCTGTCTACTCTTGTGTTCATTTTTCAGTCAACATTTTTACTGCATGCTCACACACTGTACTCAGGTAAATCAAAAAATATCTTCCCAGTTAAACTGGAGTGACAGCCTGTGGTTTTTCGTTAGTTTTTCGTTAGTGTCTCTTCACTCCCACTTTGTACCAAAATCTTGTTCATTACCAAGAATTACTTTATAAGCATTAGTGTATGAAGACAGAAAAGCTGAATCTTCAAAGCAGTGCTCTTGCAAGAGGAAGGAATACATTAATAGCATGAAAGTCTGGCTGTCTGATCAGATCATGGATTTCAGATTTGATCTTCATTGATAATTTTTCAACTTCACTCAACACTTTGTATGCTGGAAAAGGACTGTGCAGCAGGGACTTTTCTGAGTGCCTTAATACCACAGACTGTATCTGGTCAGTCTGTCTGCTCTCCATGTGTGCCTGGCTTTACGGCAAATAAATGCCAGAAATAGCATTCCTACAGGATTTCCAGTTCAAAAGCCACAAGAATGCTCTTTCTCATGATATGGCACCGTGCAATAAAATGGTGTCATCTGGAAAATTACAGTCTTGGAAACAAATGTTTTTCCCTCTTCACTGATTTAAATGATCTAAAAATAGATGGGTGGTCACATAACTTTCATATTTGTCAGGGGGCCCCCTCGTTTTATCTTGTGACAGTACGAGAAACGTATCCCATAACAAGGTAGACTGATCTTCCTAAGGAATCCCCTAGGAATATCTTTTTTCTTTAATTGTGCAGACTCCTCAGAAATAAAACCTGAAAGCAATTCATCAAAGTTTGAGAATCTATTCAAGGTCACTCCACGCAATGATTTCAGGGAGTATATATAATACAAATTTAGGGGAAGAAGGAAGGAAATGTCACGGACTAAACTTCTCTGCAGTTCTTCTTTCTGTTTTCTTAAGTAAGACTTCTTAAAACTGACTCCATATGAACACAGACTGTCACATTTGTTGGCTGAGAGAAACATCACTTTAATCTGCCTCCCTGATCAGCACAGCTGAGCCTCTCTTGAATGATGTTTATCTCTTGACTTCAAAAAGCAAGAAAACTTTGCAGGTGAGAAGCCACGGAAGAACTTAGCATAAGAAACCAAGGCTTCTAAATGTTCGATTGATCAAGGAAGAAGCCTTTTGGTTTTTAACTAGGATAACAGCTCAAAATTATTAGGATGGATTATTTATTGTTTAAGGAAGGTCACCAAACTAACAAAGCCACAGGTATGTTCTTCCTTCCCCATTATTTCTAACTGCGCTCCTCAAACTTCCCATAAAAAAAGCTTCTCAACACTTTTGTCACCGTTTGAAGCCAGTGTAAGCACAGATGTTTTTGAAGGGGTTTCAAAACACCGCCTGCTGTCTCTAAAATCAACCAGCCATGAACCAGCAATAGTTCCAATCTCCATGTACTTGCTGACTTTTGCAGAAGCTCAAAGAAAAAGCATGATCCCCATTTTGAGAGTGTCTTATTCCCATCTTTTTTTGACCATTTTTGCATGATCAGTAAAAAATCTTGAACTATAAACTACCTCATTACAAGTCTAGCTTTTTATTTCCATCTGACAGGATTCATGCTTTCACTATTAAGAGTTCAAGGGTTCAGGACACACTGATGGTCTGAAGCTGCACAGACACAGAAACTCTGGCAGTCTCGTGAATATTACATTTGCAATTCTATATATATTCTATATCACATCAAGGATCAGAGATTCCTTATAAGTAAAGTAAGCAATAAATTGCAGTGTCTGAATGTGTCTTTGCAGTTTTCACTGACTCACTTCTGAGAAATGCTGATGATGGAGAAAAGAACAAGTTTACAGGTAGAGAGTAGAATACCAATTATCATGACTGGCATGATAAATTTCAGGCAATGAAAGCGCACTGCAACAATTAAAAAGAGTGTACATCAACTAAAGGCTGAACTGTTTTTCTTCTGATAATGATCCTGTTAATACCTCTTAATACCCTACCAAACTGATACGTGCAAGCAAAACTCCAATAGACCTTACAAGACTTTTAGCCTCTCTTGCTCTTAGAAAAGGATGCTGTTTTCTTTGTTGACATCTAGCTTTCTGATGGCAGCTCTATACTAGTTATTAATAATATACACTACAAATTGCCCTATAAACTCTAGAACCAAAAGACATATTAAAAAATAATTTTTCTAAGTGGGAAAGCCTGCCGTTCCTCAGAGCAAGTCCTTTGCTGAAAGTACTTCCTCGTGCAGCCCCAATAATTAACATCTCCTGGACTGAAAACAAAACACCTCTATTTGGCATACATAGAAGAGAAATTTGCATGCAAGCTTTCTTCCACATACTTTTGTTCAACAGCTGTATACGAGATAAGCCAGGACAGGCACTGACATGCTATCACATGAAATACACATGTGAGCCATAAGCCTGCTAGAAATTCTCAGAACCACATCATCTCACTTGTCATATTACTCGGCTTCATTCCTACACCGATGGAGTATCAGCTTCAGAGTCTCACTAGGAAAAACAGACATCTTACATTTTGGTTTCAGGCGTTTGGTCATCCACATCGACAGCAATATTGTAGCCATGTTTTAACCATATATCATTATTTTTCTTCATCTTTACTTACACTTTCTGAAAGGTTATCTGGCAATTATGAACAACGGACATATCCTTCTCTTACAGGTGGCAGAAAAACAATGGCTAGTGACACTTCAACCACAGGAAAAAATGCTCCAAAATCTGTATGGAAAGAAAGTTCTGATGACCAGATTTTTAAAAGTAATTAAGCACCTGAATAAGCAGGGAGATACCTATCAGGACTTTTAAATTACTATATTTTTAATTGTCTAAAAGCTAGTCCTCTTTAAGAAGTGGAAGATATTAAATAAGCCTCAGAGCTAAGTTACATTTTGTGAATATTCTTTTTAAGTTCATGGTAGTTTGCTTTCTGTTTGACTGTGTTCCTTCTCTGCAGACCATCTGCAATTGTGCCTTGGGGCATGTCCAGTCATCTGGGAAAGATTGAGTGTAATGAAGGAATGAGCAAAAATTGTGTTGCTAAAAGCTTGTGAAGGTCAAAGCACTTCCACCACAGCTTCCCACCCTCCTAAAACAAAACACAAGAGTATTTATGCAGGAAAATACACTATTTCCAAAAGCAGTAGACTCAGCTTCTTGGCCTCTCAGAGGAGCATAGCTTTGGAGTAGGGGGCTAGGAATGACAGGGAGAAAGAGACATGGAGCTATTCCCTACTCCTTGACCTACAGCACAGAGCCCTGCCCCAGATTACAGACTCAAAACCATCCATAGAGTTTCACTGCCAGATCCCACCTCATTCTTGAGCTCCTGCAAGGTCACCTCTTTGCTTTCTGCCTTTCAGTCACTGAGCCAAGGGCTTACCATCCGCAGAAGGCTGAAGTAGCAGCAGGACTGGTAACTAGCTGACAGGAAAATGAAGCTCCAAGCTGACAGAAAACATCAGCATCTCCTAGAGGGCAAAAGGGAAGAAACTGTGAGAATGAAAAGAAGCTTTCTGCCACTCTGAGCTATTTTCCTCACAGGAAGGAAATATACGCAGTGGAGTAAACTTATCAGGTTGCATAAATCAGCACAAAAGAAGCTGTGTG
This sequence comes from Ibidorhyncha struthersii, assembly GCA_013398815.1. Lineage (NCBI taxonomy): Eukaryota > Metazoa > Chordata > Aves > Charadriiformes > Charadriidae > Ibidorhyncha > Ibidorhyncha struthersii. The sequence continues at coordinate 75,267 of VZSZ01011242.1, read as the reverse complement.
TTCAGGTGGACCTTGAAGTGGCTGGAGTACCTTTGTACCTTTTGCCCTTCCGTGAAGATCAAGAGTTGGATTCAGCTGGAATTTTTCTGGTCATATCATGGAAATATCTCAAATGTAGATGTTACATAGTGCCAATCACAAAGGATATTGTGCTAGCTGGAATTGGTGAGCATTTCTTAGAGCAGACACACACACAGCATTTCTCCCAGTTGCAAAGCCCTGCTAACAAATGTTAGGCTGAGGGCTTTCTGCAGGGCAAAAGGGAACATAAAGTTTGTGTCAGCATCAGGAGGGGAGCTGCTGTTGTCCCTATAACTGTCTAAGCATTAAACAGTTAGACTAGGTTTGTATCTTTATTTTTATTCCAAGTCCACCATAATCAGCACAAGTCTCACAGCACTGAATTGCCACTTCATGTCCTAATACAGGTTACATTACCCATCATGACATGCTGTGACAACACCAAGCATACTCAAGCAGTTACTTTTAGGTGGAAAAAAATACATCAAAAATGTATTTTAATTATGGGGGTTTTGCTTCTACCTCACAAGAATGGCTGTATTCTGAGTCATAGATACTATACAAACTAAGCGCTCATGTCAGAAGTATTGCTACTTCAGAAAATGGTGGACTCTATTTATTGGAAAGCAGGCCTCAGTCTACTCAAGAAAGTCAGTAATTACCTTATCATAACTTCCGACTGGGCTGACATAATTTTGACTTCATACAGGCATTGTTGTTTAATAACAGTGCTTACTACTGAATTTAAGATTAAATATATACTCAGCTCATGTCCACACACATCCTGCCAGTGTGAAAAACTGTGTAGTCTAGAAAAAAGCAGAAGAAAAGAGCATTAAGCAGCAGGAAGAATCTTGGACCAAAATAAATGTTTTGCTCATTAGATCGTACTTTTGTCCATTTTACTGAAAAATGGAAACAGTGAAATGCAGCTTGTCTCACAAAACATCCAAGTTTTCTGCATAATTAGAAGAAGATCCTCTTTGAAGAGGAGATCTAGGGGCTGACCTGCTGGAAAGCAGCTCTGCAGAGAGGGACTTCAGAATCCCGATGGACAACAAGTTGACCATGAGCCAGCAATGTGCCCTTGTGGCCAAGAAGGCCAATGGTGTCCTGGGGTGCATTAAAAAAAGCGTGGCCAGCAGGCCAAGAGAGGTCATCCTCCCCCTCTGCTCTGCCCTGGTGAGGCTGCATCTGGAGGACTGTGTCCAGTTCTGGGCTCCCCAGCTCAAGAAAGACAAGGAACTACTGGAGAAAGTCTAGTGGAGGGCTACGAATTTGTTTCTTATGGACCATGTCTCTTATGAGGAAAGGCTGAGAGACCTGGGTCTGTTTAGCGTGGAGAAGAGAAGACTGAGAGGGGGTCTAATAGAATCATAGAATGGTTTAGGTTGGAAGGCACCTTGAAGATCATCGAGTTCCAACACCCCTGCCATAGGCAGGGACACCTCACACTAGAACAGGTTGCTCAAAGCCCCATCCAGCCTGGCCTTAAACACTTCCAGGGATGGAGCTTCCACAACTTCTCTGGGCAACCTGTTCCAGCACCTTACCACTCCCACAGTGAAAAATTTCTTCCTAATATCTATGCTAAATCTACCTTCTTCCAGTTTGCAGTCATTTGCCCTCATCCTACCACTACATGCCCTTGTAAAAAGTCCTTCCCCAGCTCTTCTGTAGGCACCCTTTAGGTACTGGAAGGTCTCCCCAGAGCCTTCTCTTCTCCAGGCTGAACAACCCCAACTCTGTCAGCCTGTCTTCCTAGGAGAGGTGCTCCAGCTCTCTTATCATCTTTGTGGCCCTCCTCTGGACCTGCTCCAACAGATCCATGTCTTTCCTATGTTGGGAGCTCCAGAGCTGGACGCACTACCCCAGGTGGGGTCTCACCAGAGTAGAGTAGAGGGGAAGAATCACCTCCCTTGACCTGCTGGCTAGACTTCTTCTGTGGCCTTCTGGGCTGCGATCACGCATTAGTGGCTCATATTGAGCTTCTCATCAATCAGCACCCCAGGTCCTTCTTCTCAGGTCCATTCCCTGCCAAGCCTATATCTGTGCTTGAGATTCCCCCGACCCAGATGTAGGACCTTGCACTTGGCCTTGTTGAACTTCATGAGGCTGGCATGGGCCCACCTCTCCAGCCTGTCCAGTTCCCTCTGGATGGCATCCCTCCCCTCTAGTGTGTNCTGCCAAGCCTATATCTGTGCTTGAGATTCCCCCGCCCCAGATGTAGGACCTTGCACTTGGCCTTGTTGAACTTCATGAGGCTGGCATGGGCCCACCTCTCCAGCCTGTCCAGTTCCCTCTGGATGGCATCCCTCCCCTCTAGTGTGTCTACCTCACCAAACAGCTTGGTATCATCAGCAAACTTGCTGAGGGAGCACTTGATCCCGTTGTCCATATCTCCAACAAAGATGTTGAACAGCACGGGTCCCAGTACTGATCCCCAAGAACACCACTTGTCACTGGTCTCCAATTGGACCACAACTCTTTGAGTGTGACCGTCCAGCCAGTTCCTTATCCACCCAGTGGTCCATCTGTCAAATCCATATCTCTCCAATTTAGAGACCAGGATATTGTGTGGGACAGTGTCAAATGCTTTGCATACTTCCAGGTAGATGACATCAGTTGCTCTTCCCTTGTCCACTACTGCTGTAACCCCCTCGAAGAAGGCCACCAAATTTGTCAGGCGTGACTTGCCCTTGGTGAAGCCATGTTGGCTGCTACCAATCACCTTCTTACCTTCCATGTGCCTTAGAAGAGTTTCCAGGAAGATCTGCTCCATGATCTTGCTGGGCACAGAGGTCAAACTGACTGGCCTGTAGTTTCCTGTGTCTTCATTTTTTCCCTTTCTGAAACTAGGGGTTACGTTTTCCCTTTTCCAGTTGGCAGGAACCTCACCAGACTGCCACAACTTCTCAAATATGATGGATAGTGGCTTAGCAACTTTGTCTGCCAGTTCCCTCAGGACCCACAGATGTATCGCGTCAGGTCCCATGGACTTGTGGACCTTCAGGTTCCTCAGGAGGTCTCGTACTTGATCTTCACCTACAGTGAGTGGTTCTTCATTTTCCCAGTGGTCGCCTTTGCCTTCTGCATCATGGGTAGTGTGGCTGCAGTCTTTGCCAGCGAAGACTGAGGAAAAAAAAGTCAATGCTTATAAATACCTAAATGGCCAGTGTCAAGAGGATGGGGCCAGACTTTTCAGTGGTGCCCAGCGACAGGACAAGAAGCAATGGGCACAAACTGGAACACAGGAAATTCCATCTCAACATGAGGAAAAACTTCTTTACTTTGAGGGTGACAGAGCACTGGAACAGGCTGCCCAGAGAGACTGTGGAGTCTCCTTCTCTGGAGATATTCAAAACGTGCCTGGACATATTCCTGTCCAACCTGCTCTAGGTGAACCTGCTTTGGCAGGGGGCTGGACTAGATGATCTCCAAAGGTCCCTTCCAGTACCGACCATTCTGTGATTCCGTGTGATTCCGTGAAGACCGATATGCTAGTGGAGAAATGGCTGAAATTTTCAGAGCATTTTCAGAAATGTAGAAATATGTTTAACCAGTGGTGGAGCTGTTTGTCTAAAGAATCTACATTTATCAGAAATGTAAATCAATAGCTTATGGTTTTGTAAATTTTAACTAATAATAACTGTTGCTATGGACAGACCAGAGTCCACTTCAGCTTCCATTGATGACAGCAAAGGATTTAATTCCATTTAATGAGAACATGACTAGGCCCTAAGGACCACATTCAGATGGTCTACAACCCACTTAAGTCCCCACGCTTGCTCAGTGGAGAAAGCCAAGCACCTCTGAAGGCTTCTGAGGTACGGTTCAGAGGACTGAAGCAAGCTAAGGATGGAGACGTTGAAAAACAGCCGTCAGGAAACACAAGGCACAGGCACTCATGAGATTTAGGCTGCTTGATTATGGCCTTAGTGTGTAGGCACCTGGCCACTTAGTTTGCATGCATGTTTCTGCAGACTGCCAGTGCTTGACAGAAGTCTTCTTTTAGTTGTTTTCTTTTAAGTATCAGGGACCTCTGTTTCAGAGCTGCTGTACCAGAGTTGTAGCCCTGCTCTTCCAGGTGCCTGGGTTGTCTGTTGCTTCCTCATAGTTATAGAAAAGTGAATAATTTTCATAACTTTTCACAAGAGAAATGCACACTCCCACACTCAGTGCAATGTCACTGACCACTTGAATGTTTTCTGAATATTTGCAACAGACACTTTTTAAATTAAGAGTTCTTATAATTGCTTTTAATACATACTTGGATCCCTTCTTCTGTATATCTAATAACGATCTTTTGGACTAAAAACTTGGGAACAAAGACAGACCGGGGAGGTTTTTAAAAGTAGAAAGCCTAAAATGTAAACAAAATTTACATCACTGGAAAAAGAGACAATTCTCTTAAGGACTGCAACGGAGTCATTCATTGTTGGTCTCAGAACCAAACTGGCTAGCCTTCAAGAAGCACAAGAGGTTCCAAATCTGGTAAAGCAACTCCTCATTCTGCATTCCCCCTAAAAAATGCCCCCCTGAATTCAGAGGAATTTTCCAAAGGAAGGAGCAGAGGAAGAGAAAGTTTGCCAGAGGTTACATAGGGAATTTGCAGCAGAGCCAGGAATGGAGTTAGCTGCTTGCTAAGGAGTTAGGTGCAGGTCCTATCCATTAGACCACAGCAATCTCCATATTTAGTTAGACCAAGAGTAAAAGCAGACAAGTAACATCCATCTCCTCACTTTCCTAAAGGCACTGAGATTTCCAGATGAAAAGTATGACATGTGCTCAAAACATTACTTGCCATCATTTTCGGAGATGAAACTGTGCAGGTTTCTGCCCCAGCTAAGGATTAAAAACACAGTACACCATTGTTTTGGCTGCATTGTATTTTATTGAGTTTTATGTGTACCTTTTCACTGTGTTAGGTAGACCTCCTGTCTTCTCCTCACACTGCCAGAGATCTGTAATGGAAACCAGAAACCATAATCTGACAGCCTAAAGCCTGCCTTAGCCTAATGATCCCCACTGGTTTGTGCCACTAAATATTTAGAGCCAGCCAATAGTAAATACTGGGGAGAGGGATTTAGGTGGAATTTAAGGCTGTGTGAACACAGTCTCAGGCGATGATCTGAAAGAAAAAGTTAAAAAGCATGTCTCCAGCTGCGGCCAAGATAGCTATAGAGGCCTGAACCTATGCCATCATTTTGAAACAAAACTAAGTCAGTGGCAGCAATAAAAAAGGGGTTAAAAAGAGCTAAGCTCTTCCAAACCTGTATGTAACTTTAAACCAAATATTAACAGAAAAAAGCCCTGGCATTTAAGTTGGCGCTTAACTCTAGTTAATGAGGAGTTCAGATTTCTATTCTAACCCTCTTTTTCTGTTGCTTGTAATTTTCTCAAATAAACTCCATTTTGGGCTGAAATTTTCCATGCTTGAGATTTTTTTTGGAAAGTTTATACAAAATCAGTTAAACAGTTTATTTATGTTAGTTACTGAAAACAAAAAAAGCCACACAAAAAAATTTTCCATGGATGTTCTAATGAGACATTTTCTGTTCAATGATCTCAAAATCAGCCACAGTAAGGAATTTCCAAATTTTGCTTGTATGTATCATTGATCTCAACAAGTTTCAGAAAAAAACAGCAAACAAACAAAAAAACCTCAAGCCAAATTTGGACATTAACAAATTTAGTGCTATAAGTCTTTAAAATTTCATTTTCAGGATGTAACTTAGGTACTTTCCGTCTTTCAAGACGTAGTTTGAAAATTTATGAATACTTAGAGTGGAATCATCACCACTAGCCTAATGATGCTCATTGGATACGTTCGCACAGCTCTGAAAGGCAGTTTTAAAAGTGCTTATTAGCATAACATACTTTATATCGTGCCTTTATGGCTATATCTTGGACTGTATATTTTTTTTAAAACAATTGAGTTAAACTTATCTGAGAGTGTGCCAACCAGCCTGCTGGACCCGTCGAACCGAAAACCACTTGTAGGGGGATATGTTTTGGCTGTACGAGTCTGCTAGCTGTCTTGTAAGCCCATGAATCTAGTTTTAACTATCTTAAAGCCACTGATTTCAACTGGAAGAGTTAAGGTCCAGTAGTGCAAGTTCTCTGAAGTCTTACTCTCAGAAGCAACAAGTCCTCCCGTGTATCAGTAACTCGTCCTTGAAGGCTGTATACAAAGTCAGTGTATACACAGTTCAGTGTGGTCCTTTTTGGAGAAGGAAATAAGTTTTTTGGTCCAATTCATTAAAATATCTAAACACATGCATAACTATATATATATTTTTTTTACATGTATGTATAAATATACAGATAAAAAGTATATATGTTAATTGGCTAATCATACTTCATTGAAAGTAGTTGTTTCCTTGCTGACATGAGGTCAAGAAAAAGATGACAAAATATAGTCTAGCAGAGATCTCGGTACAGCAAAACACAAGACAGTAGCTATACAAAGCACTTTGAATATGTATGACATTTCCTAATGCAGACAACGAACCAAAGCAAGATAAATCAATTTCCTCACTGGCAATGTGTAATATCCTTTGTTTTATTAACCACTAACAATTTTGTTATTAATGGCTGGGTATGTTCAGCATGCTTGTGAAGAATGTATTTCAATCCCTATGATGAGCAGTCTACACATAGACTAAATAGTTTATTTCCACTGAGAAATCTTGATAGTTGGTAAAAAACAAAAACGAAAAAAAGAGGGGGCCAACCCCCCTTTCCCCCCAGGAAAAAAAAAAAAAAAAAAAAAAGGGGGGTCATTACTTACAACCTCTAGCAGTCAGGAAGAGTTCACTTCCTTTCTACTCTACTTTCTTACTGCAGCCATTTCATTCCTGGCAGAAAAAAATCACAAACAATATTCTCATGAATGAAAATTCTGTATTTCATTGTAGACTAGTCTGCATGAAGCTTCTCTTTTTCTCTCATATACACCATGATTAAAGCCTCCTTTTACCAGTGGGAATATTGGACAGGAATATCACCCTGGACACAATTCACAAGTGAAGTTACTGGGTCACAGTTACACAGAGCACATTGGTGGGGGTATTACTGCTGTATAAACTCACAACCTTGGCACCAGTTCAGCTAAATACTTAAGCACACACGCAGCATAAGCACAGGCATTTTTGCTCAACTTTTCTGCTCGTGCTGATTCTCTGTCGCTTTTAACTAGGAGTCTTATTACAGTATGTCTCTGAGCAGTTTGGAAGAAGAGAAAACAACAGGGAATGGTGCTGCCTTTGGGTAACCTGCTTTCACAGTACTAGTAAGTAAATAATGTTTGGCAAGATCTAATGTGAGGGAAATGTATTAACTCAAAAGACAAAAAGCTCCTGCAAAAAAATCCATATCAACATATTTTGCTGCCTTCAGAGAAAAAAAGAAAAAAACAGGCAGACTGTCTGAACCACAGACTCCCCTCAGTCTCTGAAGCTCACAGACACACACTTTGTACAAATATATGATCTTATATACAGACACACAGATACTTCCCCCTTTCCCCTACTACATTGCTGCCATACTTACTCAGAAAGGCGGTATGTAAGCTGTACGTAGTAAATACAGACACTATAACGTATCTTGGCACACACAATATTGAGTGTTGGCACAGACACACACGAGGATGTGCACATTATTCCTGAAGCCAAGAAGTGAATAACACATTAAGATGAAGCAAAAACCCACCATATTCTCTTTACATTAATACTACCTGACACTTCCAAAGGGTCCTCAAATCCAGGAAACTGAAGCTTTCTCCAAACAAAAGGAAGACTTCGAGTCATTCATGTTTTCTTGATAAGCACCACTAGCTCCATTGTACAGACAGGAAAACTGAGGAGCATGGAAGACGGAGTAACTGTTTTCCCTCTCAGTCCAAGCAAGGCAACAGCAGGGCTGGCAATAGAGATTAGACTACTGATTCTTCATTCAGTCTCATCCCTACAAGACAGTCTCACATGACTAGCTGAATGCAGATCTGAAGCAGTGTAGTGCACAATGGTTACCTTCTATGTCACAGGGAATACCCAAACAGGTGGCAAACATCACGGGTAGCAGCAGGAGTAATGAGTAAGAGGGCATAGGAATTTTGCCAATGAATTGGCCAGTCCCGGGTCCACAAATCTTCCTTTATTCTGCAGTTCCTCCAACTCTATATCAGCCTCTGCCAGGGTCTGAATTAGAAAGCACCTCTCCTAAAGGGTTGCAAGAAGCTCAAAGGATCAGGGAGGGGGCGGGAAGCAATGCACCCTACATGCAGGGACCACTTTGCCCAACTCTGCCTGTCTAAACTGCACAGCTTCCTGACGGTTCACCATAACCATACTCTGCTCGCTCCCCCCACATTGCCGTGGAAGCACCAGCTTCTGTGCACCCACTTAGCTTCTCACATGTCCTTACGCAAGTCTTACATGGTAGAAGATGCAGCATTTTTAGTACCCAGTAGAAATACATGTTACTATGAAAATAATTGGGTATTAGCAACAGCACAAAGACTTCTAATAAATAGCATTTTCCAGCAACAAAATATGAACAATTTTCTTTCTCTCTTGATCAGTTTTATTCTGTATCACAATTTACAGGCTGTAAAATACAGTAATATATCTAAATGGGTGTTTAAAATTCTTTATTGACCCACTCTGGTTGATATCAGCAACTTCTTTCTTTACTTCACCTCCTTTCCTGCCAAAGATTCTCCACACTGCAGCCTGAATCAGGGGTGGAAGAGGTAAAACTGCCAGCTCAGCATTTACTGCAATGGCAGAAACAGTGTGCTGGTAGCAAAGATGGTATTAGAAGATCAGGAGTTCAGGTGGAAGAGGGTTAGTACTTTTCATGGTGAACAATTTCCTTGTGTTTCTCTGCACAATATTGAAAAATATTGCCATATTTAAAAGTAACAAATTTCATCAGATAGTACTTATTTACAAGAAGACATTCTGCTTTCAGAAGAGGAAAGCTTTTTTTTCTCCTTCCATCCTTTTTAGGGATATATTTCTATGCATGTACCAGCAAGATGGCTGTACATCTAGTGGTAGGTTGTTATCAAAATGTGGTGCCTGTACATCTACTGATACTGATGAGGAATGGCCGCCTAACTCTGACCATGTGAATGGTCCAGCGTGGAGCAGGTGCTGCTGGTGGGCCACCATGCTACAACACAATTCCCTTCATACAGTTCCACAAAGATTAAGATTGGTCCCCACCCCTGGTATAATATCTAGTCTACTTGAAAGGATCACATGTCTGTTTGGGTGTTAGACAAACCATAAATTGGCTACTGAAGCACCAATTCTCTTAAGCAAAAAGAAATTTGCTGCCGAAATCACTTCATATTGGTGGGTTTCTACAGTACTTAAAAACTAAAACTGAGTAAGACAGGTATCATCTAAGGCTCCAAACATGACAAACAAACAGTATATGGATGCCAAACATTATGAGTAGTTAGTTTATTAAAGTTAACGTGCTTGTTCACAAGATGTGAAGTTAAGCATATGCCTAGGTCTCTGAAGGACCAGGACTGCTGTGTTTCGACCAAAGCTGAGGGGTTAACATGGGCCACAGCAGCTACTGAGATCCAAGAACAATCAAGGGATCTCCTGCTAATTGGGGATCCTCGCTGAAGTCAGTGCTCCAATGCCATCATATGCAGACATAGCCCAGAAGAACCCTGACTCTGGGATGAGACCCACACACAAGAATGTCTATTAAGTTGATGTTGTTTTAAATTTGTTCAGGGATGAAAATACAGATTTTAGCGTCACAGAGAGCCTCGATGTCCCTTGGTAGAACAGGCGGTTAATTCCACATTACGAGAGGTCTGCTTGAAGACTTGAGGTCAAAAGGGCTCCTAAAAGGATTTTGAAATTTTCTTGTAAATGCTGAATGTTTAAGTTATGATTAAGTCATGTTTACCCATTAATTGTGCAGTAAATAAAGCTGTGGCTTTAACCTTCTAGTCATAGCATGGCAGTGTGTTAATTAGGACTGAGAGACTGGCAGCCTGCCAAAGTTATGCTATATGGGAGGCTGAGAGGTACAATTTGGTTATCGGTTATGTTGACATGTGCTGAGCATTATGTGGTCACACTGCATACCCAACTGATCTCTCCCAGTTATGAAAGGGCTGCTGTTCGAAATATTTGGCTCTCAGTCAAAGTCTCAGTCTGAAGATCAAGAGTTGGTTGGTTGTTTTTTTTCCTTCTCATTTCTATTAGTTTTCATAGATCCACTTTCCTACTTAGAGGGGGGTTGCAGAGAGAGAAACAGACTGACTCATACAACAACAGTGCATGAGGCAAGGTTGTGGGGAGAGGGAAAAGAAAGGGTGTAAAGTTTTGACTTGCAGCTCTGCATGTATTTACTCTTTTCCCACTATTTCTAACCTCAGCCATTTAATAATACTTGGAGCTTAAACCTAAAATGGGACTCAAAACTTTCCCACGGGTTCAACCTCCCTGGATTTAGGGTTAGCCATTGCTAAACCAAAACTGTCTACTTCCAAGCTCCCAGGATGCTTCTAGGGCATTATATGAAGAGACAGGATAAAGAGATAATCAGGAAGTGTGAGGAGGAGAAAGGTGAGAAAAATAAAGTTGCGTGTTCATAGAAACACTCTTGCAAAAATGTTTCCTAGATAGAAAACAGAAATCTAAAAATTCTCATGTTAACTCTGTCATTTGCATCTGCATCTCAAATTTCCACCACTCATGCAAGTACCTTTTCTTTGCACCCCTATTCCTTCTCCACAGCACATTTCTTACGAACTTGTCAGGATACTAACACATAAAAGTCCTATGGTCTGTTACAGTAGTCAGTCAGTTCTTCACCAACCCAACTCACAAACTGCACAATCAAAATCCAAGGAAATTCTGAAAGAAAAATGAAGAGATGTCAGTGGCTGAGAAAATATTATCTGCTAGGGAGAAGTGGCTGGATCTTGAAACAATTCAATATTTGGGGTTTGATATTTTTTTCTGGTACTGTAGAACTGTTTAAAAAGAAAGAATAGTACCAGTGACACTGCAGTCCTGCAAACGCAGCTCTAGACTAGGACCCAGGAAACACAGATTTTTTTTGTCTTCTCTGATCCATTATGTCACTTCCTGCCTGTTGTCCCCCATTTTTTGTCTGTCAGCAATATTTGTTACAATAACCATCAATATTTATTATAAGCCCGTTCAAGAATAGATTATCTCTTGCTATTTCATTTGCAGAATAAGCACAACAAAAACATTAAATCCTAGAATACCAGAGAGTGATTTTTCCACAACCACATGGTCTCTGTCAGAAAACCCAGCTCATCTAATGTTTATTCTCTACTTACGTAATAATAATAAATTTGTTTTCTTTCCTCCAGTGACAAATTATCATTATATGCCCACTGTTTGCAGCATAATGAATGGGATTCTATCCAGATGATCCTCAAGCAACAAAAAAGTGGGTGTAACTTGTTCCACTATGAAAGCTATCACGTTACTTATAAGGAGTTTCTACCCAAGCTGATTCTCCAAAAGCTTACAAAATTCACTTAAAAATGCTGGCTATATCATTCTGATGGGAACCTCCACATTAGGTATGCGGTAATATCAGCAACACGGGCATATTTCCAAGTCATTTGAAGTGGAAATCAGCCAAAGGGAGATTAAACACCTTGCCTCGTCAAACAGCAGGTTATTGGCACATATTAAATTAGAATAGGAAATTCTTCAATCCTCATATTTGTCCTTAATCCATTCAGTTCTTTTGGTCCAGAAATTGCAAACAGGATGCAAACCAATTACTTTTATGTTTCTAACTTTTAAATCAGCCATAACAGGGGCATTTTGGTCTCTTTCAAGATAAAGCTTGAAATCAAGGACAATCCCTCTTGCTATTTTTTGTCTGTCAAGAATATAATTTTTGGAAGACAAATTCCATGGACCATTTTGACAGTGCAAATTACTGTAGGATATATGCAATGAATGAAAATCAATTTCTCAGTCCCCAGGGGCATCTCCACACATAGGCATATTAAATTAAAAGGATTGAAGCAAAAGGTCCCTTTTACTTCATCTTGGTACAACTCTTATTACTTGAAAGAGATATTTTGAAATAACTCATGCTTACATGCAGTTATGCATGAGCGTTGCAGACACAACTTTAATTGGTCCCCAGGACCTTGCTTTGAAGTGATGACTCACAAAGAGTATTTTGTCAAGCCAACTGTGCCATAAAAATATTAAGTGTGGCTTAAAACAGTAAAGGTTTTATTATCCTGTTCACTTCCTGTCATGAAGCATTGCATTAAATTGTACTTTTAAGGGATTAATGACCTATTTGCTTCATTCCATGCTGCATTTGTGGTTATAAAAGCTATTACAAGCCATGTTATCAACACCAGTGTTAATGAAGTTATTGGAAAATCAGTCAAGCACAAATATATTCTAATCCATAGCATTAATCCAATTGCCTTTCCCTAGGAGATTTTTTAGTGTTCCCTGGTGACCTTGCAGCATTGTCGCCATGTTGTAGGCACAGTCAAGAAAATTAAATGCTTGAGAAAGAGAAAACAGGGAAACAAAACCCGAATCTATGTTATATAAGTCTAAAGCCCTCTCACTTACAAAGGACCGTAAAGAAGCGTAGAAAATGTCCACATCAACACAGACAACAAATAGCATGACATATCATTACCACAGCCGAAAGCAAATTCAAAACTATGAGAAACATTCAGGATTTTTGTTTTCGTTATTTTGAACAGACCTACTACAAGACTGAAAATTAATCCAATTTATTCAGTACGAGACAAGTCTGCAAAATAAGCTTTGTAAAACAGTGATGAATTCTTAAAATTTTTGTTTTTAAATACAACTGAGAAGATTGATTTCTTTGTTTTTTGGCAAATAGCTTATCCACAGAACTATGTAGTTCTGGGAAGGCTGAAGCCATTCATGAAGTTGTGCTGAATTTCACAAATACTTTTGACTAAAAAAGACTAAAATGTAGGAAAGATGAACTGTTTTGCACTGACACTAATTGAAACATTGCAAAGTTTTATTTCAAAACAATCATTTTCACTTTATAAAAAGGCAGAATTTGATAAAAATAAGTTAAAAGTAAAATTTTTCAGGAAGTCCTAAGACTGGATCACATTTTCAGTATCAAAGCAAACCAAAAAAACCCCATTATTTGTACAGCTTAACAAACCAACCCACCTTTTTTTTAGCTACCAAAATGTCAACCATAACAAAGCAGCAACAGACTGCTTCATACTGGTATTCTGATTATCATCTCAGTGGATCTCACACCAAGTAACCACCACCCACAGTAACAAGCACAGTAGGAAATTAGTACAGTACACTTATAAACCAATACACTGATGAGATACCATTGAAAAACACAACAGCAGAAACTGCACAGCAAAGGAAATGAAGGGGGGGGGGGGGGAGAAGAAAAAAACTCAAGAAAAGTAGAAATCAAAGAAAATCCCCAGATTTTCTTGTACAATGATATAGCAGGAAAGGTCACTCAGTCACTGACACCCTCCTTATGCAGTAACTTTTACCTCCAGACCCTCAAGTGCTTTACTGGAGGAGAGGAGCTGTCACAAATGAGCTTCAAAGCTCAGCAACTTTCTTAACCCCACACAGCCACTCAGAGAGAGAACCTACAAGAGAACCCAGCTCAGCCGATTCCACGTCTAGTCCCTCATCAATGGACCAATTATCTACACAATGCAGTTTTTAACATCTTATATGAAAGACCCATACATATTGAGACGCATGGCACTCTATTTATTTACCTCAGAAAGATGAAGAGATTCAAAAATTCTGACTAATGAGTAATTTGTGCCAAAGTAAGGAGAAAAATGTGAGCTTTTCTTCCTTCTAGGTTATCTTGTTATTTTAACTGACAGCATGCACAGTTACTGACAGAAGAAAATTTGAATGGGACTCTGCAAAACATCCAAAATCATTTGAAGACACTGCTCTCATGAGCTGAATCGTAAAAGGGGCCATCTCTAACACAAAGTGTATGTTTTACTGGAGGAGAGGAGCTTTGATCCTTGATCATTGCTTATGATTTCAATTTTTTATGATTATATTTTCATTGCTTATGATATCAATCACAAAGATCATTGCTTATGCATTGTAAATTAAGTAAGTTATTCCTTTACTTCACTGTTTAATTGTAAAAGCCCTGGAGTTGCAGAGAAACTCATGACAGGATTTCCTTCATGTCTGTGTTGAGAAAGCAAGTGAGGGCTATGCTCACTGGACTCTCTCTTGTGAATGAGCAGGGCAGGAGTGTGTTAGCACCCTCTTCCCTTTGGGACACCAAAAACTCATAGAAACAGGGGTTTCCCTGTCTCCACTTTGGTTGCTATCATCCTCACACACAACCCAGCCATCCCAACATGGGTAAAAGCTGACATAGAAGACGCAGTGGGCAATGAAAGCCGCTGCTCCTCTGCTATGATCTCTTCTGTTCTTCACTCTTTCCTTTTGAGAGGTTTCCATAAGATCTCTTATCTCTCAGATCTCACAAGAGAACAACAACACGTACACCCGCAACGATCATTTTATTTTATCAGAGTGGCTCCATCAGATGTAAGATCTTGTAGCCAAATTCATTGCAGTGAACCAGGAAAGGCTTGTGAACTCTTTGCTTTATGTAGGTGTTTGACTGATTTTATTCTACAAGTAATGGGCATAGGCTACTTAAGAATGCCTGCACAGGCACAAAACTTTGTTTAATATTCCGTTAGCACCAAAAAAAAGAGGGAGGAGTATTTTCAAAATTATTTCCAAGGTTAACATTTCCAACGTGGCGCGATTTATTATCAGCTCTGTGTGGCATAAGAATAGGTTGATACTTTAGTGGTATTAGAGGCACAGGTACGTCAACTGAACTGGCTACTTGTTTTTTCTACTTCCCTTTTATTTCTCTGATTCTTCCACTTCTTTTTTCCTTCTTTTTTATTTCTCTCTCTCTTTTTCTTTTTGTCTTTCTTTTATTCTCTGATTACCTTGGTAATCAATGACGATTGCTCATCTGTTTCTCCCTCCTTTCTGGACAGTTGTGGCCTCTTACTGCACGTTTCAGAACACAGAAGAAATCTATAGGTTACTTGTATCAAGAAGTTTGGGATATGCAGGTTGTCCATCATGCAATCATATCCTTAGGAAGCACTGACTGCCAAAGAGGAGCAGCCTTCAGTAGACAGCACCGTTAACAGCACATTGAACACACAAGACGCCATACTCATTTCCACAGCTTGGATGTAGACCATCCATCAAGTGATACCAAATATTACTGATGCAAATGTTGATACAGGTTGACAGTAATTTGCCAGAATTTTTGGCTCTGTATAATTTGAGTTGACTGTATACAACTCCGAAAACTATTTGAAACAGAAATCTGTATACACATTACAGGTTTAAAACAAAGCCAACAGTTTATGAGGGAATGCTTGGCATTAAGGAACTTTCAGAGATGTTGTTAAAGAAAGGTTTTTGTCTCAAATTTCTAGGGAGAAGCTAGCAATATATATTTTTTTATATGTTGTTTTCTACAAATTTTGCATGCCATATCCCTAAAAATCCCAAATGACCATGAACTTCTAAAACTTTCAATCAAGACAGAGGTGGGGAGAGAGAGAAAAAATACATGCCTATAGCCACACACACACTTTGGGAAACGCATGTAGAGCATAAGCTATAGCACTAAAAAATCCATACCAGATCAGCTCATCTAGTGTCAATGAAACTAAAGCACATCAAGATGTATTATTTGATTAAAAGCACTCGGGGAGCAAATGCTTGTATCTAATATTACATTTCTCAATTATTCTGATATATTTGATATTTATAAAAATGAAATAATTCCACATACAGAGAGAATAGAGGTAAATATAGGCTAATATAACACAGGCTGTTGATTCTGATTGACAACTGTGAAGTAAGGCCACATACGGTGGTTGAAGTTTAAAAGGATTTTAAAATTAGAAGTAGCATTTCTGAGCCTAGCGCTGAAAAACCCTGACATTTGCAGTACTGGGAGCAGGATGTGAGAGGGATTTCTATCCTGGTTTCCCACCCAGAATAATATATTTACTGTTCAAACATTTTGAGGCAGGCACCCATGGAAATCAACGGGAACTCTGCCATTGGTTTTAATGGGAGCAGAATCTGTCCCTATGTGTAAATATGCAGCAATATTTTTTTTCCTCTAACTGCTAAAACCCACCATCACAACTGGATGGAACCTGGTTTTAAACACTCAGGCATGGGGCCTCTTTACCGCAGGAGTCTCCAACGATGTCCATCCTTAACACCACACCACACTTCAGCTGCCAGCTGAAGGCTCTGAAATGCTGATTTTAATCAAAATCTTTCCTTTCAAAACTAGCTTACAGTTTACTCATAGCGCAAAAGTGCTTCTCGGCACTGGAATTTTCAGGATGCGACGCTGAGCCAAATACTGCAGGCACAGCTTGCTCATAAGACAGCAATCTTGTGGCCCACCTTGGAGGCTGTAATAGGACTACTGTACTCAGCCTCCCACCCTTGGTGAAGCCCACTAATAACATCTGTTTTATAGCATTCACTCCTGCAACCTGCTAGTTCCTTGGCTCTACTGCTGTCATAGAAAGGATGTGCTTTACTATGCTGCAGGTCTGTTGGAAAGTTGTCAGACTTCAAGCCAAATGTAAAAGCAGCCAGTGCTGAATAAATGACTTGAAGTGCTTCTCCAGGGACCCCTTCCAGGTCCCAGATAGGCAGATTTGGCTAGTGTTTGTAGACAGTCTTGCTCAGAGGCAAATTAAAAATCAAAATACAGACACCGTTTGAAAAACATTGAAAGTTAGACTCAAACATCCACCATGTATTAAGACATTCTTATATAAAAATAACCACAAGGTTGCAAATTCATACTTTCCTACTTGGTGAGACCAACTGCAACCAGGAATAAACCTGGAAATGTGTGGGGCAGACTGTGGTACTACCTTCAGAGAAAGCATAAAACTGGAGGCGGAAAGCTGGAGCGAGAAAAACGAGACACTGTGAACTGGGCAATTGAACCAAGCAGTGGGTGGCACAAGTGGCAGGACCCTCATCTGTACCAGTGCTGCCCACGTGAGCTGCCCTACTCAAGTCAATGGAAGCAAAGCAGGACACTCACCAACAAAATGCCCAAGCTTTAACTGGGTAAGTCCATGCTATACTCAATGCCTGACTCACAACACTAATGAAGCACACTCTGCACCTATTGCACTGGCTCTGCTGGGACTGAAGCCCCCACTGAAGTTTAGGAATGCGCATACCGACCCTCGGCACCAGGGCAGCAGCAAGCCATCCTGCTTCTGCTGTGCAGGGGTGAGAAACGTGAGGGGAAGGTTTGCCAGCAGACTGGCAGGATCCCAAAACTCAAGTCAGCAGCAGACGCAAGGTAGGGCTTCTCTGCACAGTTCAAACTGATAGGACAAAGATTTCAAATTGTCATGTGGTTTGACAGGAGAGACCGATGCCTTTTGTTCCAACAGGGAGCCATTAACAAATGTCAACTCTCTCATTTCATTATTGGTTTTTTGTACATCCAGAGCACTAAGAAAGCCCTCACCCCAGCTGGCAGGCTTGGCTGCATGAACAGCTGTGCTGTCACAACTGAGGGCACAGGGCACCACAGAACGAGTGCAGAAGAGTTGTAAGGTGGGAAAAGCGGAGAGGTGAAAAACTTCAAGCCAGTTTTGCTGCCAGACTTTATCTCAGAGAACTACAACCTCAGACAAAACTAGCTAGCTATATTTCAACTCCTCAACCCCTGCACATGTCCCTTTTTCTTTGCAGATTCTTTTTAAGATTATCTGACTGGGGTTATAGCATGGCTATGCAAGGGCTATTGGTGTAACTGAGTGTGTAGTGTGCTGTGGCAGAGAGGCCCGAATATGCGGTGAGGGCCGTAAGCCAGGACTGTCACCAAAATCTTGATGCTGTCAGACCACAGGCTGTGGTTGCACACACACAATTTTGGCAGCAACCCTGGCTTTTGCAGACCAAACTCTCAAGCACCTAGTCATCCCCCAACATCTCACCCTTTCTTGTGCTGGTAGCCCGTCACTTTCCAAATCTGAACTGACTCATGACATCATGAGTATGGTGGCAGTCAGGGATGACTTCAAAGCAACCATGCAATCCTTACTGCAGAAGGATGTTTATAGCTATCACTTTCCACAATACAGTAAGAGTAAGCTCAGCATATATCTTCATGAACCTTCTTTTCCATCGTTCTGCTTTCCTTCACTGGTCATCATGCCCTATAGCAGGATCATATATTGCAAGTCATCTCTCTTCTCACAAAACCTGTTATCATTGCAAATCTTTAGAGATCCAGGAATTGATGATTCTGCCTCTTCGTGTTACTCCTCTTGCTATATGTGACTCCTCTTGCTACATGGGACAGCCAGAATCATTGTGAAACCTTACAGGGCTCCCATAAGTGCCCCTTATGACAGTACCACTGTCTTGATGTTGACTGTGGTTTGGGCATAGCTTGGTCATCAGCTTATCATCGAGAATCCATGCCACAACTGAAACAGAACACCCTGCCAGTCAGTGCTGTATCAGCAACACCATCTGATTATTCTTACACAGATTATTCTCTATTTGATCCCAGCCATGGTGATTACTTGCAGCTACATCTGACTAGTTCTTTTCCTGCCCCAAAGTCCTGTGATGTCCTTGCTGAGTTACAGAAACACTCAGAGACCCTCTCTAACGAAGCTGCTGCTACCTTCTCAGTATGCTGGCTTCCACTTCCTAGAGCTATTTATCTACTTGTGAATCTACTATCGTGATGACACTTGGGATACTTTTCATTTTATCTGCACTATTATTCAATATTTTCATCCATTCCTCAATCAATGATACAGAAGCAGAAAAACAAAGAGAAGCCCATGCTTCCACTAAAATAAAGTCCATCCTTAAATCCATATCTTAACAGAATCTCTGTAAAACACTTTATACCTCAAGGTTAAATTCTTAAGTAGCTTTTGCAGGATGTACTGTTTGTACAGTTATCATAAATGCTCTTATCTGGATTTGGGAATAATTTGCAATGTGCTAAAAATGCCAGTTAAAAAAAAAATCCCTTAAGCAGTAAGGAAATCAGAATTTGGGGCATGTTTCCAAACTGATATTTAACATAATCTTCAGCCAACTCACATCCCCCTGTGAGACAATATTTGCCTGTTTTAAAATGTTTGCTTACACACCAAAAGTTAAATTCTGCCAAACAACATCACAGTTTCACTACCATGTAGTGGTGGCAGGAGGTGTTGTTCACCGCAACTTGTTTTAATTATCGTCTTCATAAGAAAATCGTGAAAACATGAGTTAGGAGACAAAAGGAAGAAATAGCCTGGAATTAAGCACATTCTCCAGCTGTTGAAGCACTGCAGAGTTTTCTAAGGTAGGCAAGCCCTTTGAGCTGGTTAAGAGCCCAAATTTCTACTTTAAAAAATAACATCCATCTTGTTTCGCTTGTATTTGTTAGGCATTGATAGTGCCCTTCATACTGTATCTGAGTGTTTTTGTCAGAGGGTGAGTTAAGAGTAAATTTCTGTAACCATTGGGGAAGGAGGTGGAAAGAAATAATGTATTTTTTAAAACTGAATCAAGAAAGTGAAGATGATTTTCCTGTGCTGCCTCAGTTAACCACACACTGTTACTAGACATCAAATAATAGTCAATAACGGTAGTATTTGTATCTTTCTTGAAAGTTTTTCTAAATTTGAAAAAAAAAAAGAAGCAAAGTTTCTCAAGCCCTTTAATGCATAAAAGATCCTGAGAGCCCTGGAAGATGCTAGGAGAATTTCTTAACGTGCTCACTCACGAATTGCTTTAAAAGATTACACATGGAAGTCCTTTCTTCAAGAAACTGATAGGACCTAGTGTCAGTTCTGGGATACCTTCATTACTGAAAAGAGCTGCCAATGTTTATTATTTCACATCCAACTTGTTGTCATAAACAGTTCAAATGAAGGTGATCAACTTCACATTAAAGGGACTCTGCCAGCAAGCCAGTAAGGGAACACAGAGCGGCAGGGACACCAGAACCCGGGGCTTTGCTCTTGGTCCATTGGGAATGCTTTCAAATCATACAGCATCCGACAGAAGAAGTGCTGGAGGCAAAAGCAGAATAAACTTAAACAGACTGTGACCACACCTATGTGTGTTATTGTTGTCTTACTGCAGTGCTGTTATTGCAAGCCTATAATGACATCGGGATAAAGCCACAGGCAAAGGCATCATATTTTTGTAAGTGATCTCTAGTTTCTGGAATATTTTGACTAGAGGGGAAAGCAAAGCTGATCTCCCATCTTCCACAGCTAACAAGAACAGACCTCCTCTGCATCTCCTTTGAAGACTGTACAGTCCAGCAGTAAACATGTTTCATGCAATACATGTATCTTTAGTTGAGGAAAATCAGAGTCCTACCTTTCAATATCAGGTGAAATGGAAGCACAGGACAGGGAGAACAGATGTAGAGCTAAACCCAGGACACAATCTGAACATTGCTAACACGAGTGCCAAAAGTACCAACAACATATTGTCTTGTGAACATGGGATTTGAGAGGCCAGGTCACACTCTGTTCAGCAAATCTGTGCCTTCCAACCCTGCTGGTGTGTTTTAGCGCAGTTTGGTGCTCTCCTTAAATGGGGAATTATTACTGAAAAGCCTATGAGAAGAATCATAGAATCGTTAAGGTTGGAAGGGACCTTTAAGATCACCAAGTGCAACCATTAACCTAACCTGACAAAACCACTTCTAAGTGTTTTTTTTTCTCTAAAAGAGATTTCCATCATGTTCAAGAGCTGCATAAACATACAATTAAAATAAGCCTCCACTCATTGAAGCTTTTTATTTCATACAAATAATCTTTTAGAAGAGTCAAACCCATGTATTTATTCTAGATAACAGATGCACCGCTATTGCAAAAGCAGGTTGTGCACTTGGTATAGCATTTAGTGTAGCAACAGCTAGCAACCTCTTCTTCCATGGGGAAGTCTACAACTGTGTTGGAATAGGTTACATAGCAACTTAAATATTTACTAAAGGAAATGTATTATATGATAAATGTTTATAGAATGCATCCCATGCTCCTAAAAAGCAGTATACTAAAACTGTGGAGTAAGTGTGTCAGGTTTATCCTAGGTCTATAAGTTTTATTTTTTGAAATGGTCTTAAACAATGAAAAATATGACTTTTTTGTAACATTTGACAAAAGGGAGTTTGTGTCAAAAGCACATTTGGAATTGTAAGTTTGTGTGGGGCAGAGTACATGCACCATGAAGAAGTCATTAAATACATCTTCCTTAGCATGTAGATCCATATAAAATTTGAGAATTTTTAAGTTTTTACATTTCAAATGATAAGATTATTTTAGCTTCTCTGTATTTTTGCGTGCTGGAAGTTTGCAATTAGGCATTCAAAACCAGCTCAAGTGAGGGCGACTATGTGGAAGCAGATCCCAAATCCCCCAAAAGTTGAAGGAAAAGCTTTGCAGAGATAACAGTGTAAGAAAGATTTTTGAAGCAAGGGCCTGGATGAATGTGTACACAGACCCATTTATACACATACACAGAGACCAAATGCAACAAAACCACAACCTTCTTACAGACTCCCAACAGCTGGGCAGCCGAAGATATCACAGACTGACACAAAAGGAACCCTGGTGCCATGGCCAAGGAGAGCTGGTTGAAAGCATGCAGAAAAGGAAGCTTTCGCTCCTAACTTCACTGGGCTGCTTCACCGAGGCATATTAATTCCTGTGTGAGCCTGCTGAGTAACATTTCTTCATACCAAAAAACCCTGAATGCTATGCAACCCATTTGACCCAGCACAGATTAAACTGTCAACTACCTGGAACAAGTCCACTGTGAAACACTTAACGGGTTATAGGAAGGGAAATAAATCTTTGCCTCCCCCATCCAGCCACCTCTTACTGCTTTAAAAAACAGTCTCTGGTGCAAATCAATACGATTCAGCCCGAGACTTCTGCTGTGGGCACTCTGTACTCGTTCCTTATTCGTATAGCTCATCTGCAAACCATGGAGACCTGTGAGGGCAAAGCCTGGGAAATGGCTTTGCTGAGGTCACCAAAAATATAGTCTTCAATATTCTACAAGCCTGCTAGGTCTTGGTAGCAAATTATGAGCTAAATAATTTTCACAGCTGTTGTCAATCCTGGGATTCCATCAGCATCATAACACACAACATCAAAACTGATATTTGTTCTGCAGATTTGAATCACAAATTAACAGATTACTCCTAACAGTATGGCAGATTTAAAATTAATAATGCTAAAAAGTGCAGTAAAGAACTTTGGGTCCTACACGTTCCCTAACGGCTGCTGCTGTCAGAAAATAATGAAGACACAGAAGTGCAAGACTGCCCCCTCTTCCCAAAATCATCTATAACATGCAAGGAATTTCCCTGCCACAGAGAACACAGCAGATGGGAGACAAAAAGGAAGGGTGAAAAAAAGAAGAGACATCTCTCAGAAATTGATAAAACTAACTCCGGCTTAAAGGAAGTTAAAAAATGGGTGGATGGGTAGACAGACGCCTGCACAAAAGCAGCGTACACCCAAAACCAAAAGTATGTTTATCCCTTCGTTGTACAGATAAATACCCTTTATTTCAAGGTACTTCTCTTTCTGTCTCTTCCTTCATGTACGCACTCCTTCTCTGTTGCTTAATGTTTAACCAACTCGGCGTTGAGTGCTTTTCCTGCGTCACGCTGTTCTTGTTTACTGATCGCTGCTCAGTAGCTCTTAATGGACAGTACAAATACAATACGTTTTGTAATCTCTTATCTAGAATACATTGCACAAAAACTATGGAGATTTGAACTGGAAGAAATGCACTTCCACACTGGAAGTGCGAGGCAAGTGCCCTATTTCCGTCCGGATAACGCGGCTTGAGGGAAGCTCACCCAGCTTAATTTGTTCCATTGAGAAAATGGTGCTTTCAAAGTTGCAAAGCATTCAGAAGACCTGCTTAGGAAAATTTACAGAAACGCTCAGAGCGATTGACTTCCAGATGCCTATTTAGAAACACTTTCAGAAAGCACTGAAGCACTGAACTGACGAAACATCAGAGTCCACTCTGAAGTGCCTGAAATTTAATGCCCCAGTGCTTAAGGCATTGTAGACCATGCTAAAAAACCTTTGCCCCTTTTTTCTAAGTCTATGTCTGTGTCTACTGACTTGCAATTGCTGTAAATACCTGCGAACACTGCGATTACCGGTGTACTCTGTACCCCAGTTCACATTTTCTTGACCTGTGCCTTAATTTGATTTTAAAGCACAAGGGCATTTTAATGCTGATAAGAAGACAGAGTTTGTTATTACTATGCACGGTTTATGCTTGTTACAGAGGGTGGAACTCAAATCCTTTTTCTCTGAAGAAAGTCTTGAGCTTCTGTTAAGACCTCCCACAGAAATCAGGAAAGAATTAATGGGCTGCTAAGTTCCTGATACGTCCCACCCTACGGCACCTGAAGGAAGCAGGTGTTAGACTGGCAGGGAAGAGCTTGACCGGGTGAGTAACCAGCTATTAATGGTGACTAATGGAGACACCCGAAGCCAAGGAGACTGTTCTCTATTAAAGCCTCCTTTTGGTGAAGAAGGCCTGACAGAAAATGAGTGATTTTTTCTGGCTGCCAGTGACTTAGTGGGTCCCTGATTCCAGGAGGGTTGGGAGCGTTTGCCTTTTTTTTTTTTGACTTCTATTGACCATTGGAGGGGTAAGGAGTCCACTGAGTGCTGGACCCAGAAGGGGTAAAAGGGTTTATATTCCTGTATGTTTACTTTGGACTTCTGGGGCCGCATAGAGGGTGGAACTTTTTATGCAATGCAGCTGGCAGAAGATCACTCTGATTTGAAGGTGTTGGAGGGTAGATGTATCTATCCAAAACCCAGAGGGAAACAATGTCAGAGTTACTATTACATTGTGCTGCTTGGAAAGGGGATGTTCTAGGGGCATTATGGCCACACTGGTCTACAACAATTACCCCTCAAAATCACAGACAGTCTTTACAACTACTCTTGAATAGCAGGTTCAAGACACTCTGACCAGCTGCCCTAATAAAACCAGTGTGCCAGCAAAGCCCGTGCCTGTGCTACCAGGTTGAAGGACCAAGAGATGCTGTTGTGCAAACAGAGGACACAGCATTAACAAGATTCATTTGAATACTCTAGTAGCTGAAACAGATTTAGAGATAAACCAAGGGAATTAACACATAGAAAATGCAAGCTTGAACAGCCGGATTTGGGGGTGTTGTACGTAGACCACTTGGGGTAAATAGTTAATTTTCTGAAAAAAACAGTTTGATTATCCCAAACAAAACCTGGGGGAAAAAAAATGGTTTAAGCAAATAACAAGAACCAGTTACACATACAAACTGAAGAGAGAAGGGACTATGTTTACTGGAAAATTTGCCACGACATAAGAGATTTGGGGTCAAGTCTATCCTCTTCCTCAAGCATTTCAACTCACTACTTGGGACACATCCTTATCTTTCCTATAAAGGTGTAACTCTGAGTTGGTTTGCTCTCAAACAGTTCTTGGAGCTGTTTCACCTTGAATGGAATATCAGCCAAAGTTCCAATCCTTGTGCAAGTAAATGCTTTGTATTTGTACATATTGACAATGTAAAACAGGAATGATGCTTGTCTGCTCCACATGACCATATTCTGCTTTTTTTGTGGTATGGCACTATTATAGCATGTGAAAGCACGATCCAAATGCCTAGATACATTTTTTTTTTCAGGGGACATTGTGGAGAGAAAGAAACAAAATCTCTTAGCACCATGATCTAAAATAAAACATTTCAATCTTGGTACAAGAAAACGTAGACCAGGACACACAGCAGTGCTTTGCTGTTCAGAGTCATGAAGTACCAGCAATGTTCTCTCAGTGCCTCCCCAACAGCGTAATCCAGAGATGTTCACTTTTCCCCAGATATTCTTAGGAAAACATCATTCTCATGGCTACTTTAGAGACAGTATATTTGAAAGACTAGTGTTAACAGAGATGGACAACTTCACATTGAAATTCAACTCAAAAAACACAGGTGGAGCATATCAGAGATCATATTGTAACAAGATTCTCCAGGTCTTCAGTGTATGTTTCTTCTTTCATCAGCCAATTGTACAGTTAACAAGTCTTCAGATTCTTTCAGAATTAACTAATTCACTGAAAATATGTGTCTAACTCAAAGCTAGCTCTTTTTATTAACATCAAAAGGATCAGGCCCTACTGAAAAAAAAAGGGTCTCTACGAGCCCATTGTGCATTTGCTATTACAATAGGGCTTCTGTGATTCCTCTCCCTGCCTCACCTATCATTATACATAGGTTAGCAGATACCATGTTATTAAAGAGTCATAAATGTCAGTCAGGGAGTCATCCAGAAAAGCTGAAAGAAGGTTTCTTGGTCTGCCAAGTAGAACTTCTGATAAGGGATCACCTGCCCAAGCAGTGCATTCCTACCTCACCACTAACATTTTCTTCCAAATGCATGGATGCCTTGCCACAAATTATTGTGGTTGAAAGTGTTTGAGTTGCAGGGGGAGAGATGGCAAGAGGGAAAATGGAGTTGTTATTTTAAAACCATTTAAATCTCCTGCCTGCTTCTTCATTTGAAAATTGCTTCTTATGCCTGGAGGTTAGAGAAAGGCTGTTCCTAAGCATCTGTTTTCTGACTTTATCTCCACCCCTGCCACCCAAAATCATGTTTTTACGGGCTTCAGAGCAGTTATCATCAATCACTGATTTACAACTGCAAAATACATATTCTGAAACGATACAGCTCTGGTCTTCACAGTAAATCAAGGCCCTACCTGTAAAAGGGCAAAATTTCCCTTACAACCAACTAAAAAGGCAATACAATGTGGTACCAGACTTATATAATATCCCTAGTAGAAAGAGAAAATTGTAATACCAATACCCAAAGATGAAAATGGAGCCCTTCTAATGTCACCTTCCAAAACACTGTTCAGTTATAAGTTTTTTAACCTCAGTGAATAGTGTAAATCTTGAAATTAGTCTAAGTTCCGAAGGAAACTAAGTAATGCCACTTTTTATATCTCAAACCATAGCTGAAGTTGCATCCTTGAAGAGCTACAGATAAGATTCTCCTACCCTTACTGAGTGTAAATCTCTGATATTGTGAATACTCACTAAATACAAGAAAGTACTCAAAATCCTACAGAATCATTTTTCAAAGCATGCCCAATAAAAGCAAACCAGAAAGTTTATAGGCTAAGCCATTTTGAAGATGCAAGAACTTAAAATTAGGAAGATTCTTGAAAAGAGGATTTATGTTTTTCTAATTATAGAAGGTGAATGGAGGAAAAAGATATCTTTCTTTGGAAAACATTATCTGAGGGAAAAACAGTACACAGAAGACAGATGGATCTGTGTATCCGTGGCTAGGTCGATGCAGTATCACAAAGGGGAGGAATGGGAAGATCAAAACCTCCATAGCAGTTAATTTAATTTTGAAGTGCAATATTCCCAGGAATTCCCTACAGTAGGGCTCTTTATCACTTGACTTGCACTTGTTTACAGGAATCTTGAACAAGAAGGGTTGGGTATCACTCCAACAGAGACAGGCAGCTTCCAGTATAGTTGACAGTTGCATCAGAAATCTGATTTCTGCAGTGATTTGTGGACTGATAGCATCTCATAAGTAAAAGTTGAGTTACTATACCGTAGAAGCAGTGTGTTAAAGGTTTGTTCCGGGAAAGGAATTTGGGACTTGCAGTACAATATAAGCTATTATATGATCAGCTTAGTCTCATCCAAAATAGCACTCTGATGAGAGTTGGATGTGCACCCAGTTTGCGGGGCTCATAGAGGATAATATGCTGATCAGGGCAAATGTGGGGCAGCATTAGAGTAGCAGCAGCATGCAGGCAGAAAAATGATAAAACTGTGGCTGGGCAAAATCTTCATGGGCAAAAAATGGTGAGTTAGAGTAAACTATTTAAGTTTATGAAAATTATTTATAAAGGGTGTCTTATCACAAGGCACACCCTTAAAAACATCTGGAAAATATCAGAGTGGAAAATCAACAACAGGTCAAATAATCATAAATTTCAGCTGAAAAATGGAGTGAGGGAAGGAGGATTCAGAAAGTTTGCATTCACTGCTGAATCTTAAATAATGGTATAAGTGCCAAAAGACAGGAAATATCTTTGTTCAGGTGCTGAACATCTTTCTCTCCTATTGAAGCTTACATGAGTTGAAGATGTGCAGCACATCATATAACTGGATACTCTAAAATTGGACACTGTCTAATCTGCCTTCCACTAGAAAAATACAGTAATTGCAGTGATTCCTTTTCTTTTATAAGACACAGTTTGTATTTCAGAAACAGAACAAATTTCACTCTTCTAATTACAATAAAGAAACTGAAACTCACTTTAGAAAATACTGATATTCATAGGACATAACAATGTATGTTTACTGGTAATGTCAATGCTTTTAGAAAAAAATCCACGTACCATATATAATTGAGATAGCAATTTTAAAGCTGTGAATGCATGATCCCTATCAGTTCACAAAATCCAGACTCCCTTTCCAAATACCACTCTCCTTTCTGGGGAAAAAAAAGACAGAGATTACACTGAAATAGGCTCTAAGTTGATTAGATAGAAAACATACTCCAAGAATGGCAGTGTTAATGTTGTAGAGAAAGAAGTTTAAACTTTTGATCTCTTACAGCATTTTGTTCTGGTTCCTAAGACTTACTACGGGGATGGGGAGCCACCCTTTGGTCATTATTGTAAATGCAAAATCAACATAACGTACCACAGATGCTGACGGTTTCTGTCCTCTGAGGAGGGTTCTTGGTAACAATTTATAAATTCATTGCTAATACTGATGGATACTCTAAGGATCGTCTTTGCTTTAACACCATTTACAGTATATATCTTACCTTTCAGGGACGATAGGGATGAGTAATCTCTGCTTGTGTAGGGCTTTGAGCATGTTATGTGCTAAATGTCGTCATTACCTTTGGTGCCTTCCGTTCTCTATCACATTACTAACGCAGATCAGTTTCCACAAACTGAACGTCTCTAGCATCATTTCTCACTAAAATGGGGATTAAACAAAACAAAACATTTGTAGCTTTGTAGGCTTCTCTTCCAAGAGCCCAAGATTGAATAAATGGAAAGGTTCAACCTGAATTACGAGTTAATTTTTCATCATGGTGATTGACAGACACAGATCAGTGTGAAAAGCAGACTAACAAATATAAAAGACCAACAGACTGTTACCATATAATTTCAGAAAAACAGGCTGGACACTGAACAGCAAAATCCTCCAAGAATGAAAAACACAGATATTAAGCCCAGGAAAGGTCAGCCAACAGGGCAGAAAGGGAAACCTATGGAAACCGCCCAGGGAGTTTGAATT
Organism: Ibidorhyncha struthersii; assembly: GCA_013398815.1. Taxonomy (NCBI): domain Eukaryota; kingdom Metazoa; phylum Chordata; class Aves; order Charadriiformes; family Charadriidae; genus Ibidorhyncha; species Ibidorhyncha struthersii. The sequence continues at coordinate 46,746 of VZSZ01011242.1, read as the reverse complement.
TAAGCCCCACACAACTCTTATTTCACATTGAGAACCACAAACCATTCCCAGAAAGGAAGAAATTATGTTCTCTCTTAGCCTTGATGTGAGCAACCTTCTTACATGCTTCTCTGTTTTATGAGAAAAGACTAAAGTTCCTAGACGTTTCCATTTACTCCTCCCTCGGGACTTTGGAGGCTGTTGTTCTCTCTCTCTTTCTACCTGGGATCATCCGCTACAATGGTCAATTTTTGCTGGTCAGTATCAAGTGGAATCAGTCCAAGAGACAGAGAAGATGAATAACAGATATGTAAGCACTGGATAACCCAGACACAGCAGGAAAGCAGTAGTTTTGAATTTGGATACAGACTTGAGAACACCAAGACTAAGAAACTTACATGAACTACAGGCTATTAGGTACTGGAAAAAAAAGAAAGAATGAAACAGACTGGAAATAGCCATCAGTTCAAAATAAAGGTAATTAGCAGAGACCAAAATGAGATTACTGGGTGCCTTCTATCCTGCCACTTGCCATGAAGCAGTTTTAATAACCAAGTACACAGTTACAATAATGAGAATATACATATTTCTTCCCATGCTCAAGATGTCTTACAAACACTACACTACTACACCAGACAAACCATTTGTGTTCCTACACGATGAACATTCCTACTCACGTGTTACATTTGGGGATGAAGATGCATAAACGCAGAGCGATCTCTCCAAGCTCACACGGTAAGTCAGAAGCAGTATCAGGATAACACAGGAATTTCCGGTTGATCCGATTGCAAGGCCCCTTGGTCTACGCTTGTATCGTTGTCATTCAAAAGAAGCTTATTTGTTCTTAACTTAAGGACCTTTTCCCTCCCACCACCAAAGAAAAGAGAGCACACTGAACCACAGAACAACATTTCCATTGGCTAAAAAGCAGCTTTTTAATTATCCTGTGTTAGTGACTCTCAAGCAGTCTTCCTTGCCCCAAAGTGCAGAAGCTGTCCAACAGTGCCTTATGTGAAATCACAAAATGATAAGACAGAAAATGAAAGGGTTATGGGTCTGTCATGACAGTGTTTGGCTTTTTTCCTGAGGTATGAGGGCCACCCACATTGCATACTTTACTGTAATGAATTTTGTCTAAAAAAAAAAATATATTTATTTCAGCCTGTACTAATACAGTCCATTTAGATTATTACAGTCTGGTGCTACCACTAAATTCAACACGAGTTTTGATTTGTGATCTATTAGATGTCAGTATATGAGGAATTTGCACCATGGATTGATAGAAGGGTCTGGTTATTCACAGTCTGTGCTGTCTTTCTCTTCTACATTTGAGCAGGTTCTCCAGATTTTCCACTTGATCACTGGAAGCTGAAACCAACACATAAATAAATCCAGCGTGGAAAGGTCTCGTGAAAAAGAATGATCACACCTAAAAGACAGTATCATAGCTTTTGGGATGATGACTGCACTGAGAAATGAATGGATTTGAAAGCACTTGATTAGATATACCACACTGCAAATCTGTGAGTGATGGTTTTTCACAGTTGATTTGCTAGGCAAGAGAATGCTGAAACTCACTTGCACCAGTATCCATCTGAGTTGACTTGTGGATGACTGTAGGGTACTGAATCTGGAACTGAAAAGAAACGAAGGAAAGCAGGTAAAATAATGTGACCGAGATAATTTATCACGAGACACTGACACACTGCTTCTATTTATTCTAAAACACTTCTGAAAGAAGAATCTTATGAAAGTCACCTACAATGAAGAAATAAGAAGAGCCATTGTTTGGTCTGATACTGCTGTCAGAACACAGCAGCTGCTCAGCACATTGTGTTTTCAAAGGAATAATCACAGGCTTAACTCACTAAATTCATGCATACAGCTGAATTGTAGACACTAGTTTGGGCCTAAGCATAACATACTCTGCCAGGCTGCAAAAATTCCACCCAAAAGGTAAATCTTGGATATCCAAAATACCTGTATCCTAAAAGTGTTCAAACCTAAATCCCCTTATTCTGAACCAAAGAATTTCCTGGGATTTTCTGTCTGGGATGCTATGCATGATCAGAAGCACCAAAATTATGCACTTAAGCACTAAATGTGTGAGAGGTAATTGGCAAGGCACTTGAAGTCTGATAGCTCTTTTAGTCAGCGCTGATTTCAGGCAAATCCATGGAGAAGCAGGTAGTTAAAAGAACCTTGAGCAAATCACTGCTGCCTCCTCCTCCACCGTACAAGAGGTACCTATCTTCAAAAGAAGATTCAGATTCCTGAATTCCAAGTTAAAACAAAGATGACAACTCCACATATTAGGAACCTGTTCAGGTGAATTAAATCTCGTCTTCTCCTGTAGAGAAACAGCTGGTGCAGAACCAGCATCCCTGCAATGTGTTCAGCACATGCCTAATGTGATCATCTCTTCCCTAAAGGCAGCAGCAGTGAAACCTTCTCATGGTGAACAAGACCTTCTCCTTTTCCTGTCATGAGGACACACATTCTACACCTAGGCAGGTGCCTTCAGAAGATGCTTATGAACTTGTCAGCTACAAAAAGAAAAAGGGCCAGTCATGATTATAATTACCCCAGGCAATAGGCAGGAACGGGGAAAAGCTCCCGGAGTGTCTATTCCTGAATCCCCACGAAGGAGTATTCACGGTGACCATAGAGACTAACAACTTTGGGTGGCAAATCTGAGGTAATCTCTATCAAGCTCCTGGTAACACAATAAAGAGCCAACATTCATGTGCGCCTCCTTTGGGTGACGTTGGCAGGAAGTCATTTACACAAGTCAACCCTTCCATATCAAGTGACAGATGTCCTGGTTTTCTGTTATCAAGCAAGGTGCGCCTGGTGCAGAATCACCATCGCATGTGCTCTTGCACTTTTTCCCAACGTGCAGCTTATGGACAACTATAATTTCATCTTTAACAATCAGTACTACAGAATACAACAAGGTACCTAAAACTTAAAACCTTTCTGAAGACAAGCAAACTTTCCCCTTTGAAATTTCAGCCTTTTTACCTTTGTCTTAATGGCAGCAATAAATTCTGCCAACTTCCATTAAAGAAGCATCTAGTATCCAACCAGCAACTCTAAGCCTCTAGGCAATTCCTCCCAGTCCCCTGGCAAAGCATTTCATTACAAATAATTCAGGGGAATGTCTTATTTCTTGATGGTACCCTAATTGCTGGCACCTTTGAGAATCTCACTTGCTACTGTAGAAGAGATAAAAATGTGAGAGTATAAACAATTTTAAACATTGTTCACTTGACAGGACATAGTTTGTGTACAAATTTTATTTTAAAAGAAATAATTCCCCTTGTGATTTTTCTTATTATTTACTTTACTGAATTATTTTCACTTTTACCATGTATACTTCTTGCTCATACTCTGCACTGTCTATTAAGATGGAGAATAAAACTAGACTGATTGGTTTTGCCTTTGCAATTCCTATATCAGTTACCAACACAATAATTTTATGTTTAAATTGCAAACAATACTTGGTAAAATTTTAATCCACAGCAACAAAAATTTTAAACTGAAATTGTAGAACTGTTTCTGGAAGCATTTCTCTTAATATTGGATTTTGCAACTTTTTTAAAGAACGGAAACAGTATTTTATGCCTACATTATGCAACCACATTGCATACTGAAACTGGAATTATTTAGAGTGAGCAGTATTTCTTCCAAGAATGATTAATGAGCTGAAAAGAAAAACCTGATGCTGTTACATTTCTCGCACATCAGGCAAATACATAGAACAGATCAGCATGTTTTGTCCAAAGGCTGGAAAGCGTCTTAGTGACTCCCAACTGTCCGTAAATATGTTATACTTAAGAAAAACACGGTGCTCCAAGCTTGTAGATAAAGTCATATCCCTACTCAGTATATAGACTCCATCATTGTGGAGAGTGCAAGTCAAGTTAAGACCCGATTTTGAGGTGTTCTCTTTGAGGTAGAGCCATTCTTTGGTAGCAATGTTGTAAGACTGCACAGTTAACACGTCCTCACTTTGGCTGGATTTTTGGTTTGGTCCAAGTTCATGAATACAACCCCCTACCAGATATATAGTTTCTTCAACAGAGAGCATCTGTTGTTTGCGAACATGGACATCACAAAGTTCAAAGTTGGTCCAGGAATCAGAAGTGGGACAGTACTGCAAAATGTTCATATTCCTATCTGAAACAGAGGAGAGATATTTACAAATAAATAAATATATTAGAAGGTACTCATGGAGGAGGATTCTTCCTCCCTACAAACCGTATCAGCCATTTTTACAGATTGCTAATGTATTACAGTGCAAAAGCATAGCGGACCAAGGAAGAAATATTGATTATTGAGAACTACAACTCTTTGACCTTGACAAAAAAGTTTGAACATTCTGTTCCTTTGCAGATGGAAAAATCAAGCTACTTCTGGCACATTACATGATGTAAATGGTATGAGGATGCAGAATTTAGCAGAACAATCCCTACCTTTTAACTTAGGCTTTTAATTTTGTCTCCGATTGATATGTACGTATTTTTTATGGAAAGGGAAATGGAGCAATATTCTGCTCTCCAACAGTGATCACAGATGAATCAAATTATCATGAAGACAGTATGCTTCATTAATGTCTGTCAAGCAATCATTTATCATCCAAGCTTAACTTTGATACTTTGCATTTCATTCCATAAATCAAAGTTTTATGGAATAAAATTCATAAAGCTAGTTACATTTCAGCAAGTGGCATGGATGATCTAAGGGCACATGTTCAATGCCTTATAAATAAAGAAACACACATTGTCAAAATCATTTAGGCACTAGGAACTAGTGTGTTCTAGCATCAGACAGACTCACAGAAAAAAACAGAAGCCATATCTATACTTTAGTTACAACTCAGTGGATGCATCTGTTTGCAATACCACTATTCTACAAAATTGTTACAATACCACCCTGACTTATAGTGCAGTGGAGACCCTGGCTGCGTCTAAGGCTTCACTAAATTAACACAGAATTCACAGAACTTGTTAGCTAGTAAATTCAGTTTCAGCCTCTGGAGACCTGGGCTTAAACCCAAACTCAAGGGACAAGCAGCAACAGGTTGGCAGACTCCAGGATGGTCTTTCAATAAAATCTGCTCCATATTACGAGTATATCCTGCATGATGATCTCCAGATGAGCTCTCAAGTGGAACAGCAAACAGTGACATACTGACAAGTTACATAAAGGCACAGGTATAAATAGCCATGAATATAACTGGATTGTCATGAATGAAGTGCATTAGCAGCATGATTAGAGAGATGCTGCTGTAGCATTTGACTGCACTCTGATGATTTCTAGTCATTGTTCATTACTTTACATTGCTTTCTTGAACAGCTAATCCACTCTAAATAAAGGAAAAAAAGGGAAAATATCATGGCAATGCTTTATGAAATTGCTGATCGAAGCTCTACATATAGATGATCTTTGTCTACAAAAAATGTATCAATCTCAGACTCATTGCTGGGGGGAAATCCAAATTAAGTTTCTATGTCTATTTATAGCAGTAATCTTCCCAGGTAAAAAGTGCTATGGTTTGAGAGGGGGCATATGAAATGGAAGTCTTGCGATATGGCCCTCATTTGCTCAGTCCAGAGCCTGGGTCTTTTATATCCACTGAAACAAAAAAACCCACACCAATACAAAACATTAACATACAGTGCCTGACATGGAGTTTCCATTAGGATCTAGGTTCACAAGTGAGAGGGGTCTTTAGTCAAGAATTGTCATTATAAATTACAGTGGGAAATTCCAGATCTACCATCTTTTGGAAAGTGAAGTCTCAGGAGGAACTTCCACACAGATCAATAAAATAGCCCACAAAACCTACCGAAACTGATGTATATGCAGAAATACTAAAAATAAAATAAAATAAAATAAAAATTTACATATTAATTGCTGCATGTGTTTTATGTAGCGAATGTAGTGAAATAGCAAATGAACCTCAGCGTGTTTCAGATAGATAGGCATTAATGCTCTCTGACATGTGCATAAATTGGAAGGTGAATCACCAGTGTAATTGCGGCAATGCTGGTTTCTAAGTCGGACAGCTGTCCTAAGCCAAGGTGTCACAGGCATTTGTTGTCCTGAACAGTCTTGGATTTGAACATAAACCTAAATGTGCTAGTTATCCACTGCTCTCAACTTTATACTGTTTTACTATCCTGTTTTCATTAAAAATGGCTTTTAGGAAAAGACCTAGGAAAAGACAGAGCCCGGAAGGTCAGTGGCAGACCCCTGAGGTGTGGAAGAAGCAAGAGGTAACTCATTGACTATCCTCCTTCAGTTGAAACCACAGGTAATGAGTACCAAATAAGGAGCTCAACACAGGGCAGCAATCCTGACTACACATGCTTTGTTAACGAATTTAAGGGATTAGGGTCTGCATCAGCAACATGCTGGTATCTATGACACCAGGAGTAGGCACTCTGAAGAAAGAACAGCTCAAGCACGAGAAAAGGAACTTGCAAAGTGCAGGGGATGTAGGAGAAAAGCTTGTACTCCCATAATCCCGTAGCACTATTAACCAAAACACAGCTTTTTCTTCTTACCTCTTCCTTTAGCACTGGAACAGGCTGCCCAGAGAGGTTGTGGAGTCTCCCACTCTGGAGACATTCAAAACCCGCCTGGACGCCGTCCTGTGCAACCTGCTGTAGGTGACCCTGCTCTGGCGGGGGGGTTGGACTAGATGATCTCCAGAGGTCCCTTCCAACCCTGACCATTCTGTGATTCTGTGATTCTGTGATTCTCTTTCTCTAGATAAAAACGACAAAACACTAACTCTGGTTTCTAGAGACAAGTCTTCCCATTACTCTGTTTCAGTCCCCTCTCCTCGTTCTTTGCTCTCTTGTCTCAAAGGATGTTTCCCCTTGGGTCTGACTTTTCAGCGCAGCAGGTGTTGTTCGCCAGACATCTTTCAGTCCTAGTGCCAGACATCAGGAAGCACAAGGCACCCCAACGGGTACTTTAGTGGGCATGACCAGAGGACTAGGACTGCAGAGCACACCACAGCATGGCTCTCCATATGGACACAACCACCCCGATATACTTTTGTTTACCTCAGTGAAGCCACCAGGTTCTGGGTCAGAATGGACCGGACAAAATTCTTTGAAGGTTATCATCACCACAAGGACCATGAGGGCTGGAAGTGCGTCTGTTACAAACTTTATAGTGGTTGAGAGCTAAAATCAGCTCCGGCGCTAGAACAGACAGCTTGTTCTAATGCCAGTTTAGCTTTGCTTGCAGTACTCTATGTAAAAGCTGATCTCTCTTCCAATTTTATTCTCCATTTTGAAAAAAGTTTAAAACTACTGTAGTCAAATGAAGTGGGCAAAGGCCTAGAGATAGGAATTTAAATTCAGGAAATCGTGGTAAATACTGAACATTAGACCTGAAAAAAAAAGGACTTCCAAAATGCTGAGAAAATTCCTCCCAAAGAATGGCACTACGTGCTTAAGGAATGAACAAATGGGAGCTCTGTTTCAGTGGCTTGCTTTTCCACTGGATAAAGAAAAAGAAATTATCAGGAGAGAATGCAACTTCAAATCTTTCCCTCTGTACAGTATCCTGAGAAAACAGGGTATAGAAAGGAACTAAGTAAAAAAAGCCTAAGCTTTTGATTAATTATTCAGTTAAGTTATATTAGCACTAAAAATTTACCTATGGCTTGAATTTGCCTGTGAAACACTGAAATGCTATAGTGAAAGGACCGTGACATCTATTAATACATGAGACATACTAATGCAGGCAGATATTTTCTTCAGATTTTTCCTTCTGACAGTCTAAAACAAGTATTTAAAAGGTAAACAAAGTGTATCTGTCGAGACCTCTCTTTCTACTGTATGGCCAAAACCTAAAAAAAGGAGGGCTAAGCTGTGTGCTGAAGTCTTGTTCCCTCATAATGACAGAGCCCCAGGTCCGTGTAGGCCCTGAAAAAAAGATAAATATCTGATTCCTGTATGACAGCTAATTTTTTTTGTTTCAGTTGTCCATTATTTTCTACCAGTGATTTATTTCTACATGTTTTAATGAGTATTATGCAGCTTTCTACATCAGTTCAAAATATTTCCTAAAAAAGAGAATAAAATCATCTGGGCCTTAAAAGAAATCAGGTTAAAAAAAAAAAAAGAGTAAACCCAAGCTTTCTACCTCGTGTAGTGTATCCTCCGATAACGTAGATCTTGCCCTTGCACTCGCAAGCTGAGAATTCTGCAAGTGGGTTTGGCATGGATGCTACGAAATTCCACCAGTCATTTTCTGGATTATAGCACTCCACGTTGGAAAGTGATTGACCACCGATGGCATAGAGCTTTCCATTTACAGCTAAAAGCTTAAAATTGGACCTGAAAGAAAAGATTGCAATAGGTTCCATAGATGTACAAAAAAACACAGGAAAGAAAGTTCGTCCTATCCAGGCTCCAACATACTCATCATCACCTACAACTTGTACCATCATTTCATATATTATAGCATCTGAAATCTTCTGTGCAAGGCCAAAATTCTGTAATTACACTGTAATTACCTAGGACAGTAACCAATGGCATTCTGGATGTTAATGATGTCGATGCTGAGACTGATATTTTATTTTGGATTTCAGTCTGTCACAGTTTAAGCTCTAAATGTTTAGTTAACTAATGTGTTCAGTAGATGTCTCATTTTTACTAAGCTTTTAATAAAGTACCTTTAGTAGAGAAAAATGTATTACATATACACACAGTCAGGGATATTATTTTAGTTAAAACTGCAGGGATTTCAAACAAGACCTGCTAAATACACCCTCCATCCCACCGAAGCAAGACATATCTGTAAATTAATGTTCCAACCATAGCTGAACAAAATACATTCGCAGTCCACAGGCAATGCTCTATTCTTTTATTTTTTATTCTGTCCCATTATGCATGGCAAAGGGCAACCGTCTAACTACCGAAGCGCAAGCAGCCTTACGTCTTACACTTCTGAGATAATACAGGCAAAGCCAAATGGTCTATGGATGTTAAAGATGCGAGTCTGTAGGAAGAAACTGGAGGGCGTAAAGTTAGAGGGTTTGCATGCTCAGCTATTCCTCCCTGCTACGGCAGCTGGTCTAATAAAAGATGAGTTCTTCCTCTCCTCAGAAACAGTCGCATTGCCTAGAAAGATTGTTCCTTCTCTACTGCTGAGCCAAACTGAGATTTTACCATGCAGAATCCCAATTAACTAAGTGTGTGAAAGTCACTGGAGTGCACCAGCTCAGCATAAAGCCAAAGGGGGAACTGTGTTACGTCTGTAAAAGCAAAGTGGTGCTTTAGACTTGCATTGGCCTGCTGATACTCTGCATGAATCCAAGATTCAAAACTTACCGCTAAGTAGTTTTGCAGGGTTTTGTCTGGACAAAATGAAACATGCCTAGCAGCAGACTGCCCTGCAATTTCTTTTTATTAAATATATTTGGAAAAAGATTTTGCCTCCAGATGGAATCATTTTGTTCTTGTCATCCTGATATAGCTCTGGAAACTAAAATGCTCCTTTGAAGGAA
>VZSZ01011242.1:2966-26406 GCA_013398815.1 Ibidorhyncha struthersii | reverse complement strand
AATATAAATTGCCGCATTCTTCCTTCTGAGACACCAGGGAATTGTACTGTACTGCCAGGGAACTGTATTGAGCAATAGTGGAATTACTCAAGAGAGGAATTAGTCTTTTGGAAACGATTCACCAACTGCTGCCATTGTTTAGTATTTTCCTTGTCACGGGATACAAAATAAGCATCTGTGGAACAGAGGAAATATCCTGCAGTATTTCAGCATTAAAAATACCAGTGTTCTAAAGGATCTTGGCATTTCTGAGAGGAACAGACTGGAGCATAATTTTATTTCAACTGAAATTTCTATCATTTGTGAATGATGAGCTGCTAAATAAAGGTTGTTTCTTTTTTCAGATTCACAGCCAAACAAAGCACTTCTTACCCAATGCCACTAGCGATGCTATTAAAAAAAAAAAACATCAAAAAACCCCCACTGCTATTTTTAATAGCACTTGTTTAGACTTTATTCCCTATTATTTGCCATTTAATTCTTCTGCTTTTGATGTACTATTTAATATTTATTCTTTGCAAGAAATGTATATTTTAACACTACTGAAAAAATACTTGGAGCAGATTTATTTTTTTTAATACTGATCATTTGTTAACTTATCCCTGCTTTTTTTGAATTTAATGAGTGATTAATACAAAAGCATGGGCTACTAAGCTCTCTCTGGACAGCAAAAAGGCTGTTACAATAGTCTGTGTGCTAGTGGGCGTTCTCTGTGGATCATGAGGAGAGTTCGGTCACCAGGTAGCATAATGGAGGCACGACCGTGGGAATCGTTACAATGGCATTCATTTGTTCAGCTTTTTTACACAAAAGATCCAGTAAGGAATTTCCTCGAAACTCTCTCAGGTGAAATAAATGACAAAACCTGAACAGGGATCAGGCTGCTGCAGTGCTCTGCCTGCTGCTGAACCTCCTGTTAGGGATATTTGTTCTGCACAAATGCATCTTGTATCCCCAGCCAGAATTTTCTTGCGTAGCCCTGTCTAGATGAGAGTATCCTGGGTGCTTTTAAAGCAGCATATGTTTCTAAATCCTGGTGCAGACAGCGAGAGCTGAATTTTAGTACATAATAACAAGGTAAGGTGAATGGTGACCCACACCGAAGAGTTTCACTAAGTATCCAACTGTGTAAAAATTCATCACAATATTGAAACTCCATCCCTTTTGCCCATTTTCAGGTTCTGTCATATATGGGCATTCATTCATTAGCGTGTTTGCTAAACACTGTGCCTTTTGTCATAAACCTTGGCTCAGGTTTAGATGTAAGACAGTAGATTTATATTTGTATAAATCTAATCTGATTAAGACTTCTGTTGCTTTTTGTTTGAACACACAGATTCCAGTCTTTGTGCAGAGGTTTTACCAGAAGTAGCTTGAGGCCAAGCTCTGACAGAATCTCAGGGCCTGGCAGCCCCTTTGAAACAAGGGTTTAAAAAATGGTTTGCACAAAGTCCCAGGAACAGAAGCTAATATTTCACCTCTTTTTGCCATGTTGCTGGGATAGGGCTGACACCAGAATCTTGGACCAACTGTACCAAACCTTGGAGAAGGTCAGATTCATTAAAAACCTGATGTATTGCTCCAACCCAAAATCTGACCACTAATAGCTGTTTTCGACAAAACAGTTCTCTCAAAAAGATGCTGTTTTGTTGGACTTAAAACATTTTGAAAGAATGTTTTGATTTCAAGGAAATTTTAAACGAGGAAGTGAGCTCAGTATTTCAGTAATGTCAAAAAGATTTGCTCTGCTATTTCTTTCGGAGCAGTGACATTTCATCATTTCATGATTCATTACGTTAGTATTTTATAACTTATACCATAATAGAGTTACAGTGACATATTCTGGCATTATCAAAATAATTAACTTAGGTAAAATTTTGACCTTAACACTTCTGTAATAAAGGGAAAACAGATGTAAATATTTAAGAAAAATGAGATAAGGACAATTTCAACACAGGCCTGCAATTCAGTTTATTCACATGTATTGCAACACAGGCATGGAGCTCCACTGACTTCAGCAGAGATTATTAGGGCTGACGTTGCACGGGATTATGCTGCACGTTTAATTAAATAAGTTTACTGATGTTCAAAGGAGGACATAGGCAGAATCATAACTCACGGGAAACTGCAGGCAGCGTCTTCTCAGCTGGTAGTTGTCATCTCTCAACTGCTCTGTCAGAGATAATATCTAAACCACAGATGATTTAAGCTAACACGTTTGACTTTAAGTGTAGCAGAAAAGTGCTTTACAGAGTTAGCACTGTTCTCTTCCCATGCCTGAGACAGGCTGGGTCTGTGCTAGCAGCAATCATCCGCTGCATACTGCTGCATCATCATGGCAGCATCAAGGAGTGCTGCATTGCCACATCTGGGCCTCAGGGAGTATCTCTCCCTTCTCTCCTGTATTCTGCTTGGTAAAGGGAAAATGCGGAGAGGAGGCCCAACTGTTGCCTCTTGTCTAGTTTGTATTTACATGAGGGATGTGTCCCTCTCTGATCATACTGGCTTAGCCACCACGAACAGAGAGGGAGAAGGGAGAAACCATCAAAGACAGGCATCAGCCTTGGCTGGGACATCGCAGCTAACACCACTGTCTCACATAGCTGTTCAAACAGCATAAATACATAAGCTTCAGCTTCACGCAAGACATTGGCTGTCCTCCCCTCTCAGGGCTGAGAGGGGACTTCAAGACACTGAGCAGAGAAGTATGGCACAATAACAGTGTGGACACCAGATGACCCATCGACAAAGCCGATGTGCAGTGTAGTTTTAGACAGGCTGATCAGACTACAGAATCAAAGCATTGGCATTTTTAGTCCTTTTCAGGACTGCTTTCCTGTACTATATAGATCTTCTTCCTGGTCTTTAAGTATTCTGAGTACTAGAACCATATATGGCCTATAAGCTAAATATAGTTCCAAATACCAATATATATCTGTTACTTTATACGGAAAAGGTGTCTGCTTTTGTTTATATTTGGCAAAAAAAGAGTTAATGTGTGATGATGAATCCTTTGTGCTAGGAAGCTCTTGGATTGTGCCATTATCACTGCCAGCCCAGGTGGAAAACTTCAGGTACTGTTTCTGTTTATAATAAGAATCATTAAAGAGATCATTGTCTTCCTTTGTGGCAGATATGTTTATATCTCTTTTTCTAAAAGGTCTGCAAAGACATCCATGTTCTCACAGAAAACAGGCAACTGCCTTTTTGTTTTCCAGGAAGAAATTTGAGAGGACCAATGAAAAGAATTACTAAATAACACGAAGTGCTAGTCTGATACTGGCCAGAGACTCCTTACTAACAGTAAAAGTCTCTTGATCCCTCCTTGCAGAGCATACAGAACAGTCGGTCACTGGTTTGCAGGTAAGACTCGGGTATTTCCTTCTTGCAAAATGTTTGTGATTGAAAACTTCACCATTAAATTTTATATATATGCATTTCCCATAGAAAGGTCAAAGTGAACTTATGGGGAAGCTGGCAGAAGACTGAAATTTAAGAGAGGGTTTTTAAAGGAAATTGCCTAAAGCAGCCATTTATTTATTTATTTAAATCTCTTTATATTTAATGAAATAAAACGTTTCCCTGCAGCTGTTCCTGCTTTTATAATTTATTCAGAAACAGAGAAGGGATGACAATTAATGGAAAGGAGAAAGGGCTGCTTTGTTGAAGCACACAGCAGAGAAACATGAAGGTGCTGAGAAAGACTAGCAACATGTCTATTGACAAACACTGGCAAAGAAAAAAGGAAATTTAAAATATACATTGAAGACATACGGATCTGTACAAAACATGTCTGGTTACCCAAGCCCAATTTTGCAAATACATAATTAAACATTATGCACAGTGATTACTCACACTATGTTTGGCGGCTGCCTCAATGGAATTAACAGGTACCTAAGAACTGGTTACTTTATTCAAAACAGAGGAAAGACTTACTGAGTGGTCTGAAAGACACTTAGATGCTCAGGTGTATTCACATCCAGTCTCACACTTCAACTTAATGTCTGGACAGAGCCTGACTGAAATAGAAAAAATTGTATGGTATGTCAGGTGCATGTAACTGAAGTAGGTCGCAGGGCTAGTCCTTTATTTATTTATTTATTTTCCTGGAAAGGAAGAAGTAAACAGTTGTTATTTATACATACCCATTGCAAGGCATCAAACGTATAAAAACAGAGGAGCTGAGACAGTGTAATCTTTATGTAACTCCAAATACATATACTATTAAAGCTACCTATTATATCCAACTTTTTGTTCATGTAAATAATCCTATTTATTTCAATGGACCAAAGACATATTCAGCTTTAGCAATATAAACACTCGGTTTGTATCCATTTAATGTTCCTCTCCTATGCTTCCCCAAGTTATTCAGAATCTTTCAGATTTCTGTTCTTGGAGATACGGGAGGAGTAGGAGGGAGAAAAGCAATCAGCATTTTTGCATGCAAGTCTTACCGAACAAAATAAATCCAAAATTCATACTGAATGCTGGAGGTAATGCCAAAATACAGGCATATCTTTGAAAATTCTGAGTGTGTCCCATATCAAGTGATGCCTTGGAATATTTGAAAAGCTGAAACAAAAATTTTAGAAAAATACACTGTCAATAGCGTTGATAGCAATGGAAGATAAATACCTAGAAACATCCCTGTGCAGTCCACTGAATGCAAACTAACAGGTGTACTGAAACATATTTAAGGTTTTAAGTAATGATTTTCACACAGAGATGAAAATAAAAATAAAGCACATCAAACTACCAAAACTATATAAAACAACACAAGTACCAAGACCCGGTTTTCAGGACAGAGGCTTAAAGAATTACCCGCTTACCCTCTTTCTTACAATTTAATTCACGTATTCCCCACAGCGACATGCAGTATGCATAAAACCAGACATTTATTTGGAATCCTCCCAGTTATAGCCAGTAGTTCCACTGAATAAATCAATGTGTTGGTCTCGCTGTTGGATCAACAGGAGTTAACCTACTCTGAGCTCTATTACCTTCTAAGGAGCTCTGTAAGGAATTAAATTGTATACATGTAATCTCATTTCCAAACTGGGGGCCTTGTTTTGCAAAACAAACACCAGCTATAATGACTAAAGAATTAAAATGAGTTTGAGGCTTCCCCTCCCCCGCTCCATGTCACCGATCTATACTTTATATAAGACTGGGGAAACTCCTTGAGGGAAAAAAATGCTATCTAATATATTTTTATAGATTCAAATTTTTTATTGCACACAACTGTATTTCCACCTAATTCTCTCAACCTCACTGTACAGTCCATTGCATTTAAATGAACTAATGTATTGTAATACCTTAAAGCCTTTCTGTATGAAAGGCATACAGAAGTGGGAATCGGGGACCACACTGGGTCCTTTTAAGAAACAAAACACTTGGGAGTTTCAGGTTTCAGACCAGGTGCTTGAAAAATTGATTCCCTATATGCCAGCTATATTTTCTTTCTTGCACTTGTACAGGCCTTTTCCAAGCTTAAACATAAGCGGAATCTATACAGACTGTTCAATATTCTTAAACTTACAGAAGACGAGGGGCAGGATTTTGATTACCTGCCTAGTCCAGAGATGAATACGGGTCACAGCTTTCTCCGTTCATAATCACCCATTCCTAGATCTTTGCAAATAAAATCATATTACTCTTGCAACCAAAAAAAGAGTAGGGAAGAGGAACAAATTTCCATCTCTGGCTGGCAGACAGAATTAGATAGCTCAGTTTGTTAGTAAAAAAAGGAAACTATATTTGCAGCCACCAGATAATTCAAAAACTGTTACGAAACTACACTGAGCTGTTTCTTCTGTGTTGAGTGTAATAGTGTGCCTGAACAAGTGGCAGACCTACCTGCTCTCAAGTGACTGCACTGCATACTTTCAGGGCTGAGGTGAAACAATATGCTGAGCTTACCATTATTCATCACGTTAAGGCTGTCTGCCTAGTTGTTGCGTTAAGATGCGAAGTAGTTTGGCAGAAGATAAACCCCCTCGCGTTCTAACACTCCTCACCGAGGTGGGAGGTTAGGTGCAGCTAGGTTTAAATTCTGAGTGATGTCCAATTCACCACTGTCAGTCCGGTCGCGTTCGATATGTCAAACTGTTACGATTCTGGATACACTGATAGTGGACTGCACCTTCAGCCCAGTCGTGCTCATGAACTAGCGCGGCCACCCTTCGGTCGTGTTCAGTGAGAAACCCAAATGACTAGCTACTTTCTGAGCCACAGAGATACAGGTTCTTTATGGATTGCCGGTGATAAATACACTGTCTGCAAAGCGCGTGCAAATAAAAGTATTGTTAATTATACAAAACACACGACAAAGTTATAAACCATACAGCCTGGCTATAAGTGTAGGAAAGAGACTCTCTAGTGAGATTTGTGAGTTTTCCGAGGAAGCGCTTGGTATAGTCTAAGTCTTACCCAGAGGCGTCCCTGTGGCGGGGAAGAAAGGCTCAGCCCGTCGACTGGTCCCGGGAGTCAAAGGCAGTCTCTGATGGAGTCCTCCTTGACTTGTTCACGATGGTGTCTTCCCTGATACTGCCCCGCTCTTGGGCTATTTTTATACTATTTTTTACTTTCAAGGTGGAGTTTGAGTGACTCTGGTCATAAATACTTTCATTGTGATTGGTGTAAAATTCTCTCGCTTCGCATTTAAAGGTATAGTTTATGAAAAATTCAGGGCGCAGACTCGAGGAGGAGTGGTCGCACCTTGGAGGCGGGTAGCCTTTGGGATGGAGGTTTAGGTATTATAATGACATTATAATGAGCAAAGTTCGCACAAAGGACAGCATTTTGTCAAAATTGGCTCAGGGGAGTAAGTATGCGGCTTACCAGTTCCATAGGACCATCTCGTTCCCAGATCTGCTGTATTATCACAGGGCTTGGCCGTAGGATCTCCATCGCACTCCACTCCCCGTGTTGCTTTGCAACCAGTATTATACCGGGAATCGCAGGTGCGGTGAATTCTTCGCGTACCAGCTGCGGCTGTATTCTACCCTAGAAGCCTTTCAATTTTATACTTTTCCTTAATGTGTAAACAGTGCTGTATTTTTGATCATTTTAGTAGTCATTCCACACTAGTCTGGTCTTAGAAGGACAAGAACGCAAACTTGGGACCACAGAAACGAGTTCTATGAATGATTAAAAGCAACCTGTGCCTGTTGTCTCTCAAAAACTGTCTCCAAATATTGAGTTAAACAACAATAATAACTGTTATAACTGTATGTAGCTCATAAACCGGCTGCTTTCTTCCAGCAGCTGCCCAAACACCATCATGGGAATTGTTTGGAGAAAACATCCCCTGGCTCGTGTCCCTGGCAGCATTGACAGTATCCTCACCGCTCAAGAGATTGTCTCTTAAAATGCTTGTCCAAATTTTAGTGCATCTGTGGAGGAGAAAGAGTGCTGACTAAGCACTCGGAAAGTGCTGACTTCAGTTACTACACTGAGGAGATGGTACGGCTGGTGGCAATTGCAGAAGTGCTGTTGGTCCTGCCTTTGGCTGTGGAGTCAGACTCTCTCTGCTCACCCACTACCTTTTACAAGAACTGCTGGATCCGGCGCTTCCCAGGTCTTCTGATTGACCTGCAGGAATCGCAGAAAAGGGGAGCCCAGGTGCTGAAGGTTTATGCTGAAGTCTCACCTCAACAGTGCAGCAGAACCTGCTGCCTTCTGAGGAATGGTGAGTGTTTATTATCAAGATTGTGGCATACATTATTTTTTTTTTGTATTTTGAGGCAGGAAAGCAGAGGCACAGCGTAACTGTTCCCCCATCTTCAGTCCCATAGAAAGGAACTTGATAACCTGAATTTTTTAGAAGACTACATTAGAAACACCTGAAAATCTTAGGGTCTGCTTTGAAATTTTAGTTGTGGGCAATGCTAACAACAAAACAATAACTCTTCAGTACCCATCACTATCTACTGTAGAGAAAAATCAGTGACACTGATTCCAACAGGACTCCTCTTCGTGGAATATGGTACTAGACTAGGACACGGTGAGGGGGAAAGGGGAGGGAACGCACCATTTGGCTTTCTCTGAGATACAAGAATATTCATGTACTTGGAGAGAGCACTTTCTTGTTCCGTGTTTACCCGGTGTTTCTGGTACAACCCAGGTATAACCTTAAAATAAGCAATAAAGTTACAGTAATAAATAGTAGCAGTTATTCAGCTGGCAACACCTTTTCCGTAGCCTTGTAAACTCAAACTCGGACTAAAAATAGAAAAGTCATTGCTTGTCTTAAGCCGAAGACTACACTTTATCTGTATCACACTGCAGTAGTATACTGTAAGAGTATATTTAGGTGTACAGTAAGTGTATGTCTGTGGTGCCTAAATTTGACTGCAAAGCTCACAAGACTTGAAAGGTTTTTGGATATGAAGGATGAAAGTGAGCTACCAGTTACTAAAAACAGTCAATATAAATTTTGATGGAATTTTGAAATTTGAGAAAAAAATATGACCTTGACAACCTGACACTGAGATAACCAACGTAACTGCTGGCAGCATTCCTAGTAGAAGTCAACTTCTTCCTTAAATATTATAAGGAAAGAACAATTACCTACATTTCAGCAATGTTTTCCTTTTTGGACAACAAACTTGTTCTAACAGAGATAAGTAATGGTAACTCGGGATCCTGTTTTTGTAATGTTATGTAGTCAAGCACAAATTTGTTACAATCTTAACTTACAGAGTCATTAGATGGCCCTTCAAAGATACCCTTTAAAATGCCTTGTGGTTTCCATATAATCCCAAAGAGACAGATGTAGTCATTACCACAAATACTACTGCTAATGAATGTCCAAATTAAGATTTCAAGAAATGTTAATAAGAGGATTGATTTGCTGGATTCTCTGTAATAGCAGTTACTGAAAGCTAATCTTACAGATAAAAAGAAAATTTGAAATAATTAAAAAACAAGCAATAAAATATGTTGCTTATATCTCCTCAAACCAATGCAAAATACCTAATAGCGTGCTTTTAAAGGATTCTTCATGACCAAAGAACTATCCTTCCTTACCAAAAAATAGGTTTGTTACTTATTTTTCTTAACTGATTTTATACAATAAAATCCATCACAGATCCCAAGGAGGATATATCCACAGAAGCCAAGTTCTTCAGATGAATTTTCCCCTACTATTTAATGATGTTTTCATGAAGGATGCAAACTAACCATTAAAATAAAAAACACTTATAATTATGTTGCGCTAAAAAACAGTTTCTAATGGCAAGAGAACTTTGCACAAAACTGGGAGATTGGAAAGGTTTCAAAGATTTCACTCCTCCCTTCAAACAAATACATGTATTTTCAGGTGGTTTACATATTCTTAAATAAGATGGTCTCTATATCAGAAACCTGCATAGTATTCCTGTATCACACTAAAACCCAAACATTAACTATACTATTAGCACAAAACATCCATTCTTCGCCAAAATCCAGAATACTGTATACCTGGGTCTGAAGGCAAGGGTACATACTGCTACATGTGATGCAAGTGAAGAACAGTTTTCTGTTCGAAGAAAAATCACCAACATGAACTAATATCTAAAAACTGTGGTTTTACAAACAATGACTTTAAAAATACCACATTGCTAGTGTTTGCAGAGTGTTTAAGAATCCTTGAACAAAAGGTATCGCAGAAAAGCACGTACTACGTAGATATTTCCTAGAAGTATTTGAAGGCCTTTGTCTTTTAAACAAATAACTCATGCTAAAAGTGATGCAAAATGTTTACTGATGCCTAGAACTTTTTCTATATTCAGAATTATTTTCTTTAAAATAGGCAATGGATTTTAAATTCCTTTATCTGTAGAAGCCAATGTCTTTTATATATCGCCTGTAGAAATGCCTGTAGTCCTTAGGAAGTATATCAAAATAGTTATGTCCTCGCTAAAAATGCTTCTTTAACACTGCATAATGTTTCTAATCTTTTAAAGAAAAATGTAATCCCTGTAAGATTATGATTCTGTCTTTCACAAGTTATGTTCTTCTATTGTTCTGATAATCATAACCTTCTTTTTATACCAGTCTTACTTTCCTAAACATCTACCCTAAGCTTAAGTTCCTATGACATAGAATTGGAAAATGATGAAGCCTAACTAGAGGTAGATATAGGACATAAAAAATTATATCAGTGAAAGAAAAAATGCTGATTACCATCTTTGATTTAGCTTTGATGACAAATTACATCTTTGCCTTGCTACCACTAAGTTTAGGATCCCAGTTCTACATGTAAATATCACTGGTTTTGTTTCAGCTAGGCAGACAACCTTGATCTTTATGTCTAAGTAGCTAAAAAGCACAAGACTATAAATTCCGTAACAGCACTTCTGCCATGATTTTTTCTTTCATAGAGCTGCTGAATTTGTATTGTTCAGACAGAGTGCATTTTCATTGCAAATTTTTATTTATTTAATTATATGCATTTTTTGAAAATAATGCTTCTCTCAGAGCAGATAAGTTCATTACGATAAAAAAAATTTCAACGCATGTGTTTAGTGTGTTAAATCTATGAAGCAGTATTGAGGCTAACATGAAAAAATACAAAAAATGCAGAAAATATGTTAAGCACAGGTTTAGTGTATTTTCCTCCTTTTCTTTCTAGGTTAGAGATTTATTCTTTTTTTAAACTTACACATAAAGTGGAAAGAGTTTCAAGACTTTTTCTGTTGTTCATTGCAGAAATATTACAAATTATATTTCTTACAAATGTGAGAAAAATGTTTGGAATAAATACCTAAGTAAATAGAATACCTTTATAAAGCTAGGCAGTTTCCTAAAAATTTATGTAAAACAAAGCTTCTTCATAAGGGTGTTACACAAATATACTGTAACTAAAATGCTTTTCCAATATTAAAAAAAAATAAAAACCACAGAATTATTTTAGAATTGTTTGCCTGGAGCAACTCTTCAGCCCTATTAATTCACACGTTCTACACAGTTACATTAACAAATACAGATCTTATCTTAAAAACTTATTTCATCCACAAATTGTCCAATTTAGAGTTGGTATGCTAAGTCAGTAGAGTAGGTATGCTACAAGTTTCTGAAGTGCAAAGCTTGTGAGTCAGAATCAGTATTGGAAAAAAATCTCCTTAGCTGTTTAAATAATTTACAGTATTTTTTGCTGTTGGATGTGGCCCCTGCCCTGCCAATGCTTTTTTGAATTGCAAGTAGCCATTCAGGTTATTGGTTCAGGTATGGCAGTTACATTCAAGGCACGTAAAATAGAATAAATAACCCCCCAAAAACTTCATACAACTGAAAAAAAACCCTCACATTAATCCTGCTCCAAGCACATGGATATAAAATAAAATTAACTTTTGAGTTGATATTTTGACTTGAGATTTTGATGACCTGTGAGACTGAAAGAAGAATCTTTCCTGCTTTTTATATAGTATGACTCTAACTGTAAATATCGTAGCATATATTTTCAATCTAAACCTTAAACCACTAGGATTCAGGCATCTACATACTTTTGAAAACTGGGTTTCAGTGACAAGTTGTTCAGGCATTTTTTCATTATTACTTTTGCCCTGATTACCGATGTGCAAAGATAGAACTGAACCGCCAAACATAAATAAAGAATTGTCTAAAGTACTTTATTCACAGAAATACAGTAGCCCTAAGGCAAACAAGAAAAACAATTGGGAACTGGCAGCAGGACAGGATGCCACTTCCTTAGTGTAGTTCAGGATGTTTTTTTAATAATCTGGGTGAAACGAGTGGTTGGAGTCCAATTTTAATTAGACATATATTACACAGGAGCAAACACCTCAAAGTTGTCTTCCTTGATGACTTTACTCTTCAAAATGGTCCACTCACAGCAGCTGAGACATGAAGGAAGGCAACTCGTAGGAAGACTCCAAGCTAAAGCATATGATTTCATTTTACCAGAGGCGTATTTTTAATATTCAGAGGCAATCAGATGGCTAATTTGTTCCTTCTTCTTAAAATAAGAATATAGCTGTAAGTAGTTCTACTTTACTGACCAGGTGATTAATTAGTTTGCATGATAATGCGAGAAC
This sequence comes from Ibidorhyncha struthersii, assembly GCA_013398815.1. NCBI lineage: Eukaryota > Metazoa > Chordata > Aves > Charadriiformes > Charadriidae > Ibidorhyncha > Ibidorhyncha struthersii. Next base: position 14,368 of record VZSZ01011242.1, on the reverse strand, counting down.
CACAGATTTAACGTAGTATGGAGCTGCCCAGTATTAATGATCTTCTGATGTTAAATAATGTAGTAACATGCAAAACGCAATGTTCATTATGCTGATAAGCTCAACTTTATTCTTTTTATATTACAGTTTCCTGCAATCTAGCAGTGTTCTACCATGGAGTTATTAATGAGAATAAGAATTGCCTGCACGTGTCTTGCCCAGCATTGGAAAGTTGCATACTAAAGGCTAGAATCAATGTCATTTTGTACAACATCACAACAGGTAACTAAGCATTTCATTTATAAAGGCTGAAAACATAGCAACTGTAGGAAATGTTAAAATTATACTAGGTCAGTTACTGTGCTAAAAGATCTTCTGAAGAAACATGCAATGCTAAACAAGCATAAGACCTTTTTCCTTTTTCATTAATGCACCTACTTTGAGATTACTTCCCCCTTTTCTTCCATTCAGTATTTGAGAAAGGACCTTGAAGATACACCCTGCCTTCAAGTGACTCTGATACCTAATCAACACTATGCTTGAGGAAAATACCATACCAGATCTGAGAGGCTGCCCACTGCTCCATGTCCTCAGATCCAACCAGAAGCAAGGCTGAAAACGTATTCCCATTAGGCACATGCACAAAGAGCACACATACATACCACAAGTATACATATATAACACAGCCAGCCACACAGGTTACACGGATATTGCATAAAGGAGACACAAGAACATAGGCAGCAACCAAGAGCTGCATCCTCTTTTCTCTGGCTGCATAGGATGGAGATCTGCTAGTGGAGTATATATCTACACATATGTGCAATGTGAATTCCCCCCAGCAGCTGGGGGGGATGTTCAGTCTGCTCAGTAGCTACCTCTGGACCCCAGTATCCCCAGTTGCTGTTGCCCAGACATATGAGCCCCTAAGAGGGAAGCTCCTCTCCAGTTGCTGGAGAGTCTGCACAACTGTCACTCACACACACACACAGAGACAGTGGCCGGGACTCCACTACCCCCCAGTAGCCTGGATCTCTCCCTTTCCTCACCTTTGGTTCCTGCCCTAAGCATCCCACAGTAAGTCCTATGCAATCCCAAAATGCACTGTCTTGCATCCCATAAGGTGTCTCAGTCCTAGGCAGTGACGCCCCCAGTCCAGAAGGTGTTCATGGGTATTACCTGCGCTCCATGGCCTGCCATGGTCTCCATGTGCTCCTTTTGTGGGTGTGCAGATACGCTTTTATCACATAAACTAATATTGTTTATGATTTAATAGGGATTGATCCAGATCTTCTTATTTCTGAAAAACTGGCATCCAAGGAGCCAAATACTCACTCCTCACCGAATAAATATGAAAGGCAAAACAGCACAAAGGCCACTGAGTGGGAAAGATGCCAGCATCATAATGCCATGTCAAGTTCTCTTCTGCTCCAAGCTCCACCTTCTACCACTAGCCACGGCTTAACAGCAAACACTTACACCTCCAGGACAAGCCTGATGGTCAAAAAAACTGAAATTACCACTTATGCCAGGGCAGAAACTTTTCCACTGGATGATCATTTTGCTGAGGGGACAAGCATAACTTCAGTAAGCACTAAGTCAATCACCAGATTGGACAAAAAGACTGTACCCTCAACTTTGATATCCAAGTCTGCCGAAGTATTATCCCACATGCACACTCCTCCTCGTCTGAACAGCAGTAAACAACACTTAAATGAAACGAAAGGCTACAGCAGTAGGAATTACACTTTGGATGAGGCACCTGCTTGGGAAGCTGCAGCTTTGGGTGTCTGGTTGATTCCTGCTGTTCTTTGCTCTTCTCTCATCTTCCTCTGCTGTTGTACTGTTGTTTTCACAGCAGGGTGTTGCAGAAATAGGAGAGGTCAGTATACGCCCATAAGGAGAACAATGTCGAGACAATTCATAAAATATACTACTGTCAAAGGTGATTTGTAACTTACTGTCACCATCCTTGTTTTGGAACAAACAGCTTTTAAAAAATGAATTATATATACCAGCTTATCTCTTTTACAGAATCAAAGATAATTGATGGTTTCAGAATCTTTCAATTGTAATTTAATTCTCTACAGATGAAACGCAATTCTCTTGTCTCTTCCAGTAAGAAGTATACACTTGTAGCTCCCACTGCATGCTTACAGGTGTTAGAACACATTTTGGTTCATAATCTGACCCAGACTAATGCCTAACAAACAGTATACACTAGCTTAAGAAAGCAGATCACTGCAGCTGTACGTATTCTTTCCCCCGACTTCGAACCAACCTTAGAAAATTAAGTGTAAGTGCAATCAGTAAAACTGACTGAAGCTTTATAGTATCATAAAATCATTTAACTGTAATCATCCTTTAATTGTCTCAGATCTAGTGGTTTCTATAAAAACTGTCCATTTTTCTCCAAGTTCTAGACTGACCTTTTTTCTCCATTTATCCCTAATATTGAGACAAAACAATTTAGCCAGCACTCTTCTTCAAAGAGAAACACCAAGACCGACCCAAGTTCCCCAAACCACTGAATTCCATTAACTCATACCCAAACATCTGATCATTTGATCTTTATTCTTTACCTTCCCTCCACTTCTCACTTCACTGTTCTGATGACAATCACTTCAAATGTTTTTCAATCCCCTTCTAGGAGCACCTTCAGAATTCAACTGCTTTTGTAAACTTACTTGTTCTGCAATGCATTGACAAATCCATTCTGTTACTGGCTAAGGAAAACACAAACGTGCCCAACGTTTGTTCATGCCTTGCAATTAGCATGTGTTATCCACCTTGACTTGCTTTTTCTTGCCTACTTATATTTATCCTTTACATCATTAGCTTTTCAGAATAGGAATAGTCATTTAACATATGTTGCACAGGAATAGACAAAACGTTTTGAAAGCTCTAGAAGTTACCTTTATAATACAAAGTCCTTTTTTTGCCTTCTCATCCTGTATATTCTGTTCATAAAAGTGCTCCTCCTGAACATAACCCAAGTGACCAGATAACAAGGTGGCAAGATATTTCCTTGCCTTACCTTACCCATGTGCTCATCATCTTAGGGTAATCATCGTGGATCTGACCCTGAAATGGAAAAATCTCAGGTCTGATTCATTTCATTAGAAAACAAAGGCACATGTATGTCAGAGGAGGAACTTGGTTTCTCAACCTGTAGGTTACTGTGATGCGCGTTATATCCTTTTGCCACAACTTGCACTAGAAATGGTGATGTGCACCAAGACCATCAGTATGACCTTTTTTAGACTAGGAGCTGCAGACCCAGTGGTTCGGGATTCTCTTTGTACAGTGCTCTACCAACCAAATTCTGATGGAAATGTTCATGGCTCAGTGAAACACCTGTTAAAGACACAGGCAGGCATAACTGATTTCCATCTACAAAGTCTTAATCAGAAAATGAAAAGTTTGCTAACTTCATGTTTCGATCTCTGCCACAGATAACATTCAGGTGCTTCACACATCATGACAACCTGATCAAATATAATAAATAAACAAACTGATTAACCACATAGCTCCAGGTCAAGTTGTGGTACTTTCCATCTCACTCAGTACTGATGACAAGCACATTTTGTCAAAGGATTCTCCCACAAAACACTTCAGCCAGCATTGTCACATCAATTTGCAATAAAAGTGCTTCTTAAATTATTTTTTTCTCCCCATAATTTTTAAAATCACGTATCCAAGGAAAACACATTTTAAAACCAACTTACATCTAAAATCTAAAGATATCTCAAAAGCAGATGTAAAATCCAGCTAGTTACCTTTCTGCTTGTCTATTCACTACCACATGAATAAACATTCAATGCAATGCAGTAATACATAAACATCTTATGAAATTGTCTCTTTGTTTCAAATGGTCCAAACAATAAAAATGGTGAAACGTATGTTCACTGCCAAAGAAGGGCTCAGTAAAACCCACACTTTGAAGAACTTTGCATTTTTATATGAATAGGAGTTAAAAAGCCTAAACCTAGACTCAGAAAAAAACTTTCTGAGAGAGCTAGATCTGCACTCTCTGATGTCTTTCTTTAGGCTGAATGGAGCCATTAAAATTCTGCTTGTTGTTCACGTTATAGTCTCAACAGCTCTGAGACAGAGATGTCACTGGAGAAATTAAGGCATTTCAAACTGCACAAACTTTATTTTCAAGACCTTGCAGCACTGAATTACACATATAACTTATCCTGAAAATCAGGGAACATACTAAAATTATTATTGCATGTAATTTTTAGGATACAGAATTCACATGCAGGCAGCTTAGTCCAATTCAGGTAGAAAAATTGTGTTCTCTTCCCTAAAAATTCCCCCCTACTTTCAGCTGCATTTCATTTTCCTTAGCCTAGAGTTTTGCCAAGCATTGTTGAATATTAGTTATTTTCAGTTACAGAGGCATGTGTATTTTGTGTTATATTTAGTTATTTTATAGTTTGGATTTTTTTTTTAATTTGAATATAAATATTTTTTCCCCATTTTCCAGGTTTTAGAGAAGAGAGAGTGCAGAACAACTCTTTCTCCCTGCTTCACATAACAGTATTTGTTGAACTGTTTGACAGTTTGAGGTGATAGTATTGTAACACAGTGCCCTTTATCCATGAATTTATCATACTGAGAAGAATGCATTTCTGATTCAACTTATTATTTAACCATGCCTATAAAATATGGGAAGAAGTTTAAATCCATACTATATATTCATAATATATTGCTGAACTTGAAGCCACATAAGCAAGATCATTGCATGTCTAAAGCAACATAGTTCTTGCAGTATTGGTATCTTGCAGTACCCATATGATACTAGGTAACATTCGAGACAGGAAACACCAGAAGCAAAAGCGAACACAGGACATCCCCTCTCTCTTCTTCCTGTACAATTAAGATATTGCTGTTTTCAGATAAATATTATGCAATTTAATTCAAAACTGAGACAGATTCTAACATATTGCAATACCTTTATTGTACAAGACTTGCACTATTTTCATTCCCCCAAATCCTTAATATCTATTCTTACCCTGACTTTCACTATTCAGGCTGGGCTGCTACCTATATGCCCCACGAAACATTGCTAACAGTCTGGAGTGCTGCAAAGTCAATAGTGCTATACTTCTAGCCTGTTTAACCATTCCTTTGCTATAAATGATCCTCTATAGCAGCTTGAATCAAGAAAAAAGAAGAAAAGCTAGTTGTAAGGGATGGATGCTACTAGCAGAATTGATTTTCTTTTTAATAAATAAGCTACTGAAAAAGTGAGAACTTGCTATTCTTACATCAGGGATGTTGTGTACCTTCGAATGAAAAGACTAGCAAAGAAATCCTTTCACTGAACATGATACATTCCAACATGCCAGAAACACAAATCTCCGCAAGAAGGCATTAGTTTTAATAGAAGTCAGTCATAGGTAACATACTATTTATTTTAAAACAGGTGTGTTTTCACCTCCTTTTCCTCTCAGAAAAGTAACTTCTACCTGACCTATCAGTTGTGTGATCTGCAGCCAAGTCACAGTCATTCTTGGTGTCCATGTTTTCCTCATCTTCAGACGAGTGACTGTACAGTGAGTGCACTTCGTAGCACCTTGATGCTCCTTTGATAGTCACCCTTAACTTTATGTTGTGTAGAATCCTATAATGGAACTAGGACCCCAATACTCACCAAAAAAAGCAAATGAGACAGAAGTGAAAATTTCTATGTCCCACGCACAAACACTTCTGAGGCAGGATGGAATGACTAGAACATGTAAGATCACATTCAGCAGAGTATTCTTGATTTGTCGACATATAGAGAAAAAAAAGGCAGGAAAAGGGTTATATTAAGCACAGTAGCAGAACTATTTTATTACAGACAGGAGAGTCACAAGAAAATAAATACATACATTTTAAGTATGAGGGAAACCAAAAAAATGAGTAGAAGGAAGGTTTGTCCAGATAGAACATCCCTTTTTAGGCAACCGTCCCTCTGTCCTTTACTTGTGCTTGTAGCAATGATATGCATGAAAACAGGTCAAAAAGTGCCAACTCCAGCCAGCAGTATAAATTGGTTCCCTGAAGACCATATTATCTGTAGGGGTTTACTGACTCTTCACACACAGCCAGTCACATTCAGGTCTCAGGGCTTTGTGAAGTTACAAATAGTTGTAACGTCGACCCTCCTCGCCAAAGACTGAATTATGTCTCTGTACAGGCCTTCTTGCCTAATCTGAGCAAGAGATGATTCTTAGTGTCTGACAGCCCTTTTTTAAGGGGCAAAAGTGCGACAAAACATAGACAAACCACCTCAAGAAACTATCTAGCAAGACTGAACATTTCACTTCACAACTCTTAGCATGCTGTGTACTAAAGACATCTTATGCCAGTGATTACAGTAGTTTCTAGATGCAAAAAGTTAGCCAGAATACTGACAAAGCAAGTTCTTTTCCAGTTTGACCAAACACTAGAGCTCAACCTTTCTGTGGAATGTTTATATGGGAGACAAAAAGAAGGTTAGTCTCCTCAACAGCATCAGTGAAACTGCATCACAATTATTCCAGATGGCCAAGAACTTAATTTGTGTGAGTTTTCTTCCACTGGAGACAGCTTATTTTTCTTTGCCATAAGGAACTTACTTTTCCAGTTTGCGGGGGCGAGTGTTTGGATTTGAAATGAGACATCTGCTACTTGGAGGTTAGAACAGTGATGGCAAAGAAGCACACACAGTAGCCTTCCTGCGCAAATTTCGAACTATGATGGACAGGGTTGCCCGAGGTCAAAGCTGTCACGAACTAGCTCCGTCTTCCCCTTGGCCAGTAAATACCAGTAAAAGTACCTATGGACAGCCAATGCCTCTCGATACTATGTGTGTTTTTTTACTCCTTCCTTCTGAATTTATGCACTGGGGGGCCTAGCCTGCTTCTTAAGTGTTATCGATCTACACTTCTATTTAAAAGTAACATGAGCACTTCCATGCAAGAGAAGAATGTACATACACACAGGTATGTATAGATGGATAGACACCTTAAAGTCATGCATTTATGTTATAATGTACATGATACATTAATAAGTGACTATTGCTAAGGATGCACTTACTGCTGTGCTGTAGAGTTGGTTAACCTCTAAGTCTATTACTCTCTAACTCTTCACAGTTTTTAAACTTCAGTGCAGGTTTCCAATGAGATGGTCTGCAAGAGTATTATAGGAAATTAAAAATATGTAGTTTACTTCATATAGACACATGCTGCATTATACATCAACAAGGTGGGAAGACTCCCACTGGAGTCAAGATCCCAGTGTTCTACGTATTCTATATTCTCTACAGAGAAATACCCCACCCTGAAACACAAACAGTTTGGAGGGAGAAGCAGGAAAATAGAGAAACATACAAGATGACAAAAAGCTCAAAACGTAACCCAGGCTAACTTTGATCCAGTCCACTGCATTAGACAAGTCCTGTAGTGTAACATATAAACCATTAGTAACAATCACAACTGCAACTCTCAATTTTATGTTGCCTTTGATTCTAGCACCTTGATTGGGCACTTACAGGATTAAAAACCTTTTGAATTTTGCTCCTGTGTTTCTTAGCAAGGAGAGGAGGTGAAGACAACATTGAAAACCCAGGCTGAAGGTCAATCTTGCAGATTTCTAAGCCCAGCTGGCTAAGTGTTGTATAGCCTTAGGGTGATTAAGCCAGGCACTACTAGAAAACTAGCGTCTTTAATTCATTTCTGGTGGTAAGTGTTGGATGTGGTTAGGGACCACAGTGAGTTAGTCCCAACATTGTTCTTGGCCTGAAGGTATAACCTATTGTTGGTAGAGACATTTGTGTGTCGTGGTACTCAGGAGACAGCCACATTTTATCCCAACTGTATTTCTTGAAACATTTATAGAATGTATATAAGCTAGGCTTGAACACTTCAGAGGGAACTGTAGAAGCCTGTGCATTTTAGGTTTTCCATGCATTAGCTGTGAAGCTAATGAAATGCTAATGTAATCAATTTCCCTAGCTGTGCTGTTCTTTCTACCAGCCGTTATTATTAGTAAAGTCAAACCGTTTAACTACAACTTTCATAGAGAGTTCTGCTTAGGTCCATTTAGAGTCTACGAAGAGCAAAGGAAAATTAAATTGTCCTCTGTTGCAGAGAGGATTTTATCAGGTGCTCGTATGTCCTGAGTATGTAAGGTCAACTTCAGGGAGAAAAGCAAGCTTATGGGGTTTTAGGTTTCTTAAAACACTTAAGGGCATTACTCATGACAGTCTGGTACAAGACATGCCATTGCAAAACAGAAGTTAGTTACATATGCTTGCTAGTATGCCAGTCCTTATGCAAACACTGACAAAGCTAATTAAGGAAACAGATTTCTCTTGTGTACATACTAGAACAAAACCACCTGTGGAATAAAGCCAGCCACAACACCACCATCCATACCACTCTTGGAGTTACTTCCTCAGTAATTTTGGTTTTGTAGGTATTAAAAAAAAAAAAAAGGAATTACACAGATGTACTATTTCAAATGAGAATTTTAAACATTATCCCCATTATCCCTGAATAAAGGGACAACTTTCTTCTGCTAAAACTTCACATTAATATGAACCTAAAAGGACGGACCACTAAATAACCAAGCTGGTTAAGTGCCAAATTGGGATTACAGGACAAACTTTTCTCAAACTTAGCGGCAGCTCCGGTAAATTGCCAGAGGGAATAAAAAGCTGCATTAAACTCAGTCTCCTGCCATATGAAAACAGTTTCTACCTAAGAATAATCATACACTCTTTGGCTGTATGTAAACATGAAACAATGAGAAGTCCTACCAGTAAGTGAGTTGAGCCACACAGACACTCTGCAAAAATCAATTCCTCTTCAGTTCTCAATGTCCTTATTCTTATGTCGTTTCATCTCAACAAGTTGCTGGCAGGGCCACACGCTAGGTTCTTTTATAGGTACGCAGAATCCTTAAGTCTGAAGAATAAAAACTCCCTCTGCCCCTTTCAGAAAATGAAGACTTTCTCTCTAAGCTGAAATCTTACTAAGCCAGGAAGGTACAATAAAAGCAAAAATAGAGTTATTTATGTCCTTTCCAGCTGATACTTTTAAGGTTGTTTTTTTTCCTTAACTGGTGAGAAGGCAATAAAAGTTGCCTGTGATTGCAGTGTTTCAAATCGATTCTTCTCAAATACAAATCACCAAATATAAGATAAACATCCACATAATTTCTCTCTCTGTGCTTCACAGAGATGCTACAAATGTAGCAGTAAGCTGGATGCTACACACGTTATTTCCCTGAATAGCCTGAGTACATTCAAGAGACACCTCTGCAGGCCTCAGGGTACCAAGAATCAGTCCATTCCTATTTAAGCTATATACTCACTTCACTATTCAGCAGCTCTCACTTTCAGCAACTCTCATCATTCTTCCTTCCCCGTGTACTTTGGTACCCTGTAAATAACTGTTAGTTCACCTTCCAACTACCATCCCATTTTATTTTGTTCCATCATTTTAGAGACAGGTATTTTTACATAGGGTATTTATTAGTCCTCACGATGACAACTAAGAACCTCACACTGCTCAATGTGCTTCAACACCTCTCCAAAAGTTAAACTAGTTAGGCAACATTATCTTTATTTTACAGATAGGAAGTATAGATAGAGAAAAAATTGAGTGACATCTGAAAAGCATTTAGAAAGTTTAGAGCTCTTAAGTTTCAGACTCTTCATTAATGAAACTCAGAGCCTAAGTAATTTCATTGTTTTTGACACTGCTGCTCTAAGTTATATGCCAAAAGAAGTTGTGTGACAAGTCAGAATGTGATTAAGCAGAGAACTGACCCAGGATCTCCCAAGCTAAGAAAACACAGAACAGAATATTCAAGTCACCAGTATGACTCAAAACGTACTTTATTCAAAGAACAAGACTCATGGACAGGAAAATTATGTTTACAAGAAAACTCAGCAGTAAAGAAAAATCTGATTGCTATTGAAATTAACTCATCAAGTTTCATATTTTCGGTTAAGGTTCTGAATAATTATATATCCATATCATACAGAAGTATTAATATAGTAGTTTAATATTTCTGTAATAATCAGATGTACCTGCAGAGTCTGCTCTTACGGTAATGCTTGTATATTCAATAGTTTCTTCACGGATTCCTTATACTGAAACATGTTATTTTCTGTTTCACCTTCATTTTTAAGTGCAATTACAGAGTTTCTGTAATTCTTAACTACTTCAGACGCAAGAAGCTCTTCCTTGGTCACATTACTGACATTCTCTGAGGCTTTTATTTGAAGTAGTGTTTCTAAGGCGTTTTTCTGAGAGCAGCTATTTTCCCAGATATACTCTTCCATGTCTTCCTCTGTCTTCTCACTCTCCCACATCTCAGTTTTCTGAAAGAAGATATACATCATCTGAAAAACTACTCAAGAATGAAACATAGCTACAATAATTTGAAGAAACTTATCTCTCATACCAATTTGCTTCAAAAATTACTTTGGTCATCTAAGATATTTCCCCTCCTTGGACTTTAGAGTCCAAGGCTTGTAACTCAAGGCTCAAACAGAGTTCCAAAGGTTCAAATGAGTTTCTTTCCTCCCGCTTATCAAGTTCACTACGTATCTGGCAGATATAACTAGACAAGTCAAAATGGAAGAAAAGCTTATGGACAATACATAATGAATAAACAAAAACCTTGTAAAAGTAATAATTTTAAATAAACCCAAATGCTCAAGCTTTGGAAGTAGTTACCTAGCTATTATGTCCCTAGCACATGATTTTGGTATGCTTAGATGCAAAGTAAGAGAGCTCATACCAAATAACCTATGAAAGACAGCAATACTTCACCACTTGGGAAGTGTTTTAGTTGTGACTCATAAGGAAAAGGACAACCAATTAATCCATTTGATCTTCCTGCAAAACAAATTGCTCCTCAAAAGAATCTCTATCCACAAGGTGCTAATTTTCACCTAATTGGTGTTGCAAGATTAGACGGGATCAAAATTTGAATGGAAGACATCATTCCTGTGCCTGTAAATACTCGGCTCGTGCAGTTGCTCTTTATAGATTTTGTATTTGAATACTTCTCCAATTCAGCAGGCGTTCCTCTAGCTCCACAGACTAAAGGATATTTCGAATGTTACAACCTGCTATTTTGGTATACTTAATTTTTATTTTATTTTTGTAAATATATATCTTTGTAGATATATTTATATTTTTAGATACTGTAGATTGTACATTTATTTGTATAATTATTTAGTACTTTACTGATATAAACAATACATAGCATCCTTATTTCAACTATATAAGAATCACAATTTGAAGTATTTTTGGTGGTCATGTTTTTCTTACAATTGTTGTAGAAGTCATGTCTAAACAAAACATTTTTCTGGGAGTAAGTTCAAAGAAACATTATAATAAAGCATTTCCACCATACGGATTTTCTTTCTT
>VZSZ01011241.1:740111-839893 GCA_013398815.1 Ibidorhyncha struthersii | reverse complement strand
CCCGCTGCCCCGGCGGCACTCGGGCCGGGGTGGGGAGGGCGCCGGTAATTCCGCCCTGCAGGAGGGGGCTTTCAACACGTATCGGAAAGGCCTCCGACCCCCCCGCCCCCGAGCGTATGGGTCAGGGGCCAGGGCAGAGGGGGCTGCGGGGGGGATGGGGGGTGCAGGTACCACCAGCCTTCCCCAAACCCCGCTGCAGCCCGGCAAGCCCCCGGCACAACCGCCCCCCCCCAGGAGCTCTAATCAGCTTCCCACGCAGGCCTGCATCAAAGGTGTATTTACCTCCTCGCACGGTCCCAGGGACACACTGACTCCCGTGGGAACATTTGTCTCCTCTCCAGCCAGGGTGGCAATGTGTAAGCAGCCACACGGCCGCATCCAGCCCTCCCCCACCTCTTGGGCAGCAAGCCCACGGGTGGGGGTCCATCTATGCAGGGTGGGGTGCACACAGCCCTGGCCCCCACACGAGAGAGGGCTGCTCCTGACGAGTGGGGCGCGTTGGATCGCAGGGCCATCTCCAGCATCGCGAGCCCATCCCAGAGCCACCGCCACTAGACTGGTCCCAGATGCTCTCTGGGCAGAAGAAGAGAAAAATACCTTCAGGACGACCAGCAAAAGCATCACCCTGGGCAGGCAAACCCACGAGGTACAAAGAGCCATCAGAAGGCCCGAGGCTGACGCGCTGATTTGCACTTGCAGATGTGTTTATAGTTATTGCCACCAGGAACGTACAGGAGATGTAGCACAGCAGCACGTTGCCGTGCTGGTGGCTGGCGCGTTTGCACGTGGCATTTGGGGATTGAGTCCTCTCAGGGTGCGTGTGGGCGCGCACGTGTGGCCTGCTGGATTTGCGTGGTGGAAAGCCCTTTCTTACCCACCGGCTCTCTCAAAACCCTCCTAGCTTCTCTCTTGCAGGTGGCACCGCGTTATTTTGGAGGGAAAGCTATGGAAGTAGGTGGGATAAACTTAACATTGAGAACATACATTTTTGTTGGGGGTTATTTTACAGGGAGATAGCTTTGTCTGTATTTAACAACGCCATTAAAAAACATGACATCGGATGGGGAGGGAAAGCCATGGAAAAGTCTTCTGTTGTGACAATGGCAACGTTTTATCGCAGCAGTGGTTACAGCCTTCAAGCAAGTGAAAAGCGGTCCAGTTTCTTGCTTTATTTTGTGGGCAGAAATGGTGGATGTGCTGCAGTGAATGAGCTGCGTACAGGTCCCTTTCCCACCTCGGTAATGGCTACGAGTCTTGCGGGGGGGCTTCTGGCAGCGACGCATGTGGCAGCGCCCGCCGGGCAGCAACACGAAGCCCCATGGGCCGAAGAAGAATGTGATGAGGAGGGCTTGTGTGCAACCTTTGCATAATAAAAGCCTCCCTCCCACAGGTGCACACACACACACACACACACATTTACACACAACAGATGCTATGCAAAAAAAGCAAAAGATGTCACCTTCTGAAACTGTCTTTACATCCTGAGTTGTAAAATTTCTTTCCTGATTGCTCTTCCTTTTAGAAATTTTAAGAAGACATTCTTAAAAGGCAGCATCTTTAAAAATGACTGTGAATGGACATGCCTGGTGCCTTGATACATAACTTTCCCGAGTTTCTTGTACTTAAATACCTTACGTGAAGATCATAGAATCATAGAATGGTTTAGGTTGGAAGGGACCTTAAAGATCATCTAGTTCCAACCCCAAAGGTGCCCACAGACTTTTCCTACTGGCTCTTCCGCACGGAGAAGGGGCATCGCCGTGGGGGGAGGCCCAGCTAGGATGCCCTTGCTAACTGATGCAGCTCATGGCAGGGGTGGCTTCGTGCTCCCCGTTACCCTCCCACCTGACTGCAATTTAAACCACTCTTCCTTTCAGCTTCCATGGATAGGCAGACACAAGGTGGATGTGGGCAGTGGGCTGGGGGTGGTGGAGGCGTGACGTGTCCGGTCCCTGTCTCTCTGCCCAGGTTAATCCCTTGTCTGCTCGGGAAAGCTGGGGAAATGCTCGCCTCCCACGGCTGGGGCGGTCGCGGTCGGGGGGGGGGGGGGGGGCGGANGGGGGTGATGGCTGATGCAGTTCGGGCTGTGCGATTGCTGCCGGCCCTGCTGAGGACACTGTTAAAACCCAGTGCTGGGGTTTGTGCCAACGCCTGCACTACAAAAAGAGTATCACCATCCTCCCAGTATAGCCAAGGAGATGGGATCCTGGGAGGACATCTAGTACAGCCCCTCCAGATCCCAGGCATGCATCACGGGTCAGCACCTCCTGGCTGTGCCTGCACCAGGAAACGAAGCAGGATGGGGGCACCAGCCTGGCCACGGGCGGCTCTGGTTCTGCCGTGCTGGCCGGAGCCGATAGACACCCTCGCAGGCAATGCTTGGCCATGGGCTGGGGACAGTGTCTGCTCCAAACAGGCAGTTCAGTTGTGCTCACGCGGTTTTGGTGAGGGAGGGGAAGAGAGGAGGGGAACGAGCAGCCATGCAGTGCCTCTTGGCCCCAGGGCTGGAGAACGGTTCCCAGCTGGTTCTGCAGACTGGCAGGGACGCAGCCACCAGAGACCACCCACCACTTACCTAAAGCTTTTTCTCTTCCATAAAGCCTCTTCCCCGCTGGGGAGGTCGGGCTGTGTTTGGCTTGGATATGAAAACCAGCGCCTCTCCCCTCAACCTGCTGAGCCGCTTTGTCCCCCTGAATTAGCCAGCGTTGCTTTTCACTCATCGAATGGTCTGGATTAGAGCCAGCCAGCCCACGGGCTCTTGCCCAGACGCAGGTTTGCGAGTCAATGGCACCAGGACTCGGTGAGGTCTGGACCTTGCCAAGGATCTTATTGCTCGTCCTTTGGATGAGCCCGGGGCAGCCCTGCATGCCCGGTGGCCCTCGGATGGGCGGAGACGGGGCTGGCACGGGCTGGAGCCGAGCGGCCGCTCTCCTGGGCAGCCCATGGGGATGGTGTGCCAGGCAGCCCTGGGAAGATGGAGAGATGGGTTTTACTTTTTTAGACAGCTGTTAAAATGTTTTCATTTAATCAGCCACGGTACGTACGCCTCAGTTAAACAGCTGGCATCCGAGCTGATACGCGGGGACGTGTAATTTTGATTCCTACCTTTCTGTTTCAAAGCTGTCTCGTTTTGAGCACTTTGATCCAAAGACTAAACTTACCGTGGCATATTTATGTATATGACATTTTCATTCGCTCCCTTATTTATTTATTTTTGCAAAACACATCACTTAGAAGGTTTCTAGTGCCAAGGCGGCGGGTGCTCTGTGAGGGAAAACACAACCGGTCCAAACGCCGACGTTTGCGTGTGCTGCAATAGTCCCGTTTTATACATGTTGCAGGCTCAAATTGCATGAGCAGTGACAACGCATGGAAGAGAGCACGCAGAAGAGGGAAAACCACCCCGGGGGTGAGTGACAGTGCGTTTAACACTGCGTCCCAATGGGCTGGCTGGCTCTTTTTTTTTAAAGCTCCCCCCCGCCCCAAGTTTTACAATTCTTTCTGGGTCTTTATGGCAGTTCAGTGCTTTTGCCCCTCTCTCTGGTAGTATCAGAGTGCCTCATGATATTTAGCATACTGATCCCCACAACATCCCCGGGAGGCAGGGACCTTACCTTACAGCACAGGAAAACAGAGAAGTTTGGGATGGGTGAGGAACTGTAAAGAAGTCTCCCAAGTCATAGGAGAGAACTCAGACCGGGGGACCAAACCTGCCCCATCTGACAGCACTTCCAAAAAGCTGAACCAGTAGCGCCCTTGAATATCTTACTCCCAGGACACTGGGAGTATGACATGCCCAACGAAACACCCATTTCACCTCGGACTACAGCAAGAAGTGGTTTATTCCCCAGCAGCAGCACAGCAGTCATGTTTAAAGCTTGGCCTCAGGGGTACCGCAGCGGGGAGGCAGAGTGGCAGCGGAACGGTGAAAGCCAACTTCCCTTGGATTCGGGTCTTTTGGTTGGGTTGTCTGGTGTCAAATAAGGCACAAACTCCAACTGATGCTTCTCCTGAGCCTGCAGCATTAATAAAACCTCTTGCCTGGGGCAGGCTTTCCGGTACATGTGTGATATTCCGCCTTTTCCCTTGTGTGGGACACACATGGGGTCTGTCCCCTCTGTCAGCTGCACGGCCGCACAAAATCTGTGGGGATATATTCACAGCTAAGCCCTTTCCCTATCTGTTCCAGTGGTTTGAAGCGGGTGAAGGGTTTTAAAGCCAGTTTGAGGCTTTCGGAGGCACAGAGAGAGGTACAAACAGACAGGGACAGCCATGCGGAGCGTGGTCCCCCAGGCCCTCCTGAGGCAGCCAGGCTCCATCAGCCACCTGCAGAAGAGATGCTGCTCGGGTGAACATTTCAACACCCGGGGTACCTCCTTCACCCTTTCCTGCCCCCCCCCGGACCGCTCCTGTTGCGACGGCTCTCACCCTCCCAGTGCAGCAGCAGCCTGAATGCAGCTCTGCTGTCTGAGACCGGCTTTCATTAAGTGGGTCCTCCTGCACACGCACACGCGCCAGCCCAAACAGCCCCGTTATCCACATGGAAACGGACACTTCATTTCTGTAGTAACATTTTGAAGACCTTCACCAATGGTTTTAGAAGGTCTTGGACTTCACATTAGGAAACACCTGACTGATGTTAGGATTGAACTGAGAAAACTCCAAAGGTTAAATTGAAAAAAAAGTTACTCCTTAAAAAAACCAAAACCAAACAGAGGCATTGCCAGGGCTATTCAGTTCTCACCTTTCGAAGAGGCTCTTTAGTTCTTACACCTCCAAACCCTGAATTCCTTTGCAAGGAAGCGCTAACACCAACCCTCCCTTCACTCCTCCTGATCCCTTCTTCCCTCCTTTGCCCTTCCAAATACGCCTGTGGGTGTTTGTGAGCAATTTTTCTTGCCCAGAGGAAATGAGCAGCTGACCTGGCTGCTGGTGCCGGGCTGCTCCATTACCTTTTTGTGCCAGATCTCACCCAGAGACCTCAACTGGGTGTATGTTTCAGGCATGACAATCTTTAAACTGTCCTTGGTCGAGTAAAGAAAAACCAGAAGCCATTTACCACATAATGGTACCCTGCACATCTGAAGGAGGAAAAACACCTCCAAGTATAAGAAAAAGGACCGATATAAGAATCGATGCGGTTCATTTTCAGTCCAGGCTTTCTAGGAAGAAGGTGCTGCTCCACCTTTCCTCTCATTTCAAAATTACGAGCCTATCCTTGATCTGGGAAAGCACTGTGCTCAGATTAAGGCCACAGACGATGAACCAACATCTCAGAACACGTGTAGTTCTTTATTTTGAGGTATCTGTAGGCATTTTTGGCTGGTGTTTCATCACACCTCAATCTTCTTTCTGCTGAGGCAGAATCACTCTCATACACTGTAAAACAACGTTGCTACCTTACACTCTAGGCAGTAAGCTGTAACTAAAACGCGCACACGCAGCCCGATCTTTTTTGTGTCAAATACTTCTGCAACGCCAGCTGTATAACAGTGTCACATGTATTAGTCATCGTACCGCCCCGCTGACACCCCCCAGGTTAGAAGTACTCTGCTTTTCTGAAGCTGAAAATACTCCTGGAGCACAGAACTGCCAGAAGAATATCAACTGCAATTACAAATCTAAACTAAATACGCAGCATTATGGCCTTTTCATTACTGTATTTCTGTGGCAAGTTTTTCCGTTGTGCATCGTTCAGTCACGTTGGGACAATTTGTTAAATAATATAGAGGCATTTCATCATGGAACAGCATTTGAGGTGATTTACAGTTCGGTCTTTTAGCAGCACACCTGTAAATTGCTATACATAATGCTAACCCCTATTAAGGAGGCATCAGGGTGCTTCCAGGCTGAGAGAATTAGTGGGGAGGCAGTTGTGGGTGATACTGGGCAAAAGCACTGTCAATTTACAACTGATTGGGTTGCTCTGATACAGAGCTCTGCGAGCGCGCCCCACAGCCAGGCCTGAAGATGAGGGTCCGAGTTTCTGAAGGGCAAAGTTTGGCAGGCATTTAGCAGCAGGCTGGTGTGCAGAGATCAGTGATATTCCAGGCTTAACCACCTTCGTTTTTCTTGAGGGCGTAACGCAACTTTTACAAGTCAGCTGTTTGCAGCAAAGTTTAATTAGAGCTAGCTCATCATCTTTACTTTTCATCCGTATCAAGTCTTCCTTCGGCAGGCATCCAAGGTGAACGACAGGAGGCTACGGAGCAAAGTGGACAGACCAAAATCCCAGGCTGTAGTAACACAGAGCAGATCCTGCTGTCTCAAAGGTTGCTGACACCTGCAAACTGGGGAAAAGAGTTGTGAAGTCAAGAACGAACACAGATAAACAGAACTTAGCCGCTTTTCAAACGCACAAAGCCAATGACTTTACTCACTTTTCAGCAGTACGGAACAGTTTCATTTTTCCTAGCAACGTAAACAACCGCACAATCATTTTGGAGACGCGACTTACCTTTGGTTGGGAAGCGGTTTCAGACAATCAGAGAAATGAGACAGCGGTTCCTTGTAAAGAAGAAACTGCAGGTGCCAGCGTTTTGGCAGGTGATGTGAGGGGTGGGTGAACGAGCTTCTGCAGAACCCAATGTTAATCACAATAGTGAGGACAGAGGGGGGACTTTAAATGAAGGGGAAGGAAGAAACAAGTAAGTACAAAGAAAAGTGGGGAAGAAAGTGCAAATGAGAAAGGAATACAGCAGGCTCAAAATCTAAGTTTTACTGTAATTTGTATTTGGGTCTCGACCCAAAGCTTTTCTGCTGGGGAGTGAGATTTTGGTTTAGTTCTGGTGTGAATATCCATCTAACCTGATCAACAGATTTTTTTTTTTTAACGCTGCAATGTTGCATGTGGAAAAAGGTGAGAAAAGCGCATCAAGCTCCTAACCAAGGAACTGGTCATGGCCAAACAGACAAAATCACCAAACAGGTCATCATTATGCAGTGATGCAAAAGAACAGCTAAAGATGACAGGACTACTTCAAACTATGAAATAAACTTTTTCAGCTCATAGAACCACCATGAACACTTGTGTTTCAAAGGTGTTGAGGATGATTTACAGGTAGACGTTCAAAAGGCCTGAGTACAACCATCAGGAAGCAAAGATGTGAAGACACATAATTCAGGGCTACCACATGCAGATTTTTACTTCAGCTTGCAATATCTGGGGAGGCTTTGAAGCCTTTGCTTCAGAAGTCAGGTGATGGCCTGAGCATTGCAGCTTCCACTGCAGGAAACCTGTTGCAGGAAAGAACTTTAGCATACACCACGAACAAAATTCAAAGGCTCAGAAACCAGAGGAAAGAGTAAAAGGACTTCAGCATGTCTTCATTGAACACGGGTCTCAGGAGGCCTTCTTGACCTATGACCTATGTCATTTGAGACAATGCATATGATGACCATATTTAAAGCAGACTATGTACATGCGCTGGTGTCACAGAAGATGAATGGAAACCCGAAATGTTACATGAAACTTTTTGTCCATTCATACAGGCATGCGGAGCCACCGTAGCACTACAAAAGACAGAGGAAATCTTTGCTATGATGTGGAGGATGAATTCAGGCAGAGGAAAACGTCATGCAGCACAGCCTTGCAGCCGGCGTAGGCCCTCTCCTCTGCTGGGGAGTAGCTGTTACTCACCAGATGTGGCCACCTCCAGGCAACTGTGTGCTGGGCCAAATGCTCGGAACTACGCCTGGGAGTTGGCTGAACCAAACTGGCTCTGTTTTAGAGGTGTGAAAGCCTCCTTCTGGCTCACGTAGTTGATACCACGATAGGCTCATCACGTGCAGCCCAGGAGCTGGCCTTGGTTTCCACATGCTCTTCCAGCGGACGAAGACCACTATATATTTCCAGCATCTTTTTCCCTTGAAAAAATAGTTAACTCCACTCTCACTCACAGTCCTGAAGATATTTCACTCATGTCTGATATTAAGAAACGTACAACAGGGACTGCAGAAATGAATCACACCATCTGATGGTGAGATTAAACCCAGCAGCTTTCAAGGGAAAGTGCATTGTCTCACTGATAGAAATACCACAGCTCCCTACAGTGGGATGTGAGATGTGGGAGAAACAGAGGGGGCGACTAAGGCAAGCATACTTTTTGCAAATATATTACTCTAGGTTTTTTATTCTTTTACTTCGCTCACCTTCACAGCCTGGTTTTTATCTACTTTGCATAAACTACCAAATTTTCTGGCACAGATGGTCTCAGTAATTTTCTAAGCAGGTTCCACTACCCTGCAATTTTTTAATCAGGAAGAAGGAGGGAAAAAACCTAGAACATGACTTATACGAGTGACACTAACCAGCAACACTGATTGAACATCTCCCGCTCCGAGGCGGTTTGGCGTGTGTGCATGCACACAGCTTGTGCCAGCACAGCTCTCCCAGTCCCCCACTACTGTGCCAAGCCTGGTACGCACAAATTACCTCAAAGCTGGTTCCTAGTCCTAACATCTTACAGTCTAACTGGCTCCTGATGCACTTAAAATATTCATACTGACCCTGGACATATTTTCTGCCCCCGCAAGACTCACCTTTGCTGGCCTGCAAGTTTGTGTTTCAGGAGATTGAGCTGGCTCGGTCCAGGCTGGTTCCACACAAGGGTCATCAGCTCCGCCTAAAGAGAACTTCCCCTACAGGCACATCGGTAGGATTTGTTCGTGGTGTTCCCCCTTAGTTGTACAGAGTATGCAGTGCCAACATAGATTTTATTGCTTTTGTAGAGCCCCAAGCTCCGGTGGCGTGGTAGGTACACAGCCACTTGGCTGACCTACAGCCATCATTTAAAAAAAAAAAAACATTTGCCACATAAGGGAGCTGCTGACTGCTGTTGGGGCCTCTGTACAACCAGCACAGGAGCAGCTATATTTTACAAGCCTGCGTAGGTGTCCACTCACCGCTGGCTCTGTGCACATGATCTACCCTGCTTTTGCTGGCAAGGCCGGCTGCACCCCTCCCTGTCCCCCATGTGAACAGGGTACGCTAGTGCTGGATTTCAGCAGGAGAGCATGAATCCAAAGTGCCATAAATCCTCATCCCTTTCAGCTTAACTGTCCCCATCTCAAGCAGCTGTTTAGCCATTTCTGCCCAATGCACTGCAAAATGTGAATGCATCGGTGATATTGCTCTCCCAGAACAGAGGCTTGTAGAGGTGAAGTAAGAGCAAAGGCTCTAATTCATCAAAATATTCTAATATCACAGAGCTCCT
The DNA here is from genome assembly GCA_013398815.1 of Ibidorhyncha struthersii. NCBI lineage: Eukaryota > Metazoa > Chordata > Aves > Charadriiformes > Charadriidae > Ibidorhyncha > Ibidorhyncha struthersii. Next base: position 830,678 of record VZSZ01011241.1, on the reverse strand, counting down.
CTGAGAGTATGAGGGCTCAGCAGACATGAAAGCTCATTGCAATTCAGAATGTAAAAGTTAAAGGGGCTGCAGAGAGAGAGTGGGGCCTGGAGAGAGAAGTTAGGTAATCCTGAACTTTGCTTGTCATAAATAAATTTTGTTTTAATCTGTACTGTGAGCCTGGCATGAGCGCAGTCTGCCCAGAAAGCAGACAGCAATGCCAGGGAAGCTGATTTCCTGCTGCTCACGTGAAAAGGGAGTGTGTCTAATTTTCCCAGCTAACGGATGCTGAGGAGCCAGGAGGCAGGCAACTCTATGAAAGAAAACAGGAGAAAATAACAGTGACCACCACCATGCTTCAGGGAGAGCTCTTTGAAGGCGTTTTTAGAGGCAGCGCTGTGGTTCAGTCCAGATTCAAGTCACTTGAATTACAAACGGTGAACTTGTGGCCAGATGGGGCAATGTCTTCTGAAACAGTCCAGGAAGACCAGGGAGCAATGTTGCCAGGCATAGAATAGCTCAGTGTAGGAGGCAGCAACCTCTCAAAGGTGATGTAGCTCTGTATATGGATATATATTGCCCAAATGGGTGGCTAAATGTGCCAGCTGCGAAAGCTGGTGGTGAAGGAAGCTGCCTCCCAGAGACAAGGCTTACCTCTCATCAGTCTGCCTGGGGCAGGAGACCTCAGTCGTAGCTGGGTTCAGAGCTGAGTGGGAGCCAGGAGCTATTGCTGATCCCAGATGCTCCTCTTAGGATGCTCAACTTCCCAGCCTCTGGGTCTTCCACGTGCTATTGAAAATCTGCTGCCAATGGTTTCTGTCTACCCATACTGCAGGTGGCCAAGCTGCAGAACTGAGCTGGAGGCTGGTAGCTGCTGGGACAACGTGAGACTTTTGTCCCCTCTCTCTGTGATCCTACAAAGAGCTGAGCAATTCCTCTCAGGCTGCACACTCTCAGCTCCCAGAGACTTCAGGTAGGGCCATCGCCAGCACTTCAGATCTCACCCACGTTAGCTATGCTTGAAAGACGCTCCTCTTGTAAAGTTGTCTCTCTGCCTTTCATGTGGTAATGAAACAAACAGGTAACTTTATTGTTAACCTCGGTGAAACAAACCTACTCATTCAGCAGGGTCGGGCACAGGGGATTTTAGTTACTAAACTTTTTTCTCCGTTGAGATTAATTCCTCCAAGGCAGCACTGCAGCAAGTGGGTCTGAATCTGGGACTCACTTCGCCTATCCCACAGAAGAGCTAAGATTAAACAGGTGGCTTTCAATTAAAAGCACACTCACACCTTTTTCTCTTTCTCCTCCTCTGCTAAATGGGCTTGAGAGCTTACTTGACCATCAGCCATTCTGGACTTTTATTCTGTAGTCTTAAAAAATGAAACCTTAAATGTTTATAAAGAGAAGTTTATCTCCTGGCATCGTGCTTTGCCATCACAGCTGCTGGGCTCCTTCACGCTCAGCGTCACTCTCCAGTGAGATGTCTGTGTCAAAAGAAGACTCACTCATGGAAATATTTGTTAACGTATTTATTTGTTTATCTTCAAAGACAGCACATACATTCTATCTACTTGTAAGCATAAGTGTGGCAAATGCAGAGATACTATGAAGTTATGCTGTAAAACAAGACACTGTTTTGAAAAAAAAAAATTAAAAAAAATTAGCCCTCATTCTCTTCTTTGCAGGAGCTGTCTTCAGAAATACCTGACTGAATCTCAGGACAAAGTCCTTGATGTACACCACTTCTGAAGGCTGATGAGTTCTCACCTCATGCGCAATAGCTGAATCTCACAAAACTACTTCAGACTTTAACCTATTTCTTGCATTTTTACATGCATATTATTGTTTCTTCCAGTCACTTTCTACTTTTTCCTAGCAGGAAACTAAAGTGTGGCTTTAGTAATACCTATCATCAATCTTATTTATTCCATCTATTTCTAGGTAATTATATATAGTGTATTTCTTAGTCTCTATTCGGATGGCCTATTTAGAGATGAATGGATTCCTTCCAGAATGGCAATGACCTTTCTGTGACTCAAACATTAATTTTCTAAATGGCTTCACAGGTGAAATACCTTATATATCATCATAATTAACAAGATATACCCTATTAATGGTCAGAAAACATGCTTTTCATAATTATAAACAGAATCCTTTCTGAGGTACAACCTTCCCCTCTGCTATGAATTGCTAGTCAATACCATCTGATACATCCACAATGAAACCTGCTAAAACCCTATTCAAAAAGCAGTCTTAATTGCCAGTCTCGCATACCTTAGGCACCCACAAGAGGTAGATTTTAGAGACATCAGTGTTACACTTCAGAACTATTCAGAGATTCATCTGTTATAATATGTTGGACAAGTCTTTGTTTTAAAACAGACAACTGGCTTTATAGGCTGAATTGATTTACCTGCTTTCCTAACTTCCTTAAAGTCAACTATGCCTATAATTTCTCAGAGCTCACAAAAACTTGTAACTGCAGTTCTTACTCTCTCATGAGTCCTCCTTTCTGATTGCAAAGTCTTAAGGGTCAGGGTATTAGAGGCTTTCTGGAAAAACTTGGGGGAAGGATTGCAATGATAATGAACCAGGCAGAGTGGGGAATAATTTTGTTCCATATGAGGAGCTCCTTAAAGAAATCAGAGCATCTCTCATGTAAAGAGACAAAGGACACAGCTCCATTACACTACTTTGAGCTCTGATCTCAGCAGATCTTACTAGCAGGACTGTGTCTGACACAACATCACCAAAGAAAAGTGATGTTGGAAGAGGCACAGGTAATTCAGCAAGTGGAGATTTTTCTTCTAAAGAAATACTGAGTTGATACTGCAGCCAAGTGCCAGTGAGTGCTGTGCTTTCAGTTGGACCACGCGAGGCTTTACACGGAGGCCTGCCCGTGCCCCACGGAGCTCTGACTGCTTCCAACAGCTGAGAGGTTTATTCCAGGATCCTGTCCAATGTGTAATGTATGGAACAACATTCTGCCTAACCTCCTCGCCCCATTAATCTGAAGGGGAAAGCAGAGCCTTCATTTTCCTGCTGAAAAAGTCTGCAAGGAGCAGAACAACGCCCGCATTCTGCCAGATAGCTGCTCATCAGACAAATCGTTACTGGGATGAGAGACAGCTACGTTTAGCTCAATAAACATAATTTTCTCCCAAAGTTTCCTGACTCTGAAGAACACAACTTTCACTTACATTACTATAGGATGATAAAAGTCCCTATTATGACTAAAAAGCATTGTTAAAAAGTCTGGGAGAGCTAATGCTCTAGAGGATTAATTTGTGACCATTTTTTCACAAGCTTTGATTTTTTCAATATTTATTTTGACAATATTCTGATAAAAGAAATTCCAAATATCTAAAAATAGCAACCTCTTACAAGCAGTCATGCTATACTTATCGAGATTAGAAGAGTGTGCAGATTAATGTGATTTTCAGATATTATTTGCAAAATTGTGCTGTTTTTATAAGTTTTGGTTTTTGTATTTCATATCAATAGCATTAAAATATAAGGGGTAAACTGGATACTGTTATTGTTTATATTTAATTTATGGTCCTGTTTCTTTTTCTGGGTTTCATAAAATGTTTACCTCTTTTTAACACTCAGTAAAGAGATTTGTATGCTTATGTGTGTGCATAATTGCATGTAGCAACATTCCTATACAGCTTTTCAGCCTTGTAAAAATGTTCTAAATGAATATTGTTGTAATAAGCTTGGTGTTTAGACAATAAAGACCTCTAAGTAAAAGAATAAATTTACGGAGGTATTTGTATTTATATTGTATGTACACAGCATCTTGATCAAAAATGGTCTAATAAGACGTAGTTAATGACACATATTTACCACATCTTAACAGGGAGAAATCCTATTGTCACACGTCAACCAGTTACTCAAATTGCAATCCTGAAGAAAACCAGTGAATTGAGTTATTACTATGGCAAAAGCTATTGCTTGCTCAAAGACTGTCATAAAAACTGATTACAGGTCTAATGCACCTTGCTTCAAATTCTGAATCTGCAAACCTCCGTTTAAAGAAAGGAATGGTCGACTATTGGTATTCATAAGGCTTTTTTTATATAGTTTGAAAGAACAGGTTTTCTAATACATGAAATTATGAAAGAGTGCATCAATTTTCCTAAATAAAATTCAAAGGTTCAAAATGCTGCTTTTACATATATTTTGCAAAGCGATAACCACCATCTTCTGTCCTCTATCTCTTCTTTGAGCCAACAGTGATGGTAGCTGGAAAATGCCCTCTGCGGACTGCGAAGACCACAGGAGCGAGACTGCTGTGGGTCATGTGGGGAGCCCACTGTCACGAATTTCATCAGCTCAAAATGGGAGACAATTCTCCACACACGCTCCAAAATCACTGCTTCAGATTATTTATCAAAAAGAATCTAGGCAGAATTTTAGTTTAACTGATTGTGTAAACAAACACAGGTTTGCTAAAGGGGGAATTTCGGGTTTAATTTTGAAAATGTGACATACAAGTATTCTACCAGATGCATTTTCATTGTTAAATATAGTTGTTTCAGCTGTACCCATAGATTGATGTTGCACTTGAGACAGTCAATGGCATTTCAAATGCTTTGATTGTACAGGCTTTCAGCAGTTTCATGAGTGTGCTCAACCAGATTTTAAACAAACTTAGTTGTGTTTTGGGTCCAACCTGTGTTACAGAGTAGATCAAAATTGCACCATAGTGTGCCACCCAGGCTGGATCTATTCTATTCAAGTTACAGTTGAACCGCAACTGTTAAGCACAGAGGCTAAAATCACTGATAGACCTACGAATAAGGCATTGAGCTTGTAGTTTATTTTTTTTTCTGAAATGGACAATAATCTGTGATTTAAGGAAAATTCTCCGGACACATTTAGAAACTGATCTTACAAGGTATCAAACATCTTGGATTCCCATTCAGTAGACACAGAGGATGTTTAATATCTTAAAAGGAGGATCTTGACACTTTGAAAGACAATAAGCATGAGGGGCACAAATTGCAAAATTTCTATTCTGTATTACTCTTTTTCTTTTGTACTTATTTCAATGACACTGGCTATTTTTAGTAAAAACATGTAACACAAATTGAAGCCAAACTTCAGTCATAAAGGAACTTAGAGCTTTCACATATTTATACTGCAACACTGTGCTCCCATTTAAATGACAAAATTCCTACCAAAATTCCTGCTTTGTTGCATGACTCTTCAAGGATCTTCCTGTACTCATTATACATCTATCAGCTTCTCTGTAAGCAAGCAGGAATTCTCTATAATGAAAAACAACAAATAAAAGATTAGTAAATGTTGTAAATTTCTATATACACTTTGATATCTACATGTTTTATATTTGGGTTCAGCATCTGGTTAATAGATCTGTTTCTATCTCAAAGGCTTATTTCTGTAAATGAAAAGCAATTATATGATCAAAGGCAATTAAATTCTAAAATTGAAAAAACAAGTAAAAAATTTGAAGGAAGTGTGAATTTGTTCATGTATGAGCAGGAAAAATATTGTTATTTGGACAAAGAAAAACAGAGATGATGTGCAATTGCCTGTCAAAATCAGGTCAAATTTTGATACCAATGACATTTTGCAAAAATCAGCACCTTGGTATAAAGACTATGGATTAAGAGCAAATACTGTACCAGGAAGGATCTAGAACTGGTGTCTTTGGAAGAGGCTCACAGGGGCTTTGAAGCACTTGTTTCTTTATCAAGTTCTGTTACTAAAAAAAAAAAAAAGTGCTTTAGTGCTTTAGACTTACAACATTCTTCGTAGTAAAAAAGCCTAGAAGGTTTATTTGAAAAACACGTAATACGGTAAAAAGTCACAAGAGGAGGCAATCTAAGACAACACAGAAGCAAGCTGCGTAAGATATAACCCAAGAAATACAGAACTGACAGGGATTTCTGTTCTTATTTCTTGCACTCCTGTGCAGCAGTTCTCAAACAGGCTGGTTTTGCAGGAGAGGTCCAGGCGTGACCAGCTGGGGAGCAAAGAAGAATGATGCATTTGGGAGAAGGTGATGGCAAAGACAGTACTGAAAGATGGCAAGCAGTAAGAAGACTATCCAGGGGAAGAAGTGAGCAGTGCAGAAAGCAAGAGCAGGGTGAGGAGGTTGGATAAGTAAGGCTGCCATCTCTCAGCAGGGTAGTCCTAATGGGAAGTGATCAAAGGAGCAGGTGGCTGACAGGCAATGGCTTAACTCCACGGCTTTTGGCAGCCACACACTTCCTTTGCTCCCGTGATCTGTGGCACTCAGCCTTGTTCTTTCCTTGCTCCACTTCCACATTGAACCCCCACCTCCTAGCTGCACTTTCTGCACTGTTCCCAGTGACTCTGCAGCAATGTACCTCCCTCTGCCTAGTTACAACCACGCCGTCCCTGGGGGATTGTTTCCTATTTTGGGAACTACTGATCTGGTTCACCTCCTTAAATGAAGAAAGTGCACATATATCTAGTCCATCCCTGACATCTATTTGTCAAATCTATTCTCAAAGGCTTCTGATGAAGGCTGTTTCACAACATCCCTAATCTCTCTGTTCCAGTGCTTCACAGTCTTAGAGCTCAGTTTCTTCCCTAATACTTAAGATAAATATTTATTGCAAATTAAGCAGTTTTTTTTTCTTGTTCTACCTTTGATGGTGTCCTGGTTTCAGCTGGGATAGAGTTAATGTTCTTTCTAGTGATTGCTGTGTTTTCAAATTTGGTATGGAGGCAATGTCAATAATGCATATTGTTTTAGTTGTTGCTAGGTGCTGTTTATACTATCCAGGGACTTTTTTCAGCTTCCCATAGAAGCTGAGAAGGAGCATAGAGAGAACAATAGAATGGCCAGTGGAATATTCCATACCATAGACGTCATGCTCAGTATATAAATGGGGGTTGGCCAGAGGGCGGGAATCCGCGATCACTGCTTGGGACGAGCCGGACAACCAATTCATCAGGTGGTGAGAGTGACTTGTGTTGTATTACTTTATCTTGTATATTCTTTTATTATTATTATTATTGTTATTTTCCTTTTTCTGGTATTGTTCTACTAAACTGTCTTTATCTCAACCCACGAGTTTTTGTCCCTTTCCTTTCCCCTCTTTTTCTCCCTGTTGTCCCTACCCTTCTGAGGGCAGAACTGCGTGAGCCACTGTGTGGTCCTAGCTGCTGGCTGGGGTTAAACCATGACAGGTAAACATGAAGAGCAAAGGAACACCACCCTCTTTTATAACTCCTCATAGCTTGAGAGAACATTTTCCTTTGTCTAATCTTCTCTTTTTGAGAATAAGCAAATGCAGACTCTTCAGTATTTGAAAGGAGCTCGTGTCTTCTGACCTCTGTATAATCCTTGGCTGGATCCTCCTCAATTTGTCACTACCTCTTTGCACTGTGATGCCTAAAAGTGGACACTGTGTCTTTCAGTCACAGCAATACCAGTAGTGCTTATATAGCATCCTAATTTAATTCATGTCCAAAATAAATACATTAATCTAGTTCTGGTGAAGATGAAAAATAATGTTCAAAGCAGTGCCTCTGCTGGTGCAATGTCTGGAACAGATGCAGACTACTGGACCACTCAATACTCAATAAAATCTAGGTTTCGTCATATCCTAGGCTTTTACTAACTGTAATTGCTAACTAGGAATTCACCCATTGTATGCAAGTATAAGTAAATCCATGAAGAATATCTGAGAATTAGTGTGAAGTCTTGTTTTGTATGAGGGCAACACGTACATTAGTGGTTCACCGTGCATTTAACACTGTAGTTATTCCAGGTAACGTTTTCTGAAACCAGGCCTAAAGTACATCAATGGAAATCCCTTTACTAGCAGACCATGTCTGAACAAAAAAAAAAAAAAAAAAAAAAAAAATCTAATAAAACCTTATTGCATACACGGGGCTCTGGTGACGGCTGCACAGTCTACAACTTCTCAGTTTGGCTTAGGAACTCAAACAGTGCGAAGCAGCTGAGAGCCTCATGCAATTGTGAAGTGCTAACAAGGGGTCTGAACCTTGTGGTTGTCCCACACCAGCTTTACACCAGTGTAGCATTATTACCCTCTCCAGTGGAAACTTATTGTTGAAAAAGTAGTGCAAGACAGGTGGGTGACTCAAGCCCTAAATATAACTATGTATGTAGAGTAACAGGAGTTTGCAAGTAAATAAACATAAAGGGGTGTCTCTGACAGCAACGTATCTTACATACACTGACACATACGAAAAACGGTGGGGATGTGTACATGACAGATGGGGAATTATAGCATAAATTGCTTTTCTCATGCACCTTTTGGCCTTTTGCCTTCACACTTGGACACCAAGCTATTATTGTCTGATTAACAATTCTACCCTCCCAGCAAATATGAAGCATATCAAGGATAACTGATGGAATACTGAGCCACAAATGTTTTCTTGGCATTTGTTTGGCCTGTGCTATTTGGGAACAATAAAAGCATCTCATATTCATAATGATAATACATATATACCACCACAGATCACACCATCAAACATTCTCCTTCTATCTTATTGTGTTGCACAAAATGCGGAGATAAACATTAATATATATTAATAGTATGTAAATATAATTAATCATAATAGGATGTTCCTGACATATTATCACTGCTGTTGAGAAAATATAATTAAAATTGTCTGGTCGAATTTTCAGTGCAGCTAGAATTGACATCTCTGTTCTTGCTCTTTACATGTGTCTATCTAAAGATCGTTACACTTATAAAAATCTCATTATTTCATTATGTTCCCGGTAGAAAGCTAAGCAGAGCTGCTAGTCCTTTACACAATATAATTAGTGAAGAGTCATACAAAAGAATGAAAACCACACCTACAAAGACTGAAGCTAAAATGATTACTAACTCCAGAGAGGATAGGAATTTTAGGCACCATTCTCTCAAAAGATTATAAAGAAAATGAAACAGGTAACACTTGTGTTCCTGAGCTTGCATGTCCATTTGATGGGAAAGCATTCAAATCCAAGTTTTGCATTGTTCAGAGACTGTTGGACTTTATTAAACAAGAACTACACTGAAAAGCTTCACGAACTGATGAAGAATCATAAGATGACTATTGTTCTGGGGAGCTGAAACTGCTTTGAAAAAAAAAAAAAGGCAATATTTTGAGGACACAACAAAAGTAAGAATGAGAGTAGCATGCAGAAGGTGACCTGGAAACCATTTTTCACTGTCTCTTCCAATAAAACAATGAAGTAGGATACACTGAAAGTAGCAGGTGGAGAGCCTGGAGACAAAGGAAAGGGTTCTTTGTGCATTGTCAACTCATCCTTGTAACTCCTTGCTGCAGGATGCTGAGGATGTCCAAATTTTCTGCAAGCTCAAGAAGTGACATGGCAAACAGACAGGAGAAAAGTCCATACCTGCTCCTACTCTTCCACTACAGCTAACTTGCTTAAGTGGCATAAAATCCTGTAATACAACACCTCAAGCAAAAGACAGCAACAACGCTGTTACGTTTTCACGTGTATTTGGTACACGTATGCAAACAAGACCATATTTGCAACAGCTGTTAATGTGAGTAAACTCCTACTATACTGCACATACAAAAGTAGTAATATAAGGCAATGCAGTGTTTTCATTACCTCTCTTTCCCTTTAATACAATTAATTCCACGTATTCAGACTCTCTGTTAGCCAATACCGTACTTCTGTCACAAAAGGGAGAGAGAAAGCAAGACTATCCAACCATACTCTTTATACCCTCCCCCTGATTTGGCAGGGTACGCTAGAGTGTGTCAAGTTGGTGTAATGCAGCTGATGAGATATAACCCATTACCGTAATTTAAAAATTACTTGCATTTTTAAAGGTCATGCAGCTGTTTTCAGTTATATAATCTGTAGACTGATGTAACGGAGTAGGAATAAAGATACAGCAGCAAATAATATGACTGCCAACAATATGCACGTTGCATACTTGAAGATCTTCCTACTTCTTTTCTGTCTTGATAAATGAAAATTGATGCAATGCTTTTTAAAAAGCGCATTGGGCCTACATGTTTAGCCACGTATCCTGACTAGGTTCACTTGGAATGGAGGCAGTTGTACGTGAATGTTTTATGAATATAAAGATTAATGAATTTGTACAATTTGGGCATGCAAAGCATTTTGATCCGGCACATTCCATTTAGAATAAGCACTAAACCATATATAAGGGTTGTGTCAAAGTTTACTGAATAGGGCCCTTGGTAGCTAATGTAACATTTCTCCAACAAATCAAAGGTATTGTTCTATGCTCACATGAATATACAGTAGCCATTACCTTAAATTTAAAACTCACTGTGAGCAGCAAACACACTGTGGGGATATGAAGGCCATATTGTATCAGTGGAGTCTGCAGAGATTTTCTTCATATGCCTTTGCCTGGTTGAAATATATGTTGCAGTTGAAAGCTAAAGGGATTATTTTTGAATAGTCATCACAAAGGTTGATTATATTCGTATATCATTTAGCTGGACCCTGCAGGCTATTATTCCATTAGCTGTGCTGGCCCTGCACTGTCAAAAAGTTGATCATATAATGTAAAAAGGTTACATTCTCTGTTAAGGTACGTGAAGTAACTTGAAACAGTAATCTTTTAAAAGCACTACAGCTTTGTACTCGAAGGTAGATTGCATTTAAAATAAATACCCACAAAATGGAATAAATACAATAAATCTACCTCTGTTTCCTATTTTTCCTACTTTGAACAGGCCGTATATAATTTGAGTAAGTTAATTGTACCAGGTAAGATATTGGCTACAGAGTATTTTTTCAACCTCAAATCCAAAGAGCTGTACCTCAAAATAGCTGCGTCTTTACGCGAAACGCTTGGTGAAATTATGTTTCTGGTGAAAGAGATTTGCTGATTATGTTTCCCTTGCACATACAAACACACATTTTCTTTCAGTGCTTAATAAAATGGATCTTCAGATGGTTCCATTATGTGGATGCCTTAATATTATTTTATGCTAAAACATGGACAGCACATTAGATTGAAAGCATCTTACTGTTCCACAAGGCAGAGTAATCATGGACTATCCCTAGATAGCAAATGCTCCCATTGGGGAAACAATACCAACAACACAGGCTAATGAATCGCAGTAGTTATTAATCATGGGCATTTGTAAGAGCCACATATAATAGAGATGAACTCTCAAGATTAGAAAGGTTAGAAGGTGGGACCGGGAAAAGGACAGGAGATCATCCAATTGCATTTTATAATAAGTTTATAGACGAATATTTGCTTCAATACAATTGTGCCCATGCTTGCTTCAGTCTTTCTAAGCAGGCAGAAAAAGAGAAACAATTTAGTCAGCTCAGCTCACTCAGCTTTCAGATCCTTGTAGGACAATTTGGCAAAAATAAATAAATAAATGCACACATACAAGACCCTTAGGGCTTATGGCCTAGTTAGAAATGAGACAGTGCTTCTTTTATTAGACAAAGTTGTTTAATTTAGATTGTAAAAGCGAGAGTTAGTTCTCTTTTCAGTATACCGTATATATTATTCAGGGCAATGAATAAGTCTTTATGAGTACAAATGGGAGCCTTTAATGAACTACAGCAAGCATTTGAGCAGGTAGCTTTCTCTGAATAAAGGCTTCACAGATGGGTAAGTTTATGAATGAGAAGCAGAATTTATTTTATATGCTTTTAAAAGCCTACTCAGACTATGGGACTATAAGGGAAGTGCAAGGTTTTTCTGGTTTGGATGAGAAAACCTAACAAGAATATGAATTTTTCCCTGCCTAGTAACTTCCATTGTTTGCTTATTCATATTCAACAGTCCTCAGACAAGTTAAGCTTCCTCTTTCACATAGTTTGGGCACATGCCAGATATTTGTACAACAATGGAAATCTCTCTTGATCTTACATTTTTCAGTCCTGTTCATTGTGAAAACTGTACACTATGTGACAACATAGTATAGCAGCACCTTTTGCACAAACTAACTTTAAATAACAGCTCTATCAGGTCAGATTGTTGACTGTAGGTAGAAAAAAAGGGATTTTCTCAAGGCCAAAATATGACACTTTGTCTTTTGCATATCTGGAAGTTAAAGCTGCATCACAAAAATTCTGCACAGAAAAATCAGCTTTGAAAAACTGTCATCAAGAAGATCACTTCAAACATAAAGAAACCCAAACAAAAGAGCATCCAGTTTTTAGTTTGTAGTTTTACCTTTACTGTCAACAAATTTTACATGAAATCCAAACTATTAAAGTTTCAATACAGCATCTCATCTCTGGCTCTACTCCAACAAAAGGAAGGGAGAAATTAAAGAAACAATGTTTCAGATTCAGTACCTTGAAACTTTCTCAGTTGAAGGCAAAGTTTTCCAGCAACACAAAGCAGGCTGAGCGTCTGCCCAGCTGGTTAATCAAGGTTTCCACAGTGCAAACGAGAATTCCCAAAAGGCCCATAGAAGGTTTTTTTTTCCTCCACCCAACACCCAGATGCAGAATAAATATCACAACTGGAACATACCTGCTCTCTCCTAAAGACAGGACAAGCCCCGGGGGAACTTCCCGAGAAAACAAAGTTCTGAGCAAAGGGGGGGCTACTCACTCTCGTGGTAGTAGAAGCCAAACTCACCCTTGGCTACCCTGAGGAGCTGGTGAGGAGAGAACGTGCAAGCAGTACAAAAACACTTCCACTACCTCTATTTCTGCTGAGAACCATGAGCCACCACTTATCCTTATATGGCTCACAGAACTGGTATTTTATAGTCCTGGAGAACTTTTGCCAGCATTTTTAAAGATGTTCCTGTAGGCTTTTGGAAAAATGTCTATATCTTAATGATATATGCACAGAAGTTTTTAATACACGTCTTTAGAGTTACGAATGAAATCTAATCTCATTGCAAAGGGGAAAGACGCAGTAAGCAAACTGATGTTTCGGACAAGATAATGATCATAACAGAAGCAGCACATTTGTTCCCAACTTGTGTGCAGAATTATCATTACTACACTCATTTTAAAGCAAAGCAAGGTGCTCAGTGAATAATTACAATACAGTAGATGTGAAACCAGAGATTTCAGGCATAGCAATGACTCTAAGGCCAATTCATGCCGAATTAGTACACTGAAAAAGTCTTGCTGTCTTCCTCTGAATCACGACAGTCCTTGTCCTGTATAACTGCTCTGCTTGAGAGCCTACTTTATGCACTTACTATGCAACCTTCTTGCACGGCTACACATAAAACCTCATACCTTATCCTTTGCTCATAGAGACATACTGCATTAAGTCTGTTAAGTATTTGTTATAAGGGCCCCATTAAAAACTGCAAGACAGGATAGCAGGACAGTTCAAAACTGCATTTTGTAAACACCATCTTCCACCTATTGAGCAGAATATGACGCTGAAGAGAGAAGCTCAGTATTTAAATCACTGGTAGTATGTGATATTTATTTCTGAATATGCAGCTTGATGTATCTTCAAAGGATCTGGCTGTCAGAGAGTGTTTAGCACCCCTTTCTCTGAAATTCAGGTCCTCAAAGGTATCCCAAAGGGAGGGAAAGCTGGAAAGCTCAGATTACTTAAACACTTCCTCTTGCTTAATTATATGTCATTAGCATATTGAGTTTCAAATATAGTATCAGACTGCTCTGATTACAAGTATCTCTGATCTTAGTTCTTTTTGCTTTTATCGCTGTATTTTGACATGAGTGCTCTATGTAATTTTGTTAAGAGTTTCTTGTTCTGCAGATCTCATTCTTCACGTTCTGGTTTGGCTCTGCTGTTTTCTGGCCTCTAAAGGCTCACCTACTCTTCTACAATTATATATAAGAGTACTTCTTCATGGTTGAGACTTCTTTATTTCAGCATCTCCAGTGACTACTCTGCCTGGTGGCTCACAAAGTGTTTATCATCAGAGGCCTCTATAAAGCAGTTTTTTTTTTTCCTGGGAAACTGTCTTCCAAGAGCTTAGCCAGGTTTCTTCTGGGTACAGAAACTGAAGCCAGTGAAGCAGAAAAAATCCAGCAATGCCCCTGCTACAAAAAAAAAAAAAGGATGCCAGGGAGATTTTTTTTCTCCTTAACTGACTTTAGTTTTATATCTTCTAATGCATCTTAGGCAAGAGTGCATCCTCTCTGGCTAAGGAGATGTAGGGGAAACATTTGGAAAATTATGTTCTTTAAAAGAAGATACAGAATCTCTTATGGAAGTATCAGTTTTCTTGTGAGTGATGTTTTCTGGGGAGAATATAATGCCCTGTAGCACCTCCTCTAAGATTGGTGCAAAGTGCTCCTACTTCTCTCATGAAAACCAAACCAAACCAAACTAACAAAATAGCTGCTGAAAATTAAGGCCCAGGTTTATGCAGGGTCCTTGCATTCACAGGATATAATATAATATAATATAATATAATACTATGTGAGATACCTCTCTCAAGACACTTTGAAGAAGCTTCTTTGTCTTGGCTTTCCTTGCTGATTTTACCAACAGAGTGAGATCAGACCTAATTCTCTTCACTAGGCACTGGGAACAATACTTTTTTTGGTCAAACAACTCAGAGTGTTGGGTTTCTCCCTCTTAGTTTTTGGATTTATGGTCATGTTCTTTCAGACAACATGGGACAACTTGAAAGGCCACTACTTGTCTTCTTCCATCTTTACAGATAAGTAGAGAACTCCAGCTTTCAGGCCAGTCATCTGCTTCTTTTGATGAGAAATAGATTCACATGAAAAAAAGATTACACTGAAAAATGGAAATAGATTTTCTGTTTTATTAGCAGTCAGCATAAGACTTGTGAGCTTCTTTAGAAAGTTATAGGACTACAGAGATTTTTAAGAACATGCCAGCAGAAGCTAGAATTTAAAAATAAATGCTCTGGCTAGTCTGGGCCCAGTCCTCAAGTGATGCAACCAATGCAGCTTCACTGAAGTCAGCATGGTTATGTCAGCTTTGCCAAATTGCTTCAAAACAGGTCCTTTTAGAAAACATTTGACTTCAGTCATTTTAAATTCACTTTAAGTTATGCCATATCAATAACATTGTTTTGCAGAGCAGAGTTTAGAAACATCCACCAGGCAAACAAACGTCTTCATAAAGTGAAAGATCTCACCCTGCCACTTCACTCCTCCACTGCAGTGACAAGGCTGAGATGAGAACCACCACTGGATACTCTCAGTGTAGGAGAGGCTTAACGAGGCCAAAGGGAGGCATGGACTTCTAGTCCTGAGGGAGGGAGAGCAGCAACAGGTGATCCGGTTTCTTTTGAACCTTTCCCCCAACCACAATGCAAAGGGAGAAGAGGAAACAGGGCTATTCCTGTGTTGCTGCCACAGGTTAGGCTGTTAGGGGAATGACTCTCAGTCTTGTCCCTTACAGAGGCATCAGTGGAAGTGGAGTCAGGCACCATTTCAGTTACAGCTGCTGCCAGTTTGAAATGCCTTCCTAGGATGTTGTAAATCATGTGAAGCCACCAGCTGAGAAATAAGGAAAGAATCTTTCCCCAGGGCACAAGTCTGAGAGGGATGCTGGCAGACTTCATTTTTTTTTTAAAACTGTTCTCGCAATCCAGGAAACCTATTCTGAAATTGACGTAGGTTTGAAAATATCACAATTTAACCAAATTCACAAAGTGAATGTGGAACTTAAGATGATTTCAGTTATCTGAATCTCCTACAGACCTGGGGACCCCTCGACTGTGCCATCATCCCCTTCATGAGAGGAAGTGAGTCTCTTTGGAAGTTGGATAAATTCCAAACATTAGATAGAAGACTGTTTGGTGCTTTGATAGGAAAGCAGCTCTTCCTGATAAAAAAACATAAATGTCCATCTTTCCCCTTAAAATCCATGCTGGAATCTGCATGTTCTAATCAAATCATGTTCTAACCTCATCACAAAGCTCACAAGGTATAACAGACAAATTTTCTTGCCATAAGGTAGAATAAGACACCCCTGTTTGGAGGTTTAAGAGTCTTCAAGCAAAGCCTCGTTCCAGCAGAAGGAGTATTTCCTAGGCACAGGTCTTGAAGACCGGAAGACCAATAGCAGAGCCCTAGTTTGATCCTGGTGTGCAAATTCATTTATTAGGCATAAAACTAGAAACTGTACTTTGGCTTCTTCTGGGTTCTGTTTAGATTATACCTATTATATTATGAACCAGCTAAGCAGAATGTTTGTAATATGCAAGAATAAAAATGCCAACCTTTCGCAGAGGCTTTATTTGAGCTGAGCATTGGTTTGTGGTGAACTCGAGAAGCTGCGCTAGAGCAGCGCCAGGCCAGTGCACTCAGTAACAAGAACGACCGTATCCTTTATGCGCATCTTCAGCCATCACATAAACTCAGCGTGCACAACGGGAGCACGGTGGGTCACATGCAAGCCTGTCAGGCAGACGGCAGCGGGCTAACAGTCTTGGAAAGGTTTACTTGCCTGACTGCAAATCTCGCTGGTGAACTGCTTGCTGTGGCTCTATTTAATTCTTAATCTTTGCTTCTCTGTTTAATTCCTAGCTGCTTTAGAGACCTGTTGTAACACAGCAGTTAAAAAAATATTCACATGTACTGTCGGGCCTCCCCAAAGAGCACTAACTTGACACGTAGGCCATGACAGCTGGGCTTGGACTACTAAGAAATCTAATCCAGGGTTTCCATCATCTCAGTTGTTGCCTTTCTTTCATTAGAGTTTGACTCGGCCCCTAATGGATTCAGCTTTATAAAATCAGAAAAAGAGGAAAAGAAAGCAATTTATTCATGTTTCACTAGAGCTCACAGAAGACATGAAATTTCTCTAAAAATGCAAATTATTTTGTGCCACACAAGTGAGACTGGGCAGCTAAAGCTCTTAGAGGAAGGCTCTTTCCCAGGGCTAATGTTTTTATACCCAGTGATTGAATAAATCGATCCCTTTATCATCACATCTCTTTTACTCTCCTTTTTCTTCAGAAGAATGCAACCGAAGGCACCCAAGCGCCCTTCCTAACTCTAAGAAAATTGATTATGCGTGTTAATTTTGTTTTTAATCCCAGACATATCAAAATAAACACCACAGACATGTGTAGCAGAAATCAATCTCTTAAGCATCAAGTTGGTAAAAACAAGGATTTAGTAAGAATCCAAGATGTAAAAGACTAATGTACAAACTAAGCCCTTATTTATGTAATGTGCCTTTACACAAGCTCAATATAAACCTGAAAGAAACTATTTCAGAAGAGCAGAAATGGTTTACTTGCACCGCATCAAAAATGACCCCATAAGACCTCCTTTACTGAGATAGCCCAGATATTTAATGTGAACATACGTTTTTAAAGGATTTCTTGTCTTATGTCCAGTCATTCTTGTTAATTCATGGGACAGCATACTGCAGATGTGCTCTTTTTTATGTTACATAAAGCAAAAATTACATTTAACAAGTGTAAGGTTGGTCATAAAAAATAAATAAAAATAGACTCTTAAAAGCTGGGAAATCACAAAGTGAAGCTATCAGTCATTCTTATTGAGAAGGGTGAGGACAATGTGAAATAAAACTAGCACATCTATGAACAGACATTCCTAAAATGCCAGCACTTGGCTGTTATTTCACATTCTCTATAGTTTGCTTTTATCGGCCCAATATTTCTTCCTTTAGGATAAGCTGCAATGCACATTTTCACTACATGTCCCTCTAGTCACTGACTTCAGTTTTAATAGTAATTAAATTAAATATTTTGAACCTATGTGCAAGTTTGTGTACTTGAAAAAATAGAAAACATAGTGTTAGTTTTTGTGTTCTACTTCTGGGTAAGAACTTGAACTACATATTTGTTTTAACAGTAGTATTCTTCATTAATGTAATTGTTTAATATGTAAATAACTTTCACAATGATTAGTTTTCTAACACTAATCCAAATCTAAATACCAATTTCTGCAACTTTTTGATATGTACATTAATCATACCATTATTATTGGTATTTAATTCTGCAGAGTTTACTCCTTCCTGAGTGCAGATGAGATAAGCAATACCTCTTCAAAAAAGGAATATTCTCTTCTATTTTTCACTGACACAAAAGATCTTCATCCTGCATACATCATTTGTAGTCAAGTACTATTCTCCCCAAAACCTCTTCATAAGTTGGTGTAAGATTGCATATTCAAAGACTTACTACAAGGTATTTCTAATTAGAAGCTACTCTTTGAGATTTGGTACCGTATTAATTCAAGCCAAGACATGGAATCAAAATAGCTTGTGAGGCAGTGAGGTCAGATTTCCTTTTACGAACACATAGAGGACAGACAGAAAGGTTTAGACCACTCATCACCATTTGACACTACCAAAAATTGCTGTCTCACCTCAACAGTATGGATGGAGTCCACAATAAACCAACAGTGAGACTTTAAGACAGTTTGAATCTTTCCCAGAAGTGGGCACTTCTGGAGTAACGCAACCCCAGCACCAGCCCTCTTACTTGGTAAGTTCCACAAAGATTACATCTAGGTTTAGTTCTTTGTAACACCTGGGCACAGCCATGAAAGGGAAAGATCAGATTAGACACTACCAAATGCCAGTGGCATGCCAGTGACTTGCACAGACCAAGATTTGAAGCACAACTGAATGTCTCATTCTGATGTGTTATTTATGTTATTGGTAATGTTGCCTGACTCAGACCAGAACGACTGCATCCATGGAGGCACATCTGCACGTTAGCTAAATCACTTCTGAATTGTGGTCAGTCTTTCTTACTATTCATTATTCCAGACATCTTAAGTGAAATTCAGAAAGAGCAATCATTCTGTGGTCTTCTAACACATTGTTGGTTTAGAGATTACTAAGTAAATTCACCTATGTTAAAAGTATAGACTTCTCAAATACACATCTTTTTGATACATTTACATTCACATTATTGTTCGTAATAGCAAAAACACTTCACAATTAATAATTACATGAAAAGCCAAGTTTAGTATGAAATTGGTTTTCCTGTTTTATAGGAAAAACATGTCACAAAGAGCAATATTTACAACCTGGTTCCCTGGGAGCTTTTAAGTAATGCTGTAACAAACCAGAGTATTTTATTATAACTTATTCTGAAGTTTAATTACACATACACACACAAAGGATTTACAAATAAATAAAGACTACAGCTACTGGCATTTTAAAAGTAGTTTTAGTAGAGAAGCTTGAATTAGAAATGTGAGAGATTTATTTTGAAGAGTTCTAAATCTGTTTATGGACAACTATATGCTATGGAAATATCCATTCATTGAAAGCAAGGGTAAACGAACAACTTAGTGTGAGCTGCATCACTGCACCAAATTAGTGGTTCAGGTCTGGACTGAATCCTGACTTTGTAAAACTTCACAAGTCTCTTCATTAACCACTAGGGGGATTGGTATTAAATGGTTGTAATTTTAATAATCTGAACTGAATTCTTCCATTAATAGCCACTGAAACCTGGTGATTCTAATTAAACATTTTTTGTACAGCTATGTATTTTCTGTAAAATTTTAGGTCAAGGTTTTTACCTCACACTCCAGTCACCAAGGAAATTAAAAATCTTAAAGCTATATTTGTATTCCACCTCTCCCCAACTATAATAAGATTATGGTTGAACCTCACTTCTGAAGAGGGGGGGGGACAATTTAAAAACACACTAACTAGATCTGAATAGTCTTAAAACAAACCGTAAAGAGCTGTCTTGAATACAAGGGAACTACCAAGGGAATCATAAGCTACTCTCCCAAAACTGAATCACTGAATCAGGCATCAAGGAGTGCCTTGAAATCTTGATTTTTTAGTTTACAAGCTTGAATCAATACCGCGTAGCATTCACATAATATAATCTCATTCCTTGAAGTATTAAGTCCTACCTTAACAGACGTCCCTATGCTTTATTTTTAGGGTTCCTTCAGAATTTCACTACTTTTAGTTCCTGACCTAAACCTACCAACAAGCAAGTTCATAAAAAAGAGTCTGTTCTTGGGTCAACATTATCTTTTAATTTAAAAAGTATCCTAACTTGGTATTTATTCATCCGTGTGTGTGTATGCACTCTGCTAACTATGGCGGGATTTGGAACATGCACTAAGTATTTCATTGTATGCAGAGCTTACACCAGCAAGCTTGAAAAGATATCTGTCTGGATTTTTTTTTTGTTTTGTTTTTTAATATGGCATTATGATGCTACTTAACTAACCTGAAAGCAAAGAGGCCTTACGTTTGCGGACAAGGCCTTAATACAAAAGGGTTATATAATATCAATCTGAGGTTACATTTTTACCTACATATGTTTATGCGTTGTTTTTTTAAATGTAGATCTTGACTATGTATGTAAAGATGTAAAGAAAGTAAATAGAAAACCCAGCAAGTTTAGGACACTGTAGAGTGAAAGACTAAAAGTTAAGCTGTTGAAATAAAAAGGACATGACTTTTTGTTCTTTGAATTTTTTTTCAAACATGTAAGCAAATCATGACATCTTAATTCAAGCATACATCATACACTTGTGAGATAATGTAATTTGGCAAAAAAGTAATATGCCAGCTTTAAGATAACTTTGAAAAGCTCACACAACATACCACAGAGCACACACCACATCTTATGAAATTTTCAAGTTAGCAAGCCTAGAACCTTTCAGGATTCCTTTATAAACTCATCAGGGGGAGAAAAAAAAAAAGAAAGAGTAAATGAACACAAATTTAATTTTTCATTTCTTTCAAATCCCTGCCTCTACTTTTTGGGTGACCAGGTTTAGAAGGTACAAATCTTTCCATCTTTGAGCGCTGATGCTTTGTATCATTTCACTACATTTATGCATTCCAAATTCTTTCTCTTTCTGTCTTTCTCTCAAGTACCCGAAGACTTCTAGAATAGCTTCACTGAACTATTCCCTCCATTTGTTTCCCCAAAGTGGTTCAATTTTTTCCTCCATTGACTGATCAATAACTAATGCAGTAGTATTTGCCTAAGTTGGCAGACAACTTAAAAGCAATGTCCCTTGAGGAGTAGCTGCTTCTTCCACTCCCAATTTTGTTAGGATGTTATCTCTAAATTCAAATAATCACACTTTGCTATCAAGCCAAACTTCGTCTCTGATTATTTAACTAGTGCTGTGAGAAGAGAACAAGGAGTGAAGACTGAATTCCTTGCGAGCAAAGAAATGCAGGGAAAAGATGGAAAACAACCCCGAAGACAGCAAAAATGTGAAAAGAAGGATGAAGGAAGAAAGACTGGAAATGGTCATGAACAATACAGCATTTTTTGTCATACGACTAATGAGTAAGACAATACAGTGAAGAAACAGTAAGCCACTAAAAGTTTAGTTACCACATAAGGTTGTATTCTTCCACTGGTTACTGTGGAAGCATCCCCTGAACTTTTCAACATGGAAGAAGGAAGGTACAGATGTCTCTAACATATAGCTCTTAATTAAAAGCAGAATCAGGGCCTCTGTAGTGTCATGCGCCTGTCAGAAATTCCCTTGGATAGCACAGGAGAATGTAGCTGTTTTGCACTCACTCTGTATTCTGCTCATTTGACACTGAAAGAGAAACCTGCTCCCTGTTACAACCCAAGAACATAAACTTGACACCCTCACGGCATCTACAAATAGCTGATGACTACTTGTTTTTAAACTGAACTCTAACATTAACTTTCACAATGCCAAGATATTTGGGACAATTTTCTAAAGTAGAAAAGCTGAAAGATTTCAGAGTATAGGCATAAAATTACAACTTAGTCCATTGCTTTATTTTATGAGGACTGCACAAAGATAACAGAGCACAGATTTCAGGTATCACATCTCCACAGACTGCATTGCTTTCCTATTTCTATTTGTGTCCTTACAATAAAATAGTGGAAAAAGCATAATTGCATGCTTCTCTTATTTTTTTTTCTGCTAGAAAAGAAAAGAAGAGAAGAGAAGAGAAGAGAAGAGAAGAGAAGAGAAGAGAAGAGAAGAGAAGAGAAGAGAAGAGAAGAGAAGAGAAAAGAAAAGAAAAGAAAAGAAAAGAAAAGAAAAGAAAAGAAAAGAAAAGAAAAGAAAAGAAAAGAAAAGAAAAGAAAAGGAGTTAAAAGAGAACTCAAGGAATAAAAGGTAACAGTAGAAAGGCAAAATGTATTCTTGAGACAGTGGTCACTAAGAAAGACCTCCAGCAGAGACCTACATCAGCACTTTATTTTCTAGGTAAGAGTGAGAGGAACAGTCCCAAACTGAAACACCATTGGAGAAAGATTAGAACAAACTGAAAAATGAATCAGGCAAGAAGTGGTATTTGCTCAACAGGTTTAAAGGACACATACATAGGTATTGCTTAAATCAGCTTCAATACGAGAATAATATGAAGTGCTAAACTAGACATCAGTTAAAAAGAAGAATGTTCCATGGGAGGAAAGACTGGTAAAAATCTGACCTCCATACTAGGCAAATTAGCTACAACCCTAATAAAGGCTATAACAATAGATAAGTGAATTAAAATATTACAATGAGGAAAAGAAATCAAGATAACTTTTGCAGAAGCCTCATGAGATTATTGTTCTTTTGAGGAATGAATGAGGATCTGTATGAAAATTACCTGGTTGATTAGATTCCCAGAATGCTTCAGATATCTTCTCTGGATTAATAACTAGTTAAAGGTAAGAAATAAAGGTAAGAATAGATGGATTGATTTTCACTGTGAAGACAGATCAGAAGTGAATTCAACTGGGATCTAAGGCAGAATTTGTACAGTTAAACATTAAAAAAAAAAAAGAACACAAAATGTTAGTGAACAGCAAAGTGACAGAATCTACTGATAAAAAATTACACAGGGTAATCAAAATCAAAACTTTAAAGCACTTCAAAAAGATTTTGTGACTGGGCAATAAAGCATCAGATAAAATTCAGTGTTGATAAATGCAAATTAATGCACATGTGGAAAACAGTCTTTCATGCACAGGGAGATTGCAAGCTTCAGCTTGATATAAAGATGACTGATGGCATGACAGAGATGTATGTATTTGCATGAGCATCATGAAGAAAAGGAGTGAGAAATGATAACTCACTATTTCTCATGGAGCAAAAGTTGAGGGCCAACAACTGAAATTGCAAAACAACAGGCTAAGGACAGATTCAAGGAAGCTATTTTCTAGCTGTGAAATTCAATGAGGTGTCTTGGCTGCCAAAGTTATGCAACAGTTAGAAATACACTGTACAAGTTAATGGACAAGTACAGGAAAGCCTATTAAATATAGTGGGATCTACATTCAACTGGTTCTTCAGAGAGTCCCTAACTTGCAGGCTGCTGAAGATGTGGAGAGAATACCAGACAGAAATATTGTTTCCAAATTTCCTATTCTTATATTTTTTCCTAATCTGTTAGCCACTGTTACGCAGATACCAGGCTACCTTAGATCTGGCTTACTACAGTCATTTTTACAGTATATCATGTTACTATTAGAAAAGCATGATCTCTAATCATGGAGATTAGAGAAGGGTTAACATAAAAAACCTACATAGGAACTCTTCCAATTGTTCGCTGTGCAAAATCAGACTTGACTTATCTCTACTGAACACTATCCCAGGCTTTTCATCACTCTATAAATTTCATATTTTTGGCCACCAAAACCCATTCTATTAAACTTGACATTTTCTGAGCATTAACACCTATTTGGCTTCCATTCAAAAACTACTAACAAATGATGGTTTGTGAGCAGTGATCTTTCCAATATATCAAATGACTATTTTTACTTGCAAAAATAACACTAATTCTACCTGTCGTGCTAACATAAAGGCATTCAGACTGCTGTTCTACAGTTTTTAATCAACAATAGAGCATAACAGCATTGTCATTGAAAGACTGGATATTAAACATAATAATCTCAACACTTTACCCAAGAGCTAGATCCCTAGCTCTATATACTGAAATTGGGAGCACACTACTAGTTACTAAAATTCCCAACCCAAGTACTGATATTTGAAAACAGAAGCACCATTTCCTAGAGCGAGTGGAGTTTACAGGCTAGTCTTCAGCTTGCAGATCATCTGCAGCAGCCCTGTGGGAGGATAGTTTTTATAAATAAAATATTTGTGAACAGCAGTAGTCACAGCATTATTACAAAGTCCAAAAAAAAAAAGATATCAAAGGGCACTGTTGCATGTGTTGAGCAACAAGTCTGCATTTTTTTTCCCCTGAACAGTTGTATGCTTCTATACTGTGCCCAGAAAAAAAGAATTTTTAAGGTAGTTTAAAATACAATGCCGGACACATTTTCTAAAAAATTAGTGATATTACTTTAGCATATACATTGAATTAATTTTACCTGATGAATTAGTTATGGTTGTTACCATTTTTACATATTTTATATTTGACTGACAATATATTCTGAAATCATTGCTTATGCCCTAACTCTCTTTTTTCCAGTGGAAGAGTGAAACGCTAGGGCAAAGGTGGAGAAAACCTTTTAAAAATAAGGAAAAATTACCCTCCAATTTGACAAACTCCTGGGCTGTCCAGGCCTTCACACACACTTCTTGCTTAGGCTCCCTCATTCCTGGCACAGTGGCCTAAAGCAATTGTGGCAGCATCATGGAGACTGGCGACGAGTAAAGAAGTCCGCAGGAAAATGCATAAAGCTCTAGTCTGTATCATCTTTTAACAGAGTCTCTGCAACAGCTGGAAAGTTGATGACGTGCACCTATCTTCATGCTTTTAATCATTATATATCTATTGTCCACTTCTGTGAGGGACTGATCCACTAAGGAAGCCCTGGTCTATGAAGCCATGGGAAATAATCCACAGAACACTGCTTCTAACTGAAATGTTGTTATGAAGACTGCACGGTAGTTTGCAAGGTGTCTTGAGGCTTCACAACAGTCAAACAACTCGGGAACCACTTTGACTCCCCATTTATGTGGGATAAGACCAATTCCTAAGTGTTTACTGCGGAAGTGGAGAGGATGTAGGTAGGTACAGGCTTCGTGTTTTCTCTGTTAAGCAAAACAATAAGGACTTGATAATTTGGGTTATAATATGGCAATGAAAACCCTTTCTTCCTATGCTATTCTTTCGAGTATTGAACAGACTTAATTTATAGAAACCTGTGTTTGAATGGAAATGCTAAATAATATGTTGTATGGATAATATGTTTATAATACATTTATCATTTACATTGAAAGGCGATAGACTAGAAACCTGCATAAATGTATGAAAACACGTTCATCAAAATACATCACCCAGCACGAAGTGTGTGCCAGCAATGAACCTGCCAGACACAGAGGCAGCAATACAATGCGATACGCGATCTTAGTTCTCTGTAAACAGAGCATTACACTGAGTTGATTAATGTGAAAAGCATGGATGATCCAAGGGCACGCATTGGGATTAAATATTACTACTAGACCTGCACATCATTCAGTAAAACCTGGCAGGATTTTTAATCCTTTAAAGTACTGTTATGGCATCACAGTCCAGACTTTCAGAGATGCTATCATTCGCACAAATACAAATACCTGTACTGATCTTGCCGTTTCCTCCGACACAATGTCATTAGCTTCAAACAAAGACTGTAAAATATAATTGAGCCTCGATTTTGCATGATCACCAAGCATAAGTCTTATTGGTGGCAGTAATTTCTGACAAAATTTTATGGCAATCTCTGGGATTTTTAGGGTAACACACCACACAAATAGAAATTATTTCAAACCAATAGATTCGCATGCAGATTTGGGTCAGATCTTTCAAAAAATCTCTGGATCTCATGAAGTTATCAGTACCAGTATTTCAAAAAATTCTAATTTTCTTCTGCTGTACTAATGTAAAATGTTCAGTTTGATTCCTAACAGTTATTGTTCACAACCGAGCACGACAGCATTGGTCACAGAAGATCAGACATTAATCCCTTAAAATGATGTAATTTTTATTTACAGGGAATGCCTACCACAAGCTCACAAAAAAAAGAATTGCCCTGTTTTGTGAATAATGTGTATGCTGACAAAGCTATCCTTGTGGCTTCAATGATGCATTTTTATAAAACATCATTGCTGCTATGTCCATCCTTTTAGTAATCACAATATCTTTAGAACAAACCTATTCAAGCAAGCTTCCAATGCAGATTTTGTTACCTGCATATATTTCAGTGTTAAAATAGGAACTTTGCAGAACATTCCTGGATTATATTATCTGAGGGTCAAAGCTGCCTTGTATTCCTTTGGGCAGGATGTGGAGTTGGAGAAGACTTTAGCTGAGCATCATCCCTAAACAGTTTTTGTTGTTTTGCAGGAGGGGGGGTTGGTGGCACTTTTTTTTTTAAAAAAAATAACAACCCAGACTTGCGCCTGTTGTTCCCCTTTCACTTATGCCATCTTTGGTGTAGTATAGTATACATAATTTAAATAACCAGGGAATCTCTCTGGGCTCAAAACCACCTGCTGGCTTATATTAGCTAATTAATGGTGATTTATCCAAGTTACTAATTTGAGTGGAGCTGATTGCCTTTAGGAATTTTGAGAACGTTGTAAGAATTTTGATTATAATTATGCTTATTTGATGGGCAGTCTACTTAAAATACTTAAAAAAAAAAAATGTATTTGCCTGCCAGCTGATTTTTAGCTGTGCCAAATGAATGACTTTGTGTTGTTTTCTACTTGAGATCATGTATTCAGGTAGTTTGTTTACTCTGCTACTCAATTTCATCTTTGCCTGGCTCCCTATCATTTTCTCTTTTATATTAGGGTTTATTTGCCTAGCTTTGAAACAATGACTGCTTGAAAAATAGTACTGATCTTGAACCTGCAGAGCTTAATCATTTTCACAAAAACTAATATAGCAGATTCATTTTAGCCAAACTTCTCTGTCATTCTGACCTGATTCCCAGGGCCTGAAAGTGTGAATTTAATGGTGGTACAATGTCTGAGGTAAGAATATAATAGAAACCTCTCAGCAGTATATCTATTGGATCAGTGTAATTTCTTTTTTCTCTACTGGTCTCAATGTCTCTTAAGGCAATCTACTCTGCAGACAGCAAAGGAGGCTAGCCTTCTCTTTTACTGTGATCCCAATGCTACTTATACTAAACAAAGAATCAAGTCCCTAGATAAGGTGTACCGTAGACATCTGTTAAACACACAGTCCTAGAGGAAAATTTACTCCATTACAAAAAATATTATTTTGCTGTGAATTTGAGAGGCTACTACTATGAGGTCTATCCTGAAGACCGGAAAACAAAGTTTTTACATTTTGGCTGTATTATTATTGCTTTTTAACTTTGGATGTGAGGAAGTTTTTCTCTTAATCATTTTCAGGTACTAAAAATGAGAATTATATACTACATTCTCCAGAAAGTAATGAGAACCTGGTGGTGTATATGTTGGCTTCCAGTACACATTGTAGATGAAAATTTAACAGAACTAAAAGAATTCACCAAACTGAAGTAGCTGTTTCCAACGTAACTCATGCATGAGAAATTCTACTCTTGCTGGATGAACCAGCACGCAAATACTCATGTTATGCAAATTCCTTCTACAGAAACTTGTATGATAAAGGAAACTTAGGATATGACCCAGCATAAGCATGCTCTCGCAGATTCTTCTTTATACAAAGTTTTCTGACAAAGCCTTGTCTGCTACTGATGACACAGGGGAAATTGTAGACAAGCTTCCTCAAACTCTGAGTTAATTTTATATGAGAAAGTACATAAAAGCTATAATTTGTAGAAAGTGTCTTTAAAACTGGAGTACTACACTTAGGTATTTAATGCCACATCTTCGACTGGAATCCAAGAAGTGCAAGATAATTAAAAAAATGGTCCTGGAATAATACTTTTGATCAGAATCAACTGTATCTGAACCATTTTGGACAGATACTTTTCTAACATAATCTTTCAAAACCTCCAAAAATACACAGATGCCATTCTCTTCCCTAGGCTTCCTATAAATAAAGTGCATATTTCCATTGGGAGTTATGGGTAATCAACATCTCAAACCGCTTTAAATATTTAGGTAAGTATCTTTCACTGCCTAATTATAAATAGCCAATATTAAGGAGATCTGATCTTAGGTTTCAGTAATCTCTTTTCTTGAGTAATGAAAGATTAAGAGAAGAATTAATGAATAACTGTGCTTTCTGTGATTATTTAAGAAACAAGAAAAAAACATATCAGAGAGGAAAAGTGAGTTTTCAACATTTACAAAGCAAATTGGTGGCAAAGAGGGAAATAAATTGCACTCTCATACTGCACAACCCTCAGTGCCTCATCTTCACCAGATATTACTCCCTATGTGCTTTTCTGATAGTCTGAGTCCTTCCTGTGGAGTCCAGTCTTGCTTAGTATGAAAATTAAACTCCATCATTTTTGTCCAGGTTAGGCTGCTCTTTATTGTTAGGTTTTTCCTCTCTGAATAGTGTTTAATGAAACAAAACAGAGAAATTCAGAGTAACTTTTTTCACTGTTCATTCATTGAAAATTATCTTACTGTTACATAAAAGGGGAGACAAGGGACAGAGGTGTTACAGTTCACTTCAGCAGTTGAACTTGTTCAGCTACAGCACAATAAAAGCTACTTTTGTTGTCTTCTACAGCAAAATAACACTACTGTTCATTTTTTCACTACAAAACCCACACCTTTTTTTGGCAGAGAAGACAAAGCCAACTCTCCCTCCAGTTTCTCTAAAATCTTTGATCTCTTAATTCCCCTTTCTCCTTCCCCTTGATGTTCTGGTCTCTCTGATCTCTGTTCGTCACTACCATATATGTTCATATAATCTCCCACTCATAATAACTTTAGGACAACCGGAATCTCATCCTTCCTTTCTGGTGGACATGCATTTCTTTGGAAATAAAAAGCTAGGCAGTCTTGCAGTCTCATTTTAGACCAGTTCATAAATGACACTCTGTGTGACTTTTTGATTATGACTGCCCAGATTCAATGAGCAGGTCAGTGAATCATGCTTATGAACACCAGATTTACAAGATTTTATAATAATGAAAAATATGCAAAAGAAAATACAAGGGATTCTGTCACGTCATGTCATATTTAAAGTATTCTCTGATTTAGCTCACTCAATCGCTGGTTGTGAGTTTTGCTTAGTATGATGATAACATATTGCTCAGTTTTAATTTTTCAGTAATTTTTGACATGTTTACTTACAATCTGTCAAAAAAAAGCCTGTTTTTCAGTAACTAATTGATGAAGAGCATAAGCAGCTACACTTGAAAAACCATGACATATATTAAGTGTTTGCCATCACCAAATACTAAAGCAAGAAATGAAAGTATAGGTTGTGTACAATAGTCTCGGAATCTGCTGCACTCCACATTCTGAAAAGCAATTTATTGCAATATATATGGCATTGTGATATCTAGAAAATGCATACTTATTGATAGTCCCTATTATCTTTTCCTCCCCTCAGTTCCTCTCCCACAAAAATGGATATGCTGACTAATCAAATGAAATAGTATTTAGCTGAAGAACGACTGTTGAATGGAATGAAATGATCTTCATATCTCTAAGTAACTCCTTCATAACTGGTAAAAACAAATAGATTTCAAATTCAAATCTCTGAGCAAGGGATGAGCCAAACTGCCCATCTGTAGAATGTATTTTATTTAGGGTCTATTCACATTTAAAACACCTAGGACTGTTTGGTATTTTAAGCACACTATATTATTCAAAAATTAGCTATGCAGCTTTGGACTTATTAATCATTATTTTTTAAAATACTTTCTTGTGAGAAAATACACTTTAACTCATAGGTACTGTCTTGTAGAATGTACTTATTAAAAACATCACATCCCTGTAGCCCAGAGGGCTGACAGCTTCCTCCAAAGCTGTGCTGCTGCTCTAAGCTAACCTCCAGGGGCTACTCGAGAGTGATGCAGCCTTCATCCCCTCCTGCAGAGTCTGAAGATATCATACCTACAACAGTCTCAACCTCAGCTATCCTGAGAAATGCTATTCCTAAGGTGGTTACTGAACTTCACTTATGGTAGAGAGGCAGTTTGGCTGAGCAGAGAAGGAGAAAAAAAAAAAATCACCTATCAATTTCAAAAAATTTCAAACAATTTTATGAAAGAATAAGAGCACAGATTCAGTGCAACTGAGGGCTTTTTTCCTCCTGCTCAGACACAGGTAACATTTGTTTCCATTATATCACTCATCTGTGACTTTTTATCTCACATGATGAAAATATAACAAAGAAATAAAACTGCCAAACTCTGAGCCTTATGACTGAGACAGGGAATGCTTGCAGACAGCGCTGAAGAACAAAAAAGCACTGAACAAATTCAGTTCAAAAAGACTGATCATATCCTGAGGTACAGCTAGGGCTTTTTTGTTGTTGCCTGTTAAAAGTGGCATAAAATCTTTAGAGATTTTTTTCTCCAAAGATGATATTTCTCTAGTTTACTACATACACTGTTTTACTTTGCATGAACACCCTCTTTGACATTAAGTTCAGCCTTCGGGCTAGCATCGCTTATCTCTGTTTCCAAAAATCCTCATATTTGATCATCACATTTATTAAGTCAGACTCTGAACCAACTTCCATTATTCTATAGCCCTTTTCTCTTTCTCTTCTTGCTCCAAAATATAAGCAATCAAACAGCTTAAATGCTTGTAGGAAACTGGTGAAATTACAGATACAGTTTAACCATAGTGTCTTGTACTCAATTAATTTTTCAAATAGTTGTCTGAATCTCAAATCTATAAATATTTGTAATTTCTAGAGGTCAAATGACATGGACAAATGCTCAGATATTTAATATTTTACAACATACACCCCCCCGCCCCGATTTTCTATTTGTTTAGTTTACCTTCAAAAGCCTTAATTTCTTGGGCTATAGGTCCCTTAATATTGAGTAGAGGGAGAAAAAACTACAGACCCAGAAAAATTTCTGTCAAATTCGTCTTACTTGTTAGTTACCTATGGCTAACGTTGAATGAACATGGAAACATTTTTAAATTGAAAAATAAATTTTAATGAAAATCATACTATGACCTGGCAGCAAGAGAAACAATCTTGTCAGTGCATATAAAAGCTGGATGAGAAAATATGTCTCTTGGTTGATATCAGCCAGTGTAAACAAGCATTTCAATTACGGTATGCGGTCATCTTTGGATGCTAATTACCAGAGGTTCTAGGACTCAAAAATGCATATACCAGAACATTTTACCTTGAAGTAGCTTTAAAACAGTAATGATACAGTGCATTCTTAGGAAAACATATCAAGGCAAGGTTCATTTGCCTTTGGAGAAGCAGGTAAATTTCATAAAGTGAAGAACAAGAAAGTAGGAAATAACCTCCACCCCAAATTTTTACTTGCAAGCTACTCTTGATTCTAACACTACTACTTGTAAACTACTCTCAATGACTTTTAAACAGTATCTGTGCAACACTCTGCAGAATGATTTCCACTGGAGCCTCTGCGACATATGTCTCAACTCTACAGGGACACCATATCCAAGTTTTCATAAATAACTCCTAAACAAGGGTTAGGAGCTTCAGTATTCCACACAATACCAGCCCTGAGCACAAAGGTGTCTTAGAAAGCATTCATTAATTGCGCTTCTCTTTCTCATATGGTGGAAGTTTTTCAGCATTTGCAGAAAAAAACACGTTCACCAATGTATGCATACATACACGCAAGTACCTACGGCTCACATTTTGTTTACAATCAAACATGCATGTGAAAAAACCTTGAGGAATATACTGAATCACTGCTAGACACTCTAGCCTCCTACTCTTTCTAGCCAAAGATGCCCATGTCAGCCCTTAGGTTCTATGCAGAAAGGATGTCAAAGGCACTGTGTGCTGCTGCTCCCTTAAGACAGGCTTGTCAGTTTTTGGGCATGCAGTCCAGGGAATAGCAAAAGGGGAGGTCGTGAACTTAGAATATGTATGTTCTCTTCACTTGAATATTTGCATTTGAAAAGCTCTTTACCTGAGGATAAAACCCTCACAAAACCAACAAAAACCTCGTGCTGTGTAGTCAGCATGCTCATGAAAGTGCCATTAATAGCAACTTAATATGAGGTCATGTACATGGCTTAAGCCCCAAGAGATGATGCTCTGTAAGGAAATACTGAGACAAAAGCTGACAACGCAAGAGACTGCATTTACTACTTGTAGTCCTGGCAGCCTGATAATGGGAAGAGATGAAATGGTCCTGGGCTGGAAAGCAGACAAGGGACACATGGTAATGCCTGTTCAAGCAGGATGAAAAGGCTGGTTTGTTATTCTAGCCAGAGAGGGGAGAAACAGGCAGTGGAAGGTGAATATAGACTGCAGCTGCGAACTTTGCTCCCAAAAGGCGAAAGTGGATTTAATTCAGTCTTCATAGCTTGCCCTCATATTAAACCTGAATGCGAAGCTGATTCCAGGCTTTTCAACAATAGGCAAAACTGAATGTTGTTGCCCTAAGAACCTATGGGCTGACAAAATTAAATATTTTGGTAGCCTTCAAATGGTTTCTGAGGAGGAGGAGAGCAGGGATAAGAAGAGAAGAACGAACTGGAGAGCTTTCAGGGAGGAAGGGATGAGTGGATTAATCGAGGTAGGCAAGGAATATCTCTCTCTCACAATCCTTAAGTCAATAAGTATTTCGGAAAGCTATTTTATAAAAAATATCAACATCTGAAAGCTGATTTCACAGATGAGCAAACTGAGCCATAAAGAAATGAAATTATTTACCCAACCTCTCTCAGCAGATGAGTGTTTATTTTAAAATAAAATGCAAGTTTATTTATTCCCAGAAAATAATTTCTTTTTCTTTTTCTCTCTGCTAGGCCACAAGATCCTGTCACTGGCATTTCACAGCTTTATCTCCAGAATTACAGCACGTTGAGAACGCTGCTGTTTGTATTCTCTGACATGAATGAACAAATATATATAAAAATCACCCTTATCATAATGGCAACTCATAAACCATTGAAACGTGTGGTAAACATGGATATCACACAGTCCGTTCCTCCAACAGTTATAGAGTTTTTCCCAGTGGCTAATCAGAAGCATCCCTCCAGTAATTACATTTTTCCAGCCCATTACTTTTAGTTCAACCTATCATGGACAAAGAGAAAAGATCATTATTTATTTTCTTCCCACTCTTCAAATTCTACATATCTCAAACCCGCTACTGAGTCTTCCCTGGGTCTCTTCTGTAGACTTTTGGACTTGACGATCTTCAAGGTCCCTTCCAACCTAGACAATTCTATGACACAGAAGCTCAAAATCTAACATTAAATTAATCTTTTCTTTTGGTCGTGATTTTTCATTCCTTTTCAACCTTTCTGAAATTTCTCCAGGTTGTCTGCATACTTCATAAAGCATGATATCCAGAACTGCTATGATGTTAAGGCCATATCAACGTTGAGTAGAGCAGAAGGATTACTTCACGACTCATAACTTTTAATACCCTGCAGTTTTCACAACAGCTTAACACTATTGATCCAGGTTCCGTTTCTGATTTACTGCAACTCTAGATTTTCTTTTTCCTTTCTACAGAACCAGTACTTGCTCCCTTTTTTGTAACTATGCACTTGATTATTCTTGATTATACGTACTTACACATACGCACACACACTAATGCCAAGAACATTACAACATGGGTTTCTCAATTTGTCAAGATCCTTTTGAATTGCAATGCCATGAACCAGAATACTTATGTTCCTTCCCTAGTTTGTATTATCTGCAAACGTAATAAGCATACTCTCTATTCCAGTCTCCAGATAAGGAACGAAAATACAAGATGGTACAGACTCAGATCCCTATTGAAGCACATGCTAAACAGCCTTCCATTTCTAAAAACAGCCACTGAGAGCTTTTAATAGCCAGGGTGTTTTATAATCTTCATTCACCCTGTTGATAGTAGGTTCATGGAGTCCATGTTTCCTTACCTGCTTAAGTGTGTTGCGTATAATACTATGTTAAAAGCTTCAGACAGACTGTATCATATATATTCTCCTTATTTTAACTTCTTTACCCAGAATTCCTGTTGTCCTGTTAATTATTTTGGCTTGACACAATTAGTTTTGGCAAATCCATTTTGGCTGTCACACATTTCCTTGTTTTCTCCTAGGTATCTATTAAACATCTGATTGTATGTTCTGGTATTTTTCCAAGACAGGATCTTAAGTTGATCTATCTGAAGCGTCTTCGCAGCTCCTCCTCTTTCCCTTTCTAAAAACAGGCACCAGGTTTGTCTTTTTCCACTACTCTGGAACCTGACTCGACCTCCATGAGTTTTCAAAAATGTCTAATGACCTCAAGATTGTTCCAAACAGCTTTTTAAGTGTTATAGGACAAAGTTTCTGAGGCCAACCTGATTTGAAGATCTAACTCCTCTAAGTACTCTCTAGCCTACTTTCTCCTGTTCGAGCCTTGGATCATGCTTTTTTGTGGCAGATATAAACTGTTTGCCACATGATCCCAACTGACCTTTTCAGTGAAGATTAAAGCAAAAAAAGCATTAAAGCACATTGGCCTCCCCTAGGTCATCTATTAAGAGTTTCTCTCCTCTGTCGTACAGCAGACTAACACTACCCTTGATCTTCCTCTGGCTAATAACATACTAATAGTTTGTTATCCTTGATGTCCCTTGCTAACTGTATGTCTACAACAGTTACTCTTATTTTATACTTTGTCAGAACATGAATCTTTTTTTCTCCGCTACATGTTCTACTTTCTCCATCACACTTCATTCTGTGTGATTAAAAAAATCAAACACTGGTATATTGGTACATAAAAGGAGATGCTCTTTTTGCCTGCACCAACATATGCACTTCAGCCTGAAAAATGTCATGGTGTTATGAATTTTTCAGTATTAGCAGGAATAGAGGTGCTATATAAACAATGCTTTAACCATTTATTGATTGGTGCTTCAACAACATCTGACTGCTAAAATCACAATGAGATGACTGGAAACTCATTGCTTTATTTAAGCCCAGTGTTGCACCACTGCCAATATCGGAGACTTGAGTTTAGGGATAAAAATTGGTGCTGACAAATTCAATGGAAAGAAAATAATATAAAAATTAAACATATCTCAGCACTGGACTTTTGGCATGTTTCTCAGTAGTTATTGAGAGGTGGGTATAAGAGAAACAGTTCCCCCAGTGCCTGGCAACAGTGAGGGCACCATCTGGGTTCTGTGGTCTAAGAAAGCGCAAGGAGAAGGGGAGGGAAAACTTGGGAACAAGGGTGAGGGAAATGTTATGAAGGAAGATGACTGCCATGGCAGGTGAGAATAAGAGAGAGGGAGCGGACAAATATTTTGCTACCTTCGGGGCCTGAAAGAGCTCCTGATATGTGAAATTTATTACTGAAATCCCAGAAATTATTTTTTTCTTCTCCAAAATATGTCTGAGAGAAAACAATAAGATGAATGAAGCAAAAATAAAAGCTCGGCCTTTTAAAAACGGTTTAAATCTTTCAGCTGAACTATTTCAAGAATAAGGGTCCGCTCCTAACCCTTAGTGCAGTGAAACTATTCACATGGGCAGGGATTACTCACATGCGTAAGAATCACAAATGTATTTCCTAATACACTTATGCCAAAAAAATTGGGTCCATTTTTCTGCATATTTCATGGATGTAACATGAAACAATGAAGCAAAGGCTTCAAAAGTGATCTTATTTCTGTTTATCTCAACTTGGAAAGAAAACAAATTAATAATTTGCAAACCAACAAGAATTCAACCTTGAAATGCCTCTGGTCATCAATTGTTGCAAGAAAGGAAAAACAAAATGCAAAAGACGACTGAGGATTACATTTTAAAATCAAGAAAAGAACAGCTTCTGTACAGAAGAAATGTTTGCTTTATATTCTGCACAGATGCTGTACAAGCAAAATTCTCAGTATATTAATATAAACTGTCTGAAAAAATTCGACCCGATTTCATAAGACCAGCAAAAACAAAACAAAGGGAAGCATGACGTTTATGGGCTTTTTCCTCTAGCACAACCATGCAAGCTGAGCTGTGAAACTGTGATGGAAATATTAGAGCTGTTGTGCCTGAAAAAACGCAGTGATCATTTCATTCTTCCTGTCTTTTAATGCTCCAGGGTTTTGGAGACGAATAGGAGCAATAAGTTCACTTTGCAGAATTAATGCTGTAATTCTTTATCATAAGAGCGGAGCATTACCTCAATCTGATTTTTCTACAAAATGGTTCAAAGTCTATTTTTAATGATGGCCCTAATTTGTTAACACCTTTTAAATTATTAATCCCCTTTATATTCAAGTAGTTATTGCATGTCATAACAATGTATCTATGCAGGGAAATTTAATAGTATTTTCTGCATGTCAAGAAAAGGCTTGTTCTGCAAAATGCTATTAAAACTGATAATGAGCTAAATATTTGCCATAGCAAACACTGAAATTACTATATCAATCAACTTTGGGTTCTCTTATTCAATAAACAAAATTTAACCTATTAACTTTGCCTAATTTTAGGCAGGAAAATGCTTGTTTTCAGGCATATCTTGCCCTTGACTTCATATCTTTATCATCTGATAACTACATTTTCCAGGCCAATTAAGCCATTGTTTTGAATCACGTGTAGTAATATAAGCCTTTTATTCTATCCTGAATGCAACTATATTACTAGATCCTGAATGTGATTTTCCCTGAGCAAATTTAGACTACATTTTAAAGCACACATATATCACAGGAAAATGATAATCTATGTTCCTGAAAACACCTTTCACATTAAAGAAAAAAAAAAAAGGATTTATAAGGAAGTCAAAGGGCAAAATAAAACCTTATATTGCAAATCTCTTAACTCTTCAGATTTCAGTATCTCCACAGATGTATCTATGCGGCAGGATATTTATGTTAATATTTTAAGAAAATAACTCCAAAAATATAAAAACTGCATGCAGGCATCACCACTGACAGGCACACGAAGGAAAGCATCCTCTTTCATGAGCATCTAAAGCATAAATCTGAATGCTGATTGAATACCTAACATCCAATTCAGTGAAAAAAGGGGCAGATTCCATCTCTGAAGAGCACACATAAGCTGAAATGGTTTATTGCATAAGATGAGAGCCTTGCCTCAGCAGTGTCTGCTGGTGTGTGATGTTGCTGTTCATGCATAAGTGGCTATATTCACCCGCTCGCTTGCTTTTGTCACAGCAAATTGTTGTGTGATCAAGAGGGATCAAAGCGCACCCTCTAGAGGCTAAACACAACTCCTGGCAGAATTGCAAGTCACCCACTCACCTCGGCCCCTACCCCAGGGCTGTATTTGGCCCTGGGATCACCTCTTGCAAAGAAAACGATCCTAGACGGTCATGAGAGGGGTATTAAAAATATCAGTTTTGCACTGGTGCCTTGATGTAAAATGCTAGAAAGGAGCGTTCTTTTGCAAGCGCATCCTGCAGAGCATTGCTGTCCAGGATAGCAGTAGTGCACAAACAAAATGAAGAGTAAGATTTTCTTACCCCTGCCTGCAGTAAAGGCCATGTCTTGCTCACGCTGGACTCCATCATTGAGCTCATAATAACTTCAAAGAAAAACGTATCCTACACTTGTGTGTTGCAGAGGAAACAAAGTGGAGTCAAAAGCCACGCTCCCCAGTTTCAAGGAAGAGAGATGTATATACTAATTCAATAACCTCTGGTTCTTACTCAAAGACAATTTGTTAATATAAAATATTTCCAATGAAATAATGCAGAGCCACTCCTGAATGGAAATTAACAGTGCTGTAAGTGTCATTTAGGTAAGACAAGGCTACTTGTAAAGGTTCATGCTTATTCCTCAGCTCACAAATAACATATTTCTTCTTTTCTCATATTTCACATCTTGCTATACCTCACTGCTGCCAAATAAAGCACCTATGTGAAAGAATACCAATTTCATTTAATGAGGGGCAAGAACAGTATTAAGCTATATTTTCCTGTCTAAATTACCTGAAGAGTTGACCTAAAAGTACCAAAATTCCCCTCAGAACAATACTGTCATGTGTTCAATCTCTTACACTTTGCTCTCCAAGACAGTACTCTATTAATCAAGAAACAATTTAATATTTCTATTTCTATTTTGTTTTTCATAATGATTAATAAAAATGGTGATTTTCAAAAAGGATACCATGGTTTGGTCATAAACATGTGTAATGTCTTAAACTGTTTCATAGTTTTCTCTGGTTATCAAGACAGACCCAATTTTCAGGTGCAAGTTTGCAATCATTCATATATAAAACTATACTTGATGTAATCAAGGCTGAGTTTGTATCAGGGATTTGTGTGTAAAAGCAGTTAAATGATAACAGCAATTATCTCCCCAGTGAGCATAATAAAGCCAGGAAATTCTGAATTACCTTAAGGTTAAATTTAAAAGAACCTCAAATTTACAGAAATATTGCTGTTGAAGGTTCAGAAACATTTTCAGTTTCCTTGTAGTGACATGCAATACATAAAAAATTACCATTAGTGGCTGCATTTCGGTTAAAGCTGATTTAAAAACACCCTTTGTAGTTTCAAGTATTTCTGCTTACAATACCTCTAATATGACAGGAAAACGAGGAAAAAAGAGTGACTTTGCAACAGGGGAGGGTTGTTCACTTCTATCTCATACTGTGCCAATACAGAGAGGTACACCATGCAGAGATGTGCACCATCAGCCAGCTAAACCCAGCCCTTGAAGGCAGCTACTGAGGGGATTTTATTTGCTAATTTTTAGGGGATTACATTTGCTAATAATGATTTTTTTAGTCTTACCTTTAGCATATAAAATGTTGGCTAAAAACTCAAATTAGAGAAATAAAATTGTGTATAGCAAAGCAAACATGAAAGAACCTGATGAGTCTCAGGTAGGTATGAAAACCAGGAAGATTACCACATAGGCAATTGCCACACACACATACATATATATTTTTATATATATTTTATGCAGTCTGGAGGTACAGCCTGGAGACCTGCACCAAAATCAGCCAATGGAGACAACTTTGGAACAAGGAAAGAACTACGAAGAGTTAGATTTAATCCAGAAACTGAACTGAATTTATTGGAAGGGGTGGAGGAATGAATAATCAATTTTAAAATGAAAACCGCAATTTAAAATACTAAATAAGAAAATAAAGTTTCAACTACCTTTTGCAGCAACCAGACACATAGCAACTGCTAGCACCTCAGAATCACAATTAAAACAATACTGATGGAGGGAAACTTTTTTCATCTGTTTCGAGGAAGCTGTAGAGCACAATCCTTCAGTCTTCTGACTAATGATTACTTCACAAGCTCTTAAGCCCTTGTTTTATCTATGGAGACTGAGATTCTCGGGCACATACGAAATCTCAGTCTAGTCTAAATAAAATGCAACAATCTTCTTAATATCTAGACATTAGCAGGTCCCATGCATGCATCCTTAGAAGCAAATACTGGAAAATGTTTACAGCTATAGGGGCACTGAAGACTCAATGATTATTAGAACTTGAACACAAAGCCCAAGTTTATGGAAATCAGTAATGGACAACATATCTCATTTTAAGTCTGACAATAGACAACGTTCACAGACAACTTTCTTCTTTCTTTCCATTAGGAATACCCTTCTCTCAAACACCCCCAAACACAGTGACATCTCACAGTATAAAACACAAACCAATATGTGTCTCTGCAGTGCTTGGGGTACATGTAAGCAGGGGAAAGAAACATCCTTTTTCTCCAGAGAGGCTCCATCTATCAATCTGGAGCATTCACAGCAGAGTGAGATGACAGAAATTGGCAGAAGAAAATCAAACACACCTCTATTTCACATGGACTGAAAGAATGTATGGAAGACCAACTAACTGCCTGGCCATAACTGCTTCCACAGGATACTCTTTCTGTTCAACTATGATGAAGCCATTTTCCTGAAGCAGTGTATCCTTGAGCAGAATGCTTGCTGGATGCAATTTCAGTGGGTTATATTGATCATTTGATCTATTTGAAGATTGATGCTTTTTGTACTCTCTTCCCTTAGTTATAACTTCTGTAGAAGACAAATATAGCCTCATACTTTTTTTCATGAATGTGTCCTATGCAAACAATAGACTTGCCAGCTTCTAACTTAGGTAGAAGCTTCTCTGTAGGAAGCTCTTACTAACGGAGGCAGCTATGGTTAAATCTCAGTTAGGATAGAAAGAGGAGTCACATTTAGAAAAGAATTTGACTTGAGCATCTAGAGCTAGGGAACTATTTCAGATAAGACTATTAGGAGGGGCGCCAAGATCAGAAAAAAAGCATCTTATTTAAGTTGCCATGGGAGGAAAAAAAAAGAGCTGATGAAAAGGGAACAAAGACATTTGATAAGGGCTCAAAAGATGAGCCATTTGGCTTGTAAATATTTTGATTTCTTTTTACAAAAGACTGGCAAAACAGGACTCAGTACA
Organism: Ibidorhyncha struthersii; assembly: GCA_013398815.1. Lineage (NCBI taxonomy): Eukaryota > Metazoa > Chordata > Aves > Charadriiformes > Charadriidae > Ibidorhyncha > Ibidorhyncha struthersii. Next base: position 790,432 of record VZSZ01011241.1, on the reverse strand, counting down.
GCTTTAACACAATTGAGAGCTGTGAAGGCACACAGCAGTACTGTAGTTTTATTTATTTGAGGTTATGGATTCAATTATTGTACTCTGAACCTGGAGAAAAACCACTCTGGTTTTTGAAGTACCAAAACATACCATCTAGAATGGATAAAGAGACTGTTCAGATCTCACACCTGGGTTTCTAGAAGAAATTTCCTCAATCATAAGGATCTAAAGCATTTTATTTGAGTTCAGTTGCATGTCCAGTAGGAGCTGAAGTATGAATGGATCAACTCAATAGGATTAATTCAGAAATCTAGCTGCTTTCCTGCTTTAGAAACTTATGTAAGGAGAAGAGTCCTGAATTACATAAGAGACTTTGAATAACAAAGCTTCCCAGCACTTAGAGAGATGATGTAAGATTACATAGCAACGCTTCCCTCTGCATCTGTCTATTTCTTGCTGGGGAAGCCCTTGTTCTTCCTGCCCTTTGGGAGCTAATTCCAATCTACTGTGCTCAGCTGAGTGATATGGACTAGTCCCACTGGACAATATAACTGGAAAATAAATATTAAGGCAACAGGATCCTTGTATTTTCTTCATACCTCCTTCCATCAGTCATGCTCATAAGAAGAAACTACGTTCCATCATATCTAATTCATACTTACACTAAGTAAATCCTTATAACCGTCCTTTAAAAAAATCTTACAAAATTTTCTTCTAAATCCCAGCATGTGTCAGATAATTCCCTTCTCCAAGGTTACTATAAAGATGGAAGGAATGAATTTGAAGTCATTTTTGGATAGAATAGATGCAGAGTTTGAATCACAGACAACTTTAGATATAAAAAAAGAACCTTCTAGTTTTTTCCTTTTCATGCATCATTTCACCCTTTAGAACAGCTTGTCCATGGATGCTGTGGAAGGTCCATTGCCAGATATTTTTTAAGAACAGGCAAGACAAACTTCTCTTAGCAATGGCATAAATACTTCTGCTCCCACATTGGGGCTGGAGAAGATTTCTTAAAGTCCCTTCCATTACTATTTTTCTATGATCCTATGTTTATTGTCCTGGCTCATTAAATTGCACAGTTCTGGAAAAGACTAGAGATGAAGCTGCCAAGGTGATTTGGGTATCTTCAAATTAACCCCACAGGCTTTGGCACTGAGAAACAGAAAGACTGCCAACTGCTCTTCGCATTTTCCCTTGCCTGCCTCTGATCCTTCTAACTGGCATCTAGTCAAAGTAAGACTGAACTTGTACACCTCTGTGCTTAAATGAATCAAAGTCCCATAGTTTACAGAAACAAATGTTAGAACCAGATTATTTTAAAAAGCAGACTACACCTACGTGGAATCTGTATGTAGCTTTGATTGTCCTATCCAAGTATCTCTAAGTAAATAAAACTGCTGTTCCATTGCCTTATCATATTCAACTCCTATGTCCTGGGTACTTGCATCTTCACAAGCAGTGAAGATTCCAGCTTTCTCCATCAGAAGATGATTCTTTCCTCTTTATAGACTGTACTAAGGACAAATCTTTTTCTAAGATTGTCAGTAACATATCAAAAGAAAACCAGGGAGCATACACAAAGAGGGTGGCTGAAAGGTGCTTTACAATATTGGGAAACTAATGAATTGAGTGAAGATGAATGATAATTATACCAGTAAGCTTAAAATATTATAATATGACCAGAAAGAGGCAAAGTCACAGTTTGTTGTTACTTGGCTTACAATTTCAAAAGATGCTAAACATTTGCTACTATGTCAGCCTTACTGACTACACTCAGCTTTAACTGTTCTTACTCAGGTATAGACAATCTGCTAAGTGGTGAGAGCCCCAAGTAATAGGCTAACTTATTGCACATATATGATGCCTAACTCAAGGGTTCAAGGCTCAGCTTGGCAAGTTAACAACACATTATACAATTACGTACTTAAGAAGTACTTTAGCAAACAGCATCTGAAGAAATTCCATACTGCATATACCACAATATTATTATGCCAGATATGATTACGACAATGAATAGCACACGTGATGGTAGTGTCTTTCTGCAAACATCAGATGTCACAGTACGCAATTTATCTGCATCAAAAAGATGGTTTCAAACTTGCAGTGTAAGGAATCGAAGTTCCTGAATTGATACTCAATTCACTTTGGAATTGGAAGGGATGGAGAGATGTCATGTGTTGCATTGGAATCTCCTTCCAGCACTTCCAAAAGACTCACACTGATGTCTTCTTCAGCCTAACCAAGGAGGTAGAGTAACAGTGTCCTGCTGTTTTAATTCTGTGGTGACAAAACTGGCACGAGGAAGGAATTATGCTGCAATCTGCACAGTATTACTTTATGCTGCAGATTAGGCATAGTATTACCAACTCCAGATGGCTCAGGGAACAAGGGATTTAATTTGAAAAAAATGTTGCAAGAATCTAAATGTAGAACTTAAATGTAAGATCCTAATGATGGAAATGTAAGATCCTGGATCTTCTGCACAACATACTATTGGGGACCAAACTGTACATTTTAAGGTAACCCCTAAAAATCATAGTAGGACTTAAAATGAAATTAAAAAATAGCCCGAGTATATGTAGCCTACAAAAGTAAAAAGGGGGGGAGGCGGCAGGAAAGGAAGCAGCTGTAAATTCTTTTGAAAGGTTAGGACTACCTCAAAACCTTCCAGAAAACAGAGAAGCTGAGAGGTCTTGATACAGAAATGTATTGTTACATGTACATAATGATGTGCATATATATATTCTGTAGGTATAACCGAGGATCAGAGTTCAAAATGCCCTGGAAAATCTAAACATCTGGGTGCAAAAAACCTAGATCTCTTACTCAAATAGGAAAAAACGCTCTGAAAATAAACACATCATCTATTTGGTCAAAGGTTAAAACGGATTCATTGCTGACTTCGTCCATTTGCCAATTGTTGACAGCTGTCAATATAGGGATTTGATTTCTTTATCCAAGCATCGCAAACACTGCATTAGTATCTTCAGAGAAGGATCTTGACTGTGAGCTGCAGTTTCACTGCCCCAACTCAATTACTGCATTCTTGAACTGCAATGTATTCATTTGTGGGCAGTGGGGCAGCCAGTGGGAGGGTATTGATTGGAGTATAATGTCATGTGTAGCAGCGAGAGTAAGATGAAAAGTGTTTTCTGCTTAATGGGTTGGTATTAAGTAGGTGGGAATGGCTTCTAATTAGCCAACAATTGCTGTGTTTCTCAGTTTCCCTCCTTTCCCTCCTCCTGTCGGTCACCAGCTGCCAATCTCTCTCTCTCCTTTTCCCTTTTTGTGTGGAGTTCATTGCTCACTGCAGTGAAAGCCTTTGTTTAAAAAAGAGGGCTCCCAGGGTCTCATCTGCCACGGTACAGCTTGCTGCCTGCGATGAGTAGCAACTGTCAGTTTATTTTATCTCAACCTTTTCATCATTCTGCTGAAACTGGTCGAGTGAAACCACCTGAGAGACCTGAGGATTCAGTACCTACAAGTCATTAGCCAGGACTGCTCAGTCTCTCCCCACACAGCAAGTCAACTGAACACTGCTTAAAAAATAGTCCACTTTAACCCCATATTTTCCCATTAAGGAAAAAAAATAAGGAAGAATATTAGAATTCTTCCTGCATTTTCCAGATTTTAGTTTCATGATCATTCCTTAAACATGCTGCAACTATTATTAGCGAGTAATGTATTTTCTAGTGCTTCTCAACACAAATGCTTGAGCAACACTCTTCAGAAATACAAAATATAATATACTAAAATCTATTTATTAGAATACTTTCAATCGGAACTTCCCTCTTTCCTAGGTTATGTTCTGATGCGAGAGCCTGATTTCAGCTTTTCACAGCAACTGTTCCCCAGCATGAATACTATATTTAGCAATTCCCCCAATTATTTGAACCTCTGCTTACCCAGAAGTTTTTGTTAATGCATCTCAGGTAAAAGGGACAAATCCTGCTCATAGTTACAGTTGTGCAACCCTCCTCAAATCAACAAGATTTTATGGGCATAACAAAAAGCAGTATTTGGTCCACAATTTTTTAGCATATTTGCAACATTTTCCTCTCTTTGCCATACAGTTTCTCTCTCTGTATGCATGTATATATGTACATATACTCCACATGCACATCCGCCTTCCAAACAGATAATATAACTGAAGTAGAGATAAAAACTTATCAAGGTATGTGAGAAAAATAAATATTTTATTTTGAACTAAAACCAAATTAAATTTATCTAAATCAAATTTGAAAGTCATTAGCCTGAACAATCTTTTCCTGGTAATCACAGCTAACTTGTTGCTGTCATTACTAACAGTTTTAATACAGAAACTGAAGTATTGCCATCCCCTACATAAACAGTGAGCCATTTCAAGGAATGTGAGAGATGACAAGAACAGAAACCCAGTTATCCTCCAATATATCATTTGATTTCCTAATGCTTAAAATCATCAGTTTCATCTCAATTCTCTTCTTACTGCAGCATAAGTGTGCATACTTGTATGAATATCAAGAAAATAAAACAGAATTTGCTTTAATATTAGTATCAAAACTCAGCTAAAAGTACCAGCGAGGATAAGCTCCCTCTCAGGGAATTACACATCTCATGATCTTGTGCAGCAGATTGAAAGGTTCTGGAGTCAAAGGTATGGGCTCCGTAGCACCGTGAAGTGACGTTTTCTACCAGGAGAGCAAAAGTGTAAGGTAAACAGAGGGCTGCAAGTGCTGCACCCAGCATAAAAAGTCAATGGATAATCCAGAACTACCAACACTGTGAAGCATGCATCCCTCTCCCCTCTTGGTTCCTACCAACTATATCATTCTGATTTTCCTTGACACCAGCTACTGGGGCATGATCTGGAGTTCCTACTCTGCAAATTCCTTGGGTACGCAACATGAGCTGAGCAAGACTACTATATGGCATACTCATCCTCCATGATTCAGGTTCAATTTTATATCAGCGACAAGTTGAATGCATAGTACTATCACTTAGATGTCCAGCTGAGATACATAGACATAATCAGTCAGCTTGATGTCTATGGTCATGTGATCTGTAAATCATAGAATCGTCTAGGTTGGAAGAGACCTTTAAGATCAACAAGTCCAACCATTAACCTAACGGTGCCATAAACCATGTCCCTAAGCACCACATCTAGCCGTCTTTTAAATACCTCCAGGGATGGTGATTCAACTGCTTCCCTGGGCAGCCTGTTCCAATGTTTGACAATCCTTTCTGTGAAGAAATTTTTCCTAATATACATCCTAAACCTCCCCTGGTGTACCTTGAGGCCATTTTCCCTTGTCCTGTTGCTTGTTACTTGGGAGAAGAGACCAACCACCACCTCACTACAGCCTCCTTTCAGGTAGCTGTAGGGAGTGATAAGGTCTCCCCTCAGCCCTCTTTTCTCCAGACTAAACAACCCCAGTTCCCTCAGCTGCTCCTCAAGAGACTTGTGCTTTAGACACCTCACCAGTTTCGTTGCCCTTCTTTGGACATGCTCCACCATCTCAATATCTTTCTTGTAGTGAGGGGCCCAAAACTGAATACAGTACTCGAGGTGGGGCCTCACCAGTGCTGAGTACAGGGGGACGATTACTTCCCTAGTCCTGCTGGCCACACTATTCCTCATACAGACCAGGATGCTGTTGGCCTTCTCANCCCTTTGCAGAGCCTTCCTACCCTCAAGCAGACCAACACTCCCACCCAACTATCTATGAACTTACTGAGGTTGCACTCGATCCCCTCGTCCAGATTGTTGATAAAGATAGCAAAGAGAACGGGCCCCAGTACTGAGCCCTGGGGAACACCACTTGTGACTGGCCGCCAACTGGATTTAACTCCATTCACCACCACTCTTTGGGCTCAGCCACATCAGACAGCATGAAATACACCTTCACAAAGAAGACATGGTTTGAGTATTGGCTTTCACAGACATTATGATTAGCATATGAATAAGCGTAAGGTTCAGATATGAGAGGTGCTGGGCACTTGCAGTTCCCATTTCAAAAAGTGCTGCAGAAGATTGATTCCCCACAGGACCTGACACCAGCTACATTGTATTTGACTAACATTCATAGCAGCTACATCTCAAAAATTAAGAAATATGCTAGATTTTTTAGGAAAAGGAATTGAATTAAAACACTGTAGCAACCATGGAAAAACATGAAAACAACTTTGAGAACAATTTCAAACTGGCCTCCCCTGATCAATTACTCTTATCTGATACTTATTAATGTCAGTATTATAGGATAGTAGCTACGTGTTCCATTTGATGTACCTGAATGACACACTACAGAAAATACTATATAAGTACTCGTCTCAGTGGCAAGGTCTGTATGAGCCTTTAAATGCGAGTATTCTGTATTACAGATAATATTGAATGCTTAACTGAGTGAGTAGAAACAAGTGGATGAGCCTGGGGGCATGGTCACCTACTTAAGCATGCATTTGGATCTTCAAGCTAATTAATCACCCAGTTGTATACTTAAACTTAGTCAATCCATTCACACAGGTGATTAAGATCTCTTTAAAGACTATTTTGATACTTCACAATTTTCTATTAACCAACTTACCAAGATACTCAATATGAAGTGCAATTCTTTCCAGTGTATCCTCTGATCACAGCATAATAAAACCACAGAGCACGAAGAACAGTGCCAAAATGGTAAGTATGAAAAAATGAAACACCACTCTTAAAAAACTCCTATTGATTATAGTACAAGCACAAAAGATATACCTAATAAGGTATAGACTGAGATGCCAGCTACTGGGTATAAAGGTAACTGACTTATGCTCCTTAAACCTTGACAGGAAACATACATGAATCTGGGGTTTGGAATGAAGGTGTGGAGCCAAAAAGGGAGAGAGAATAATTTGCAATATAAAAGTGAAGAACAGGAGAGAAAACAAAAGAGAAGTAGGGCACAGAACAGAGAGGGAAGAATGAGAAACAAAAAGAAAATAATTGTTTCAGAAACTGTTAAAAAAAAATTACAAAATATTCCTGATGATTACAGAAAAGAATAAAAAGGTCAATTTGGGGGCAAAAGAAATATGGTTTCATAAATACATTAATTGTGGAAGTACAACACTTCACTTTTTAAAATGGATTGGCTTATTCTAAATAGTAAATAATTTAAATCTTCGCTATCTTCAGACCAGAGAGCATTAACAAAACCAGCAATTTGTTACTTAAACATAAGAGGAACATAAAATGATATGTCTAGGCAGGGGAAGGCATCTCAGAAAAAACACCCCTCAAAGATGAAGAAAAGAAAGCTGGCTTGGAGACCAAGGAGAAGGAAGGAGTTTGATACACTGACTGTGACTCCTGAGATGACCTAAGAGTTCTCTTACAGAAAATATGCATTGAATACCATTTCTTTGTCTTGGCTTTGATTTTCTGTGTCCAAAGATTGTTGGGGAGCTTTTGGTAAGAAAGGGTTTGCAGCAGAGAACTGTTTTCATGTTGGCCTGAGGTCAATCTCTCTCAGTTGGCATGTTTGCAGACAGCACCAATAAGAGGTTCTTTATGAAGTCTAAATGACAACCACCTTCTCAATATGAAACAAAAACATAAAAGTCTGCTCTTTGGTTCTTTCTGAGGATCAATTTTCTCTTTTGAGAACAAGAGCAAAAAACCACCAGAGACATCTCTGCTTGTGTATGCAGCAAAAGAAAGGGGCCTATGATGAGAACATGTGGACAAGCCCTAGGGCCACTTCAAAGTATGCCAACTGGTTATTCCTCCTTTGGCCCTGCAACCATCAGGGGACTGCCAGAGCACAGCAGCTGCCAGCTGTTGTGCTTTATGACTCTTCTCTTTGTCAATGCATTTCTTATGCTGTGGATTGCAGGCAAACCTAAAACTTCTAGGTGCCTCCAAATCAAGGATTTCTCCAGAAGTGACCTAATGTGGTTGGGCAAAAGCTTCCATTTCTTTTGCACCATTCTAGTGTCCTACAGAATCAGAGCAGAACTGAGCTTTTGCCCCGAGAATTTTCACTTTTTAAACTGGTAAGGAACTCCATTTTTTGTAGAAGTGCACAAAGCTACACTAGTTCAGTGCATAAAGCTACACTAAAGGGTCTGACAATATACTGTATTTTGAACACCACTTCCAACATATTTTTTCCACGAGAACGAACAATTCACCTTATTTAGGGAACTGCTTTCTGCTGATCTAGAAAGCTTGTCTGAGAAAACACAGCTGGATGCCAACAATGTTTAGCACAGGATGTGTCTAAAACAAATGCATGGCGGGATTTAGATGTTTCCATAGAAAGTATCAGATGGAAGAAATATCTAGATGAGATCCAAATTTTCCTTTGGTTAAGATGTTTTTATATAACTGTAGATGACAAGAACACTCACAATCACATTAGACAGGATGATAGTGAACTTTTTGAAGTTGTAACACCACTTTGACATACAAGAACTGCCAACTCTTGGCAAAGACTATGAAGAAACTTCTAACACATTATTTCATGGTTAAACATTAAAATATTCTACAAACCCTCCTCTCAAATCTGGTACTGCCAATCCACAGACTTGGCCTAGATCTGATCCTGTCTAGCAACTGCCAATTATTTAAGGCAGTATTTAAAAAGAAATCACAGGAAAAAAAAATGTATAGTGCATTTGTACAAAGCGTAAGAACACTGAGTATCAGCACTCCCTTGTCATGTTTTTTCAGACAAACTTCAGCCATCAGCAATAAACAGAACAAGCTACTGCACTCAGGGCAAAACTGCTATAGATGTTTAAGATGTTTTAGACATAGTCCAAGCAATAATCACTCTCACTTTCTAAAAGTATCAGAGTATATCACTAAGCGGACTTAATCAAATACTTAAAAAACAAACCCCAATTAATGATAATGTAAGATATTTGAACCACATAAGCCAATTTTCTGAAACACACCTGTTCCATGTCATCAACATCTATATGTAATCATGCGTTCTTTCAACATTTACTTGAGGTATTTCGCATTAATATCAAAGGTACAGCAGTACAAAAAATGACTGAGATTTTTTAAAATTAAAAGTGAGATAAGCTAAAATTCAGCAACTGATCAGTGCTAGGTGATGTGAATAAGAAGAGGTAGTACAAGTTTAGAAAATTTTAAGGAAAAAGAAATAACGACAGAACCACTTCTAACCTTTTCTTAATAATTATCCTAAATATATACATTTTGACATTTCTAACCACAGTATTTTTCCAGAAGAGAGAAAATTATTCTATTTGATAAACCCCACAAAAATGCGCAGAAGCCATCCTGTGAATTTCAGTAGGGGACACCGAAGCATTTGAGCTACTTTTGAAACATGCTTATTAGGAAGTGAGCCTTTGTGCCTCCGGCTCAGGGACAGCCTTGAAGTCTGTACTTGTTCACACACTTCCTCTCCATAATTTAAAATCATTGTTCTTATTTAACAGCATGAACAAGTTATAATTCCCTTATTTCATGTTTGGTTGCATTTTCTAAGAAACATCAAAATCCGCCTCTAAAATCCTTTCTATTTTTCATTATTTTTGGTCATATTAAAAATATATTCTGAAAAAATTCAATAAAACACTCAGTTTGTATAAGTCACTATTGACATAAATCATAAGCATATAGAGCTTGAAGCAGAGTCCATTACAGATCCTATCTCCAGACTCTTGCACAATGAACAGACCACTGGGAGGGAGGTGGGGCCCAGAAGATGTTTGGGAGACACAGGGATGCTCTCTGCCTCCCAAAACAAGGGTCTGAATCATTCCCATCTTTTTTACAGCAGCAATTGGGAAGAAAATCAGTTTGACCTGTGTAGCTACTTTGTCAGTGACAGTGTTTACATTTAAGTTTCTTTACTCAACAAGTTCGTTACAAAACCCACTGATACACTATCAAGAAGAAACATGTTAAAAGAAAATATTAAGACTGCATGCTAATTTCAGTCACCATAAAAGCTTATATATTTGCCTTCTGTACATGCTAACTGCAGAATAGAACTTATTAAATAATAAATGAGCCAAACAATATAACAGACACACAAACAGTAGCTTTGCGGGAACGCAAGCACGTGCACAACTGTAGTAGTCCCACATCAGTATCATGATACACCAAAATCTATGACAGAATTTTAGATATGAAATATGCAGGGAAAGGAACCTGCTGACACAAGCCTCTACATTTCCACCAACATCATATAAGAACTATTTTAAGGATGTGCATCTGTGTAAGGTACAAAGACTTGCTATTTTTGTAGTTTTGATCAGCGCACCATATCTTTTCTTTCTCTTAAATGTTCTCAGATCAAAACATCTGCTACCACTGATGAACACTTACTGGGCAAATACAGAGTATAATTTATAACGCACATTCCTGATGAAGAGTGGGTTTGATTTGCTAAAGTACAACCAAGCATTTTGGGTACAGTGCCACAGCATAACAGTTTTATTAGCATGCATTTGAGGTAACTAATGTAATTTATTAATGGAGGAAAGACAAATTTGTAATTTTAGAATTTTTCCTGGAATTAGTGTACTATGGAATGAAGAAACAGTAAAAAAGTGGTTTATCACATTACGAAGCAAGCTGTTCTACTGTTGGACACTATTACCAAAATGGCCCATAAATTACATGGCTGTGGTAAATTATAGCAGAGGAAGTTGAACAGAATTTGTTTAGTGTAATCTTTGATCTCCTATCTCACTTCTGACTTTAACATTCTTCAGGGATAATCCCTTTATTAGTGAATGACAAAGTCACGCACAAGCTCAATCGAAAATGCACCTGGTAAGATCCCTTTTTCTCAACACATTAAAAATTTTGTGCTTGCCACATCTTTTACAAGAAACTGACTATAAAACATCTTAAAGAGCTTTTAAAAATGTGAATTGGTAGGTTGACAATTTAACTTCTGACACAACAAAAAGGACACATTCAAATTACAGAATGAACCATTCCATACATCTACATGAGGGAGCTGGAGAAAGAATACTGAGGGACTATATGTTTGGGAGTAAGAATAAATGCTCACTGGACTGTATTTTCCAAGCTATAGTTTTAGCTGCTGCATGCATTTTAAATCACATTAAAGACTGCTCAGGTGTGGAACGCTAGAAATAGTCCTGATCATGCTGAGGTTGATGATACAAGATAATTCCATTGGTCGTAAGTCTCCACAATTGATGATACGGGTAAGACAATACTTTACGCTGCATTTGTAAGTATTTTAAAAAACACAACAAAACAAACACAGAAAACCTACAGTAAAATATGTCAATTTTGGAAAGTTCTCCAAAGTCAAGAAATGCAAATCTAAATTGTGGTCAAAAGCACATAACATTTCTCAAGAAAACAACTGAAGACTTTTTAGTATAAGGAAAGAATACATTTTAAGTCTACTCTTAAGTGTTTAGACGATTTCAAGCATCCAAGGTCTTGTGCTGAAGCACAGCCTTGCCAGATGCAATGACCTGGACAGAGAGTTGCCAGGCTCACAGAAAACACAATTCCTGGTCAGCATTTCACGTAATCAATATCCAAAATCTGATGCAAAATTTTCCTGCCTTCAGCACCTTTAATTATTATTCTCCCTTCTAGAAGGCAGCAAGTCAGGAGTTTATTTATTGAAAGGCCTGTGAAATATTTTCTCATCAGACAATATCGGTCATGCTGTGGGTTCTTTTTTAGGCTTGAACATGGAGTCACAAGCCTTTTTGTCTACTGATTCTGCTGATATTTTTTTTCTTATACATTTGACTAAACATAAAAAGATCAATAAAAACATATTTGTTCTTGCAGTGGCATCTCACATTGGCAGAAATAACTCTCTTGTAAGTGAAGTCAGGTGACTGACTCAAATGCAGCAGATAGACATACATTCTCCTTTGCATTTATAAACATGGTTTTCTGAAAATCCTATCCCTTTTGTCCATGACAACTTTGGTCAAAATATCCATTTTATTAATAAATGTTGAGGTAAATTGAGTAATTAATGGTTCATCCTGCCAGGTTATTGAAATGATTGATTTAGAAAATAAGCCTTGGTTGAAAGACATAAGGTGTATGGCAGTACTTGAATTTAAATGTCATTGTTCCTCCACTAGCCTAAGTATTTCGACGAAGAATACAGAAACTACTTTTATTTTTTTGTCACAGAAAAATTACTCAGTCAGAAGAGTTAGAACTAAAACCTGATTACCTTCCTTCTTCCTTCATTAAATTCCCCTACGGGTTAAGAACTACTACCACTGTATCTTGTCTTTAGCTGTTTTATCCTCAAAAAGGCTGAGAAAAATCTAGTAGATTATCGATGTTGAGCTGTTTGAAAGAGCTAGAAATACTGTTCTATTATCACAGCAGGAATTTCCAAAGTGATGAGTTCATCATAGGATGCACAGACATTCTGCTGGAAGGTAGGATAAAGGCTGCACCTGAAACTCAAAGCCAGTGAATCCTAATAGTAAATTGGTGCCAGGTCATGTTTTGCCAGACAAAAGATATTAAAAATGTAATGCCAGTACTAACGAGCGATTTGGCACACAAAACATGAAGAATGTTACAGATTGTGCTGACAGTGTGACACTATGTTTTCCTGGATGTAATCTGGGTATCATGAGAGTAAGCTTGGAGCACTAATGAGAAGAATGATATTGAACTGGAATAGCTGCTAAATATGCAGTAGCCATAGGGTTCCTGGAGTTAACTGGAACTAAAATGAAAATGGTAATACTGAAAGTAACAGAGGGTAAACGAGGCAGAAATACTGAAGGAAGAGAATCTCAGCAGGCAAAACTTGTTTCTGGTACCGTGCTTGCCAGTACATAAAGGGCTTTTCTAATCCTACTCTTTTTATCCCTGAAGTCCTCTTAAAGAGAAGTATGAAACTTGAGCTTAAAGGGGCACATATCATTTCAGGATACAACTGAGTTTCACAACTGGTTAGAGAAAGCAATGTATAAAAGTTGAACTGAAAAAGTCTTTAGGTGCAAGGAGTAAAATACATGTTGAAGATACAAAGACCATCCTGTCTTTTCAGGGTTCCTGTTTTTTTCGCTGTTACCATTGTTGATTTTTGTTGGCCTCCTATTTACATCAGCTACAGCTAATGATCCTCACATGAAATGCATATAAAATTGCTTGACACTGGATTCTTCTTTGACCATCTCTGTTGGAATTCTTGGCATCTGCACTGCAGGTCTATAAACTTACTATGCACCCAATTAATTCTGCAGGCCAACAAAATCTGTTTGTGAGAGTGCCGGATATTCACTTATTGAGGCAAAAATCATAAATATATATAGTCACTGAAAAAGAAATGCATTATCATTGAGAAACAACTGCCCTATTACCATCACTGGAACTCTAAACAGAGTGCTATCTAATTTGTTAGCTCTTCAGCATGCCAACCAATGTCCTCGTTCCACAACTCTCATTTGCTTCCAGTGTTGCCTCTGGTATCCTGGCTTCTGTTAAACCACTAACATCTTCAATGACCAGGCTATTAACCACTTATTTTATCAATAAAATTCACAGTTGAAGTTATACTTAACTGTTCCAATTCTCTGAAAAGAAAAGATACACAAGAAAACAGCAGACAAACAGTTCTTTGTCTTTGAGAGTTATAACCAAGGGAATTTGGACACAGTAACTCTGAAGTTCCATGTTATGACTTTGCCCCAGCTGTCCTTTATTTCCACAGATTCACACTCACCATAGGAATGCAAAGAGGAAAGTTTTAAGGTAGAGTAAACTTATTCCTCCTCCTTCCCCAGTACAATACAGTTTAATACTATCAATACTTGGAGATAATGCATAATTCAGTTTGTCTTGTATTAACACATACTACAGGGGGAAAAAAGTAAAGAAAATTTAACCCATGAAGAAAGACGTTTACTCCACACAAAGTCCTCCTCTATTCTTTATCTGAGACAAGGAAACACAAAGAAGAAATCAGATTTGTTTTTTTTTTCTTCCCCTCCAATGTCAAGTATAAGGATGCCAAAAATAAAACAGCATGTTCTCCTGAATTCAGAACTATGCCCACTATGTCAAGCAGAAATTACTTCTTACCTTTAGTAACAGGGAACTTATTTTTGGATGCATTTGAAAAACTGTCTGCAATGAAGATTATTATTATTTTTTTTCTTTAAAGATTAAAATAATGATATTTAAATTAACTAATACATTGCTGTTTGACAGTAACTGTGATGTTTTGGAAAACAGCACTGAAAAAAGTAAGTTACCATTCATAGCAACTACTACTGTCTGTTTCCCCCTGCTATATTGGATTTATACTTATTTAATTCAGCCTTTAAAATAAGCACACAAAGGAGTAAATCTAACCTCCATTCAGTACGATGATGAAAGCCAGGAAATAATTTAATAAAACTCTACAAGAAAAACGACTTAACCGTTGAGGACAATACAGCACTAAAGTGTTTCATAACCAATGTCTTACCGGCTGTAAGAGGGTCAGTGCACATGTCACTTCTGTTCTCCTTCCATGCCAGCAGGTACTTGAGGCTGACAGGATCTTCTGCTTGTATATGGCTGTTAAATGCCACCATCAGTTTATGAGCCTTTGCAATGCCACAATAAGTCTTTGTTTCATCCACTAAGGGCAAATTATTTAAAGTTTTTGCGGCCTCAGAAGCCTGACTGAAATATTCAAAAGCTTCTTTATACTTTCCCTTGTAAGGAAGAGAAAAAAAAGAAAAGAATTGTAAAAACTACTTGTAGTCACCTGTATTTTACCTTGACATTAGAGCCAGCTCCTCTGGCACCTGAGACGTTGCAGCTGAGATGCCAAACCATAGAATGACTCATGGCATGGTATTAAGCAAATCACTCTCCCTTGCTGTTTCCTAACCTCTAAAATCCAGATAACACTGCTTATATAGTTCTCAGGAACTGAATTGTTTTTTGGTTGTCTGTGTAGTATTTTGACCATACAAATCTAAGTACATCAATACTACCTATTAATACTGATTCCACCCAGGCCATTTAGAAATTATCACTATTGTATCATTAAGTTTAACATCTCTGTGGGAGGAAAGGTCCTATTTATCATTGTGACACCAAATTTTAGAAAAGAAATCTAAAACATGGAAAAAAGAAGATAATGAAATAAATGATGGACCACAGAAAAGATCACAGAAAAGAATAGGAATTAAAACCTACAGATTTATAGGGGAAGAGGGGTACATCAAAACCAGGGATAGTCCTAATCACAAAAAGAGAAACAGTAGGAGAAATATAAGCCAACTGTCGCTAAATAGAAAATCCAAGTAATTTATCTCTCTCTCCTGCAGAATACAGAAATCAAACATTTGTGAATCCAGTAAAAAGGAATATACACTACAGCAGATAATACGTTAAGAGGAATTAATAAAAAGTAGAACAAGAACTATTCTTTATGTGAGATATATAAAGAAAACTCCTCCACTTCTTGACCAAAGAGGAATAAAGAGAAAACTAGGGAAAATCATGATAGGCTGAAAGATACTGCTGAAAAGCTAATGTATTTCTTGGTATATTTCTTCATCTTTTGCATATTTATTCTTTGCCATGAAGCTACTTTGAGTTACCATCAGCCATGGAGTCAAAAGAAGAGTTGCATGAGCAAGCTTCCAATTTAAAAAGCAGCATACCACCAGACCTAAACAAAGCATAAATAATTTTTTTGAAGAAATCTAAAGACAAAGAGATCAAATTGCTGGGAAATAAATTACACCTCTCATTAAAACTAGGTAGTATAACCCAGGCTTGAAAGATAGTATATTTTGTGTTGGTGTTATACATGGCAGTGTGCAACAACTTTATGCTCTAGTATCAATATTTTCTAATATTTAATTATTACAGAAAAAGAATCAGATGACAATTTTGCCAAGGTTGTTGAAAAAGATTAAAAGGAAGGTTTTTGCAAGGCTTTGAGGAATTCCAAAGGGACCTGATAATACTACCTGAGTGGCTGTGTGGTAACAAATGAAATTAATTCTTCAGAAAATAAGAGGTAATTCATACTGCCTGAACTATTTGTAACTTTTAGTGGGTTCTAATTAACTCAGGCTCAGGAAGGTGGTCTTAAAATAACATTGTCAGCTCTACAGTGGCTTCTCCTAAATGCAAACCAGCTCTAATATCTAGTAAGGTCAAACAAAATAGTAGGGTGCATTAAGAATGCAGTGGAGAAAGCTAGAGTAGATACAATCTATGTAAATAAATAGTATATTAATAAAGCTGGACAAAGTAAATATATGCCAAACAGCAAACACAAACCAGGAACAGACTGAGAATTGGTACCACATACAATAGAAGAATAGGGATGAATTGAATATACCTGAAGAGCAAGAAATTTAAAAATAATTACAGATAGCTCTCTCATCTTAACAGGTTGTTTATGGTGACAATCTTGATTGTGATTGTAAGCCTACTAAGAAGAAAGTTGGACATCCTTGTAAAAAAAAAAAAGAACAAACAAGACAAAGCAAAAAAAGGTCGCCCTGGGAGCAAGTCATTATGGAACTGTTCTTCCTTTACCTTACTCTGAAGGAATTAGTTCTGGCTATTGTCAGAGCTACACAAACTTCCTGTGGCAGTTTCTATATGTCTATCATTAGCACTAATTATAGCCTGCCTGCTCCCTGGAAGATACTTTCCTGTTCTCCCACTGGTGTGGAATTCTGCTGCCCTGATGGCACAAACTTCCAGACTGAAAACATTTTCAGAGTTTTCTTATCCTTTCACTCTCAGCTTGATTTAGTAAGACTGAAATTCCCTTCAGCATAGAGGCCAGGAGGAGAAACTCCCACTGATACGTGTTTTACTTAATACCACTTTTGGGGATCAAAATTTGTACAACTGCTAAATGTGCCCGCAATAAAAAAGGATAAAAGAGTAACAGAAATTCAGGTAGTCTTTAGGCTTTGTTTAGTACAACAAGAGAGCAGAATTAGGCCTATGAGGACACAGCAATGAATAAAAACCAATAAGCAGTAGGATAATAGATAAAAGCAGAAACATCTACCTACCATACTCATGAGAACTCTAATAGGTTAAGTGATACAATTACTGAGAGGAATGCAGCAAGTCAGACTAAGCAACTTGAGAAATGAGAAATGAGAGAGTGTGTCATGCTAACTCCACCAGAGTTTGGATATTAAGTAAGCAACCTGCTTAACAAACTGGGAGAAATTAGACCCGATACTTGCGCAAACACCAATCCAGGCATTTTAGGAAACAGGAAACACACAGGTAAAACAATCATGACTGAACAACAGTGTGGACACAGCAAAGTGAATTTGGTCAGTCGCTTTGGGAGAAACAGTAAAAATTATATCCCTGGTTTACTAAAGGTCCCCAAGGATAGATCTGGATATAAATAGAGATATCTTTAATTCCATGAGAAGGACAGTACTACTACAAATTGTACCACTGGGGGAAGTACACAGTTGAATAAAAATACCCTAATAATGACTTAACTTAGAGAATACCGGTGATGACAGCTGACGCCAAGCAGGCAGTGATCCGAGAGACAAAATGTTAATTTAGACTCAGTTTTGGTAAACATTGCTGACCTTGCAGAAAAAATGGTATAGGAAATAGGAATTGTAAACTTTAAGTTTTTTTTTATATTTAAATTACATATTTTATGTAAATTAATAAGATTAAGTCACTACATTTCTTCCCTTCTACACCACTACTCCAGTTCAAGGCAGCAAATTCCAAACTGAGGAGAATTTAGAGAATAACCAAAAAGAGGTTAATTCTTAAAATATCACTTCTTACAGAATTATTAGCAATGGTGGTAGAAACAGTGAAATAGAAAAGTAGCTAAATACAATTTAGTTAACTATTTTTCAAATGTGGAATAGAATAATTAAGCACAGCATCACAACACCCATCTTTCTTCTAAGTTTCAGATCAAATTTCAAGTTACTTCAGCAAGTTCTTAGAGACTTTAAAACTTAGTTTTCAATGGGAAATGCAGCATTTAAGCCAAGAACATATGTAAATAGAAAGCTCTCAGGCTAATTTAGAGATTATAGAGTAAGAAATTTTTCTACTGCTTATGAAACAAAAACAGGCCACTAACTTTGGTAGTGGGAGTTGTCTATAAGAGGAATCCAGAAAAAAAAAGGGGGGGCATTTTGTGGTATAGGGGGCAAGTATCCTATTCAATACATTACACATAGAAAAGAAATTCTGACAAAAAACAGGCAACAGAAGCTAGAAAGGGTGATTTAGAAAGGGTAATTCTATTTTTATTTGTTCATAGTGAACATGTTTCCCTATTTCCACATTGTCTAGTCTACAGAATGAATTGTTTTTATTAAGTATTGTACCTAAATAATTTCATGTAGCATTTCGGCTCTAAAACAGGTGTTAAAGGGCTCAGCATGAATCTTTCACTTCTGTGGTGATGTTTTTAACCTTTCTGATTTGAAAAAACAAGTGCTACTGCACTGCAAGTGCTGCATCTCTAGATGCGGTAAGGGACAGAGTAAGCACAGAAATCACTACCCAGACAGGCAGCCAAGAGAACTGCTGCCTTTGCAGGGTCCGCCCCAGAGGAACAATTCAGAGACTGGCACATGGGTCACCTCCTCAAAAGACCTTAGAAACTGTGATAAAGGGAGTTTCTTAGTTACCTCTAGCTTACTATTGTCTGTCACTGTTGATTTAAACAGGCCAAATCAAAGCCATCAGCCTGGACGGAGGCATACAGACGAGAAAGCCCTTCCAATACCAACACAGACCTCTGCCGAACTATTTGCTGCTAGCACCCATTTCATAAATTTAGCTGAGAGAATGCAGAGAAGAAATCAAGCTAAGATTAAAACCTGCTTATTAGTATGCAATGTGGTATACATTCATTTTAAAAAAGCTCAAATTTCAACATATAGTAGAATAAAATTTCATTTGTGTTAACTGATGAATCTTTATGGGCATGGTGATAGAGCCCCAGTGGTGATTTGGATGCAGATTTTTCACAACACTGAAAGTTTGTCATGATCTGAATTCAGAGTTTTTATTCACCCATTTTAGAACAAAACCTTAAGTGTTAGATATGGTATGAAATTTTCACCTTTCCCAAAAACTTAAGGCTCATTTTATTTAGTCACACAGTATCTTTTTCTTTGGTAACTCTTGTAAGATACAATACCTGGATGAAATTGTTCGGGGTCATCTCATATGCAAAAACAGATTTTTACCATGAATCAAATGCAATTGTTTGACATCATTACTACAACCAGTACTTACTCTTTCATTGTAATAATTCCCAAGTAATACACATGCATCCACCAGGCTTTGGTTTAAATGAGCTTTCTCAGCAGTCTTCATAAACTCTCCCAAGTACTTAATAGCTTCAGCCGCTTTTCCCTGACTGAAGAAAAGGACAGGGACAAAATTAAATATTCACTGAGATGGCTTCTCCAAATGCTGAAGATCTAACCCCCTGTTCTGAACCAACTTTACTTTGTGATAACTCTTCTGTGACTGGACTGTATTTCCAAGACAGTTGTGCTGAGCCCAATGAGAGTAGTCCACACAGAGCCTCTGAGTGCTGAACTGGAGCCTTTGAGTGAAATAACCCAAAATTCTTCTTCAGAATATTGTGCCACATTTTAAGGCCAAGAATGAAAATGCAGGTGATGATTTTACAGGGGTTTTGGAGTTTCCATTATTTTAATATTTTTTTGTGCTGAGCAGCTGATAACATTTTCAATATAACTGGACCTCACATCCTGACAAAATAGGGGAAAGCTGTAAGAAGGCTAGTTTTCCAGTAAGACTTTTTGTGCTCCTGTCATTCAGAGCTGCCATTTCTTGCTCTAGAACCCTGGTGGTGCAGCAGCAGCTCCGTAACGGCGCTGTCTCTTAGTTCTGGGGATGACAGCCTTTTCCTGAGTGTAATGCTGTGCTTTGACTGGGTGGATCAAAGGTTGCTGGACTCACACGGGCAAACCTATAAACTGTGGATTGCAGGTGTCACCCTCAAATCCCAGTGTGACCAGAGCAACCTGAGGTCACAGCTGAATCGAAGTTGAAAACTGGCTAATGTATTTTGACAATAACATTTGCAGATTTCCTTTTTTTAATAAAGCCGGTCATATTAACAATATAAGATCTCTGCAGTATGATTACAAGACATAAGACAGACATCTGGGTTAGCTTGTGAGTAAGGCACTGCACTCTTTTTCCCTTTAAGGCTCAAGTGTTACTGCAGCTGACCTCAATATTAGCCATGAACTTGAGGCACTAATGTAGGTGTAGCATGCTAAATGTCAAGCCACCAAGCAAGACAGAATATCCAGTCTTAATTAAGAAACTCACAGAAATAGAAGTTCCGGTAAGTGATAAAGAATTTTGATTTATTGTCTCACCATTTTAGAACACCTTCAAGTTATATTCCTTCAGCAAATGACTGACTGGGGTTTATTTATATTACCTTTTTTCTTATAAACTATATTAGGGATGTGTGCTTTCAAAATCTGGCAGAAGTCTGCAATTCCCTGTTTTATGATATCAGAGTAATTATACCAGGGTAGTGCCTGCCACAGAACAGGAAACACAGCAAAGCATGGCTGCAAATTTACAATTTTGCAGTGATTATCTATATGCGACTGAGATGAGCTAGATTGCTACAAAAGGAGGCTAAAACACTGCAAATTAACATGCTTGAAAGATGCTCCTGTAAAGCTTAGTTGTCAATAAGCAGAGTTGGATTTAATAAAGTTTCCTGATTTAAGTATTTTAATATAATGAGAATATTAAACATGCTGTACTGTAAACATTTGCCAAATGTCAGAAGGCTTCTAAATTTTAGAATTAGAAACAATTTTTTTTAAACCTATTTTTTTCCTAAGAAGAGAAAATCAAATGTTTCCCCACAGAAAAACAGCATATGATTTATATAAGTTAAAGGACAAGGTTAAAGTGTTAGACAAATATTAATTCCAGTTTTTCTAGTTTTCTATATGCAGTGCACAGGTGCAACTTGAAGAGCATATTATATGGTATAATCATTAAATCCATTCAACCAGACCTTTGAGAGTTAAAAACATATATTCTGAGGAAAAGGACTCCTCGGTCCAAGGAATGAGAATGAAACAGTGCAGAATATTTGTGTATCAAGGTGATTCCAGTTTCCAATTGGGAAAACAGGACTGTTAACACCCACATCCCCTGACAACTGTCCAATTATGTATATCACACTTGGCCTACTGTTTGCAGTAGAAGTAATCAATAAAGGATGTGGTTGAGTGAACATAGATTTTGGTTGAACCAATGCATGAAAACTTAATCATTTACTCAGAGTGGAGAAATCAAATAGAGCAGAGATGAAACAGCCACTAAGGGGTTTGTTGATTGTGCCACCAAGTTTGTGGGCTAGAGGCTAAAAGTAATAAAGCAAATGGAATCAGTGACAGGAGAAAATGTAAAAAGGTTTTCTTAATTTCATGAATTAATAGAAATGTTTTGAGGTATTTTTGGCCATTTTTTTATATTTCACATAAAAACCTATGCTCCACATACAGAAAATATGAAAACTGCTAGGGCATATAACCTCTTTCAAGCAAACAAATCAATTTGACACATACCAGAAAGACATTTCTCACTGTTAGAACTTCACTTATGCCAACTAGCAATTGGTTGGTACAGTTTAACAATTTTTCAAAGGAAGTACTTTTAAAAGCACTGCAGATTGAGATATTTAAAGTATGCTAGAAAGATTACTGAAACATTTTATCCTGCACAAGACCCAATAACATGATAAACAGGTCTTTCCTACTCAAAGGGCTAATATTTTATAGTTCCTTCAAAAATCTACATGTTATTTTATACAGCCATATACTTTCTATCTCCTTAGACATCACCTTCCTAAATGCATAATATGTAATTTCCTAAAGATATAGTCATTCATGATCCCACAGAACAGTTATGATGACTTCAGCAGAAGAGATTACATATCTACAGCAACTCATTTTCCAGTTTCATGCTAAAATGCCCTATGAGATTTTTACCCCTATTAGACTTTTATGAAAATATGCACCTTTTATAGGATTGCTCATGTGATTGAATTGGATGTATAAATCATGTGTCCACAAGAAGTCATTACCATGGTGGACACTGGCAGAATAAGTCAAGAACATGATGCTATTATGTCAGATTTTTCCCTGGAAAATGACATGCCTAAATGCACATGACAGAGATTTTCAGTTTCCCATGGTTTGTGAAAATGTCTGCAGCAAAGATTTCACAAAAAATTCCAAAGACATAGACAAGTTCTGGGCAATTCAGGAGGACTCAGTGACTTTCTCCAACCTGTCACAAGGCAATCAGTGCAAATTCTCACAGACGTTAAGGTTATAATGCATTATTTCAGGGAAACAGTCATCTTTTTTTGTAAAGACATTATCCATCAAATTTAAAATGATTTGCACAAGTCTAGCCTAGATCAGCTAAAAATACAAATGAAGAAAAGTGATCAAGCTGATTATGGAGATTCTGTCACCAACAGTATTATTGATGCATTTATCCAATATTTTCTGAACAGGCTTGCCAGAAATTTGCTTGTTTGCTATACATCAGACAAGTAAATATTCAAAAGTTTGGTGTGAGAGTAAACAGAAACTTACAATGTTTTTTTTAATGTCTTTCTCTAGATTGGTTTTTCAAACCATTTTTCTGTGTCCTTTCCTCCTCCAAGGAAGAACCAGTAGAGCTGAACCAGCATGATTTTGTTCACAAAAAAATCTGTTATTGAATTTTGAAAAATAGGTTTGACTGAAATATCCATTATACTGGGTTACAGAAAATGTTCTATTAGAGAGCATTACATGGCAAAAGGGAATTTATCTAGAAGGACTGCTTAAGACAAAGATCATAGAATCACAGTATAGTTAAGGTTACTAGGGATCTCTGGAGATAATCTCCATCCGCCTTGCTCAGAGCAACTAGAGGAGGCCTGTGTCCAGTGGACTTCTGAGTGACTTTTGAAGGATGGAGACTCCATAACCTGTTCCAGAATTCACCCTCACAGTAATTTTTTTCTTCTTCTTGTGTTTAAATGGAATCTCATGTATTTCAGTTTGTGCCCATTTGCTCTTGTCCTGTCACTCACCACCACTGAGTGATTCTCAGGAACCTCACCTAGTTGCCACAACCTTTCAAAGATAATCGAAAGTAGCCTTGCTTTGGCCAGCTCCATAAACAGCCATTTCAAATGTCGCTTATGCTATTTTCTCATGTCTGAGATACTTTATGGTCTGCTTAGTTATTTTTGCTGATTTTGATATAGTAGAAGTAATCATGGAATTTATCAATTTCTATTTAAAACAATGAATAAAAGGATTTTGTGGAATGGCATCTCCCCATCTGTGAGACCTTCTTACAAAATTGCCCCATGAAAACAACGGATGGAAACTTCCCAAGTCTCTATGACCCTCAGTCATAGAGTTCAAGTGTTCAAGAAGAAGTAAGGTCCACATACACAAACAGATTCATACACCTTACCTGAGACTTTTTTAAGGTTTTGGAGCATAAATCCAGAACTGTGATCCTTTGAATTTTTGGTCAACTGAATGTCAGAATTCAGTTCTGATTAAACTCTAGTTGCCATTATTGAAACTCGATGGGATGAATCCGATGACTGGACTGTGACTTACCTTATGATGGCTACAGGCTGTTCAGAAGGGACAGGTGGAGGGGTTGGCCTCCACATCAAGAAATGAATAGAGTGCGAAGAGCTCTCTCTGAAGCAGAGCAGGTTCACGAGCAGGTTGAAAGCTTACCAGTAAGGATTAGAGATTAAGGCAATAAAGGGAACCTCATGGTTGGTGTCTGTGGTTGGCTGCCCGCTCAAAGGGAGTCTGTTGACAAAGCCTTCTTACTCCAGCTGCAGAAAGCATCATGCTCACAGGCTCTTGTCCTGCTGGGAGACTTCAACCACCCCAACATCCACTGGAAAAGTAGCACGATGAGCTGTAGGCAATCCAGGAGACTCCTGGAATGCACTGAGGACAACTTCTTAAGCCAGGTAATGGACACCCCTACCAGAGGGGATGCGATACTGGTATCTGGTGACTGATGGTCACTGTTATGCAAGTGAGCTAATCAAAGACATCAAGATTGGAGGCAGTCTGGGCTGCAGTGATCATGCACTGGTGGAGTTTGCAGTCCTGAGAGATATGGGTCAGGCGAAGAATAAAGTCAGGACCCTAAATTTTAGGAAAGCAAACTTCCAGTTGTTCAAGGAGTTAGTCAATAGGACCCCTGGGAAACTGCCCTCAGGGACAAGAGAGCAGAACAAAGCTGGCAGATCTTTAAGGATGCTTTCCATACAGCACAAAAGCTCTCAGTTCCCAGGTGTAAGAGATCAGGAAAGGAAGGGAAGAGACCATCATGGATGAGTGGGGACCTGCTGGTCCAACTAAAGGGCAAGAGGAAATGCACAGGCAGTGGAAGCAGGGACAGGTATCATGGGAAGGGTATAGAGACGCTGCCTGGTTGTGTAGGGATGGGGTCAGGAAGGCCGAGGTGCATGTGGAGATGAACTTGGCAAGGGATGCAAAGAATAGTAATAAGGGTATGTCAGCCAGAAGAGGAAGGCTGAAGAAAGTGTAACACGCCCCACCCAGCCATGAGCAAGACTGGCAAACTGGACAAGGAGAAGAACAAGGTAATCAACAACATTTTTGCCTCAGTCTTCACTGGCAACCTCTCTTCCCACACCTCTTGAGTGGATGGGCCGCAAGACAGGGACTGGGGGAGCAAAGTGCCTCCCACTGCAAGAGAAGATCAGGTTTGTGACCACCTGAGGAACCTGAACAGGCGTAAGTCTATGAGACCTGATGAGATGCATCCCAGAGTCCTGAGGGAATTGGCTGATGTAGTTGCCAAGCCACTCTCCATGCTATTTGAAAAGTCATGGCAGTCAGGTGAAGTCCCCAGTGACAGGAAAAAGGGAAACATTACACCCATTTTTCAAAAGGGTAGAAAGGAAGACCCTGGCAACTACCAACCTGTCAGCTTCATGTCTGTCCTGGGAAGATCATGGAACAGATCCTCCTAGAAGCTATGCTAAGGAACATGGAGGAAAGGGAGGAGATTTGAGACAGCCAGCTTGGCTTCACCAAGGGCAAGTCCTGCCTGACCAACCTAGTGGCCTTCTATGATGGAGTGACTACATCAGTGGATAACTGGAACAAGTTGTCCAGAGAGATTGTAGATACCTCATCCCTGGAAAAATTCAAGGTCAGGTTGGACTGGTCTCTGAGCAACCTGATCTAGTTGAAGCTGTCCCTGCTCATCGCAGGGAGGTTGGACTAGATGACCGGCCTTTAAAGGTCCCTTCCAATCCAAACTATTTTATGATTCTGTGATTCATAGGTGCCCTGACTTTTCTACATAAAAGTTTCTCAAATGGCTGAAAGATGCTGAGAATCATCATGATATTTTACAGGGTTGAGCAGTTTATACCTATCATGTACCTAAAGCTCTTCAAAGCAGGCCCACATGTAAGGTATTTAATTTGGTTAATGCTCTCAGGGCATAACTACCAGATGGGTTTTATAAAAATTACCACAGCAGCTATTTTTCAGAGGAAGGCCTTACATTTGTGTCTTTACCTGTGCAATAGATTTGCAGTTAAATCCCTGATCCTAGACATGAGAGTGAGTTCCTCCCTCACTTGAATAGTCAGAATGTTCCTCTCCTAGAAGAACGGCTAGAATGCCTTAAATACTAAACTGGGGCTTCTTATTGCTCTTAGTTTCCCCTCTCATTTCTCCTTAACTACTGGTTCTCCTCTTTTTGAAATTGCAAGAGCCGGAAAGCAGTGAGACTGTCCATTTCTATATAGCTACAGAATGTTCCCAGAAGGTGTGGGGTACAGATTTGACGCAGGAGAAAATCACTAGCCACTCCTTCTTTAGCTCTACTTTTAAGAAAAGAATTTGCACTAGCACAGTCTTTCAGATGAAGGGTTTAGAAACCTGACTTCAGAAGGATTTCCAAATCTGTAACTTCTGAGTAAATAAATGTATGTGCATTTTACATTCCAGCACATTGCAGAATGCCTAAGTCACAGAGAGAGGATATTAATATACATGGTTTTCTAGCACTGTTCTCTCGGCTATCTTAGGCCACCCTCTACCCAGACTGCTGCTTTTTGTGGATACAAGGAGCCCATGAATGCTACTGAGAGCTCAGTCACCCTTACATTCATTGCAAAGTCACTCATTTTAACAGCTGGTGTCCCAGCAACTAAATCTTCTTCAGTTAGGCTTAAGACAGTTTTGAAAATGTGACCTGGTATTCTAAGTCTGTTCTATGACTTTTTGAACATCTTATCCCATGTACTTATTTAGGATCCTCAGAATATGAATTGCCATGAATTACGTATCAGAGAGCTGATGAGAACCGTGATTGCGGCTGGTCACTATATGCTCTGAAAGGCCAAGAGGCAAGGCATCTAACTCAAACAGGAGAATTTGCTCCGCACACTGAAATGAACCTGGTGACAAGTCCTCCTCCACAAACAATTTAGCAATCTCTATCATTCATCACGTGCCTTGAAGTTCCCAAATCAAGGATAAGCTGCAACCTTCATTTTAATATCTTCATACTTCATATAATAATTGCATCAGACTATTTTGTGTCAAAACTGTTTGTGTAAGAAGTGGAAGAAGTTTCAAACTAATTCACCTGGAAGAAGATTTTAATGCCAGATGCTGAAATGAAAACACTGAAGACAAGCATCTTATCTGCAACAAATTCATATCTTGTTACACATGCACAAACCAGAAATGTCTCCACAGAAGAACTGAGTGCAATAAATGGAAACTTACAGTTCAGAAAAGATTACACTGAGGCACCTACTGAAGCTTGCTACATTCTTCAAGGTGTTCTGTCTTTTTTAACATGGAAAAGACGTCGGATTTCTATTTTCCAGTAAGGTCCCTCCCAAACTTGTGAAAAAATACAAACCAATAAAAATAAAAAAGCTCTCAAAATGTGGGGAAAAAAGGGACATATTATAGTTTACAGGTAAAGAAAATCTTGGATCATAGACTTTAAAAAATGTGTACCAGTTTAAAATAACTTTCAATGAAAGGGTCACTTACTGCAAGAAGGGCACTGCTTAAAATTTAAGCAGTCAGTAATGGGAAGCGACAGACCTCTAACAATTTAAGTCTTTCACAGTTGAATGAATCTGCACTGACAGCCAGACAAGGATGTGCTAACCTACCTTACCAGGATGTTGGCTAGAGCTGCATATGCTCTGCCTAGGCCAGCAGAATCACAAAGTGCTGTGAAGATTTTTACAGAAGTGTCCAAAATCTGTGAAACAGGAAAATAAATTCAATAAATACAATGCTAAGTATTTCCACTTTTTTTTTGCAGTCTCCGTGTCCATACGAAACACAAAATTAAAATTTTCCCACCTGTACATCTCTTCTTTAATTGGCTGTAATGGGACTAGGTTTTTGATCATTAGTTATAGCTGTATAAAACTACTCAATACTTACAAATTCAAAAGATACAACTTGCATTGAAATTCCTGTATTTCGGCACTTTGCAGAAACCAAATTACCTGATCTGCAAGATAAATTTCCTCATCCATAATTTAAAATATTTTAAGAGGCTGTGCTTTTATAAATTTCTGTTAATCAATACCTTAAGTCAGTATACTTTGCATTCATAGCGTTTTAGAACGATATGCCGATATACAACTTAATATTATTTTTCTTTCTTTTAACTATCACTATGACAACTTTTCTTAGTACAATTCAAATGCTCAAAAAGTGAATAAATTATAGGTTATACATTTGAACTATGTTGGCTTAAAACACTGTAGATAATTTTTTTATTTTTATGACTAACTATGAACGCACACAAACAATTTGTAAACATTCATTTGGAATGTACTCTATTATCACGACCCCTCCCATAACTGAAGGCTTACAGCTGCTGCATAAAAACATATGACCTTAATTTAATTTAACACTGACATCACCTGTATCGCATAATTTCTCTTTTAATCCATTTTTTTTCCAATGGTGATGACGGGAGAGTGCATATAAAATTAAATCCTATTCTTTCCTCTCCTTTTTGTTGCTTGACCCAACCTATTACACACATGAGAAAACAGGAAATCTCCAAAGACTATCTATGGAAATCCTTTTTGCACATTTCCAAGAAAGGAGTAGTGAATGTCATTTACCAGCTCTGAAGGGGGATGGGAGATGCTTGGAAACATATGACAGTATCCTGCATGCCCCAAGATGCCTATTTATACTGAGGTAAAAGATAAGGCATTCTCTATTTAGACTGCATCCCCCGCCATTGGCAAAGCGCACGGTTTAAAAGAAGACAACTTGTGTGTGCTAATGCTATGGATGTTACCATTTCTATCACTGTTTCCACTGCTCAGATTTCCCAGTTCTTAAAGGACTTTTACTACATGCAGGAGTATCCCTGGACAAGGCTCTTATTTTTTAGTTATATAAGCTCCGTGTGCACAAAAATTAGCATTTATTAATGCGCACGGCACTATTTTTCACCCCTCAAGTACCTTCTCATCAGTTATGTTCTCATGTACATCAGCATTGCATCCTATGCTTGAAAGTCATTGTCAATCGAGTTATCAGTGCATAAGATATGACAAAAAGTGAGTGCAGGCACCTCAGTTAGCAACTTGTCACATCAGTTCAGAACTCGCCTTAAACTGAATGCATACTCAAAGTTGTCAAGGCCCGCAGTGTGTCCTTCTAATAATCCAGGCTGGTAACAGAAACACACAGGTGTCGAAGAAACAGTTCTTGGTTTTGCGTTTAACTCAGAGGACCTACAACATTTGTTGTAATAATCATGCCCATATCAGAAAACCAGCCATAAGAGTGACAGAAGGTTTCCAAAATTTTATGTACTGAACTGAAAATCACTCCTACTTTAAAGTGGCCTCTACAATATTAAAGTAGGGCACAGGGCCTCTAGTGGTTACCATCTGGCACAGAAAGGTTACTTAGGCACCTAAGGCTTAGGCCGCTGTACCTTTTTCTGATCAAAGATATCACAAAGCCCAAAAAGTTCAGATAAAACTTAGGAAAAAACACAGCTGGAGTAGCTAAAGTAAAAAGTTTGTTCACTGCACCTCTGCAACAGCTGCTAGAAAGAAGTAAGTAAATAAATAAAGGTAATCATATTGACAAAAAGTGCTCATTTTCATCCCAGGTTACTACTACTTTACACAAATCAGATGTTTCATTCTAAATAATGATGAAATAATGATAACTAAACCACCTATCTGAAAGGGAGGAAAAAATAAGTTACAATAGAAAACATATTACGTTTGTATTTCAAATAACTCCTCCAGCTTCAGATACTATGTAGGGGCCCAGAAAGGGACACATTCTTGATGGAAAGGAGCTGTGTAGTTCCCCTGCATGCTACAATTGCCCAGTATCCATTTATGTGGAAGAACTGGAGAGGCCTCCTCACCTGTGGTGCATGCCTTACTTTAAACATTCAGGATAGAAGAAAAGGAGGTAGGGCAGAATAATAAGTTGGATTAACATGTAGGCAACAGAGGATTTCACCCAAAGTCTTTTGCAATTACAGCACACTTAATTTTCATTTAAAACGAAAAATTATAAAGCTTGCATGCTGGCAAATCAAGCGGAGTTGACACAGTCATGTCTGCCAGAATCTGTAAGCAGCCTGAAAACAAAAATCGATGCGACAACTTTCCTGTTTATTTTCTTTGGATATGAACAACCAGTCCATCTAACTGGGTTCCTGTGAATACCACCTAAGAGAAGACACGCACGTGGCAAGAGCATATTGAGCGGGTATGGCTGGGCCAATCACTATTAGCTCTTTGACAAGCGGATAAATATTGGGAACACATATCATTTAGATCTAATGGAATTTATAGGTTCCCATGAAAGTTTTTCTACCTTTAGACAGAAGTATAGCCAGAAAAGGGTCTTTTGTATATATTTTGGCCAAATTGTGCAGAGGACAGTGACATCCAAGGAAGAGGTGGAACATGTCAACAAGTAATGCTGAATACTCCTATATAAATGTGCAGTTTTGCTGCATTTGTGGTATTAGAGAATACAGCTGTCATTACACAAACAAAAAGGATGGAAAACATGTTTTAAACAACAGAACAAAAGTCTTATTAAGGTAATGTGCTTCTGCTTCAGTATTCTATGGTAAATATTGTGCATTAAAACATCATCTTGGTAATTTTCTTCATGTTAAAGAAATGTAAATAAAAATATATAATATTGTGTAAAGAGATATTGAATGGGACTACATAAGAATCTATATTGGTAATGTACATTAAAAAGAGTGGGTTTGGGTATTATATGAATCTGGCTGAATTTCCTTCTAAAAACTCAGAACAAGTTTTCAGAGATTTAGAGGTACTAAAGGGGCAAAATGTCTTGGTTTGGGTTTTTTTCTTTGGTTTTTTTTTGTTTGTTTGGGGTTTTTGTTTGTTTTTAAAATTTGCTATGTACAAAGAGTTCTGAGGAAGGAAGCTGATGCAACAGATTTCTCCTGATCACGCTAGGCTCCACTACAAAATTTCCATACTGTTTCAAAGAGAGTTTGATACTCCTAGCAACTACTGGAAAAAGGTCATTATATATGCAGTTGACCAGATTAGAATAATGTACATTCTTTCTACCTCTAAAAAGAAAATGTAAGGTAAGTTTACCAAAATAAAAATTATAAAATCTGCACTGGTTCTGGTCACAAATTAGTTTTTGGCTCTATGTGACCAAGCACACTGACTATCTCAAGCTTCTTCCTTCTGTGGGTCTGCAGTGGAAATACTGGTTAAAAACCAAAACACAACAACAACAACAAAACCCAAACAAACAAACAAACCCCAAAAAACTAAAATGAAAATCAAAGTGTAATACAGACATGAACAGTGGGGTTCAATCATTTATTCTCATTCGTGCAGGATATGGGAAGGGGGCAAGGTGAAGACTTCAGCTTTGTCTTCTGCATTACAGACAACAGTCCCACGTAACATCCACTATTATTTTGGTGTATGCAGGGGGGAAAAAAACCCCAAGAAAGTAGTTTCTATGGCTCCAAAATAGAAATAAAAAAAAATTAATCAGGAAGCATTGTACAATTTCCCCTGTTTTCCTACTTAGCACTAAAAGCTGGATGCACCTGGAAGGAGGATGGCTACTGTGGGAGCATCCATTTACTAAATCAACTCTCTTGCTGGGTCTTCCCAAGTCTATTGTGGCTACAATTAGTTACAGTGTAAAAGTAAAGTAACAAGCTCTGCTGAAATCCTCAAACTATTTGTGGCACAGCTCTTGCACCGATTCTCTAGATGGTGGTGAATGTCATGTTTACCTCCTTTGCAAAGAAAAGTATTAGTCAGATGTCAGGCCCAGATTTGCTTCTCAGTTATCTCAGCATTATGCCAGTGTGACCCTCCTGGGGTTATTCCCTTAATATAAAACACATACACCAGCTCCTCTGCCGAGATTCCCCCTCCCCCAAATCCGACCCTTTATTTTTTATTGTTGCTATACCTGTACTTCTCTTATATGTACATAAAACCATGTACACACCTCATTGGCATACACTAAGGACTTAGAAGGACACAGGCTGTGCTAAACATTGATACATCTGGGGATAATGGACAAAAGAGTAAAAATCGAAGGTATGAATTTATGTTGAATAAAGAATGTCTATCCAACTCAACACAAGATTAATACCACTACCAGTGCTTCATTATTTTGGTAAAATACATTACTCTGACAAAAACATGATGTGATAATATTGATTTATAGTACTGTAACTTTAAAAAATAGAAAAACATAGTTCTGGTCTCAGCTTTGCACTTGATATTGTTGTCAAACTTTATTGGAAACATTTATTTTTATTTCTGAAAATCTAGCTGTGTTTAGCCATTTCACAGCTGGTGAGCAGTAAAGATGCTTCTGCCTCATTTACAGATCTTGAACATGAATCAGACAATCAACTGGAACATTAGTCAAAGAGATCACTAGCTAATGATTTCTGACAGGCGCTGCAGTAACAGGCTAAGGCCCAGACTGGCTAGCAGCATCTGACAATATTTTTCTGGAGCCAACAATAGGTGTTGGTAGACAGACAATGCAATTGAGGGAGACTACTGGCCTCATACCACTTAGTACCTCTTAAATACTTTCTGAAAAAACACATAGCTCTGGCAGTCGCTAAATAACCACTTCCATACAGTCCGGTGAAAATAAAAGACAACAGAACTGTACGCATAGGCATTTTGCAGTTCAGTGAACTCTCCCCCATAGCTCCCCAAGAAATGCGTATCTGAAAATGCTTAAAAAGTGCAGTCTTTATTACCATAATTTGAGTGGTTACATGCCTGTGGCCATCCTGAGTAAGGTCAAAGCAGAGTTTCACAATACAAACCCAGATGTATTGTTATTTTGGCCAAAAACACAGTGTGAGAGAGGTTGGGCAGCAATAAGAAAATTGTATGGATTACAATGAGCAGAGCTCATTGATCCCAGGAAAATAATACACCAATATCAAGCGAATGGCAGGCCACACCTTGTAAAATGCTAAATGTATTCAGGTGTAGTGAGCATCCAGGGTGGAAGCAGTATAAGCATTCTGCCTGCTTGCTCACAATTGAGATGCTGAAGCTGGATGCCGTGCTGAGGAAAGAGGGAGTGGTCCCTGATTTGCCAGAATTGTTAGTTCTCCCTCTTTTCCCACAACTGAAATTCACCAACTCAAATACCATAAATGTGAACGCTAACTCCTTGTCCTTAGCCACATCCAATTACACTGGAATGCACTGTTTTGATAAATAAATGGGAAAGAATTAAATCAGAAATGTACAAACTTTGTCACTGCTCCTACGGAGACAGAAAGAATTTGTCTGAATTGGCCAATCTGGTCTGTTCCAGGGACTTTAATGTGGGTATTCGGATAATGCAGAGCATAAGCATGCATCTTGGAGCAAGGGAATCAGGGATAGAGGGATGTAGAGGGATCCCTCCAGAATCCACCCAGAAGTCTGGCCAAGTCAAACATCAAAGCGGAGCACCCTTGTTCAAGACCTTGGACAGGCTCTTGCTAGGACATGGCTATTGCTAAGGCGTTGCTTGGTTGACTCTCTCCCTGAGGGATAACTGCTCCATCCAGTCCACGCTCTTCCCTCGCCTGTTATACTTGGCTATCAAGTGCAATGTTTACCTTGGTGCTCTACAAACTTGCATGGCAATACATGCTTTGGGGTACTCATGTCTGCATTTGTTTGAAGGATTAAAGAAGACAAACATTTCACTCATTCCTTAACAGTCTATCAAGATATGATCTAGGGTTCTTTGCCTGTATCAAGTCTTACTTGTATGCTTTGCATAATACTCAGAGTATGTACGTTTTGCTTTGATTCTGAATGGACATGGAAATAAAAGTAACTAACTGAAAAAGTTCCTTTCCCCAGAATCATTTCAAACTTCTGCTGGCTTCCATGAGGTCAGGAGTTCACCCTGTATGCTTCCTTCTGCTGCACAGGAAACTTAAAAGAGATGAAGTGTACAGATGATCGAATAAACACTAACTTTTGTTCCTATCCTTATTTCTTCTGTATTAGCTTCTGTATTACTGTTCTTAATTCTGGCCTTCTGTGCCACTACAATTATATTAATTCTGACTCTCTACACCTACAACTTTGTAGGAAAGCAGTCATCATTTTACTATTTACTATACCTCATAAAGGGTTTTATTAAAATAAATAAACTTTTTTAAAAAAATATCAGCCAGGTCCTTCAGAGCAAAAATCTACGCAAACGTCAAAACGAGGTATTTCAGTTTGTCACTATTACACAATTTGAAATCTTTACTGCAAGAGACATTACTCTAGCAAAGGTTGTTGCAATCTTTATTTAGTACGGGAATGTAATGTTTTCCAAACCAGCCATTGTTGACATATTTCTTCAAAATAAAGCATGGCTTAACAGTCTGGAGTGAAGAAGCTTCATCTGTTACCCTTTAACAGCAATATAAGAGGAAAAAACAGTTTATGTATCCTTTCCATCCTGACAGATGTGACAATAGCTGGAAACACTGTGCCTGCCAAGAGCTTTTATCAAGTATGTTATAACAACTGGTAATAAGTGTAAATAATAAATGGCTACGATCTTATGGGAAACGGTGGCAATACTAAACAATTTTTGGTGCTTGCTGATGGGAGTCTGCTAGTCTTGGAATTCCCTGGCTTCCCAGTAGAGTTTTGGCCTGACAATAAACAACAGTTTAATACTTTATCTAATCCCAGCCAGGAGGTAAGTTCAACAGCAAGCTTTTGCAGATGTTCACATCCAATAATCTATCCATAATTGATGAAACAGGGAGGTCAGATGTAATGGTTGCTACTATTCCAGCAACAAATAAATGGTTATTGACAAAACAAGGCAGTGTGGCGCTGAGTGCTGAGCAGTGACAAGCATGAAACAGTGCTGAGACAGAAGTAGTGATGTGAATACAGCCCTTCATCTTGAGAATTCCTCAATGTGATGTGTGGCACAAGGGCCACTCTGACACATAAGCAGATGGAGGTGACTTGTAAAGGAAAAATGAGATTCCGCAAGTACATAAAAGACAAAGGCAGAGGCGGAGAAAGAAACAAGGAGAAAGGGGTGGACAGGACTGGAAATTTGGGTAAGTGCAATAATGTGAATTGTTCAGAAATGTTTTTGTATTGCAGCACTGTGATCCAGATGTCTGCACTGCTTTTATCACACTGTTGTGTCTACATGAATGTACCTGGCTGTCAGATTGCTGGAGCCTCCTAAGACATTAATATACTATATGCATGTGCATGCTTAAATGCCTATTACTTCTTAGACAAAGCACCTATAAATATTCTGCTTCATGCTTATTAATATCTTTAGTCCACCTGTGAACAGATATTTTTAATTACACAAAGTTTTCCTAGCTAAAAGCAAAGGAACCAACCCTTCAATTTGCATAACACAATGGAAAAAACTGCAGAGAGAAACTAGGATGGTATACAATAAATTTTAGTCAGTTAAAACATATTATTTTTCTGCATACCTATATGGAAGTTAAGGAAAAGTTCTCATTCAGCTGAAAACCTCATATTCTTTAAGTTTTAACTCATGTAACAAATGTAATAAAAGGATTAATAGACTGTTTTTATCGAGTGAATAAAACTTGAGTCATTTACATGCAAATAGACACTTGAAATCTTTTGCATCCATTTCAGTGCTAAAAGATAGTATTTTTACAATGTTTACTGTGTAATATTCTAATATGAAAAACAGCAGAGTGAAATGGTGGCCATTATTGCTATATGTAGTCATAAAAAGATTTCAGACAGAAATATTTTAAATATTAATATTACTAAAATCACTTAAAGCACCAAGGAATGTTAAATCGATTTATTTAGAAGTACAATTTATTTCACACTTTGCTACCAATTCTTTTGATCAGCTCTGAAATAATACATAAGCTGAAAGCAAAACAGCAAAACAAATTGCTTCTAGCAATGAAGCAGCAAGCTCTACGTTTTATACTGGCATGCTTCAGTGTTTTAACTTCTCAGGTTATTTATCTATCAAAGGATAAATTTTAAATTCCTTAAGATCTGATGCCCGAATCAAGACCTCTTATTCTCCAATCTAGCCATCGATGGTTCTGACCAAGCAAAGCTGTTAGGCATTTGCTTACACCTGAATATATGAGTTTTTCCCTTAAAGTCAATGGGAATAACTGAATTGAAATTTAAACACTTACTTAATAAGTAAATTGCTGTAGCTTGAACTATACCAATTTGAGAAACCAATCTAATTTTAAAATACTTACTTTATAGATTTTTTTTCCAAGCCTGTTCATTTGAACTAAACTATGCAAAGGAAAACAAAACCTTCCAGATTATGAATATATTTGCATTTAAGTACTGAAATTCCTGAGTTTGTATAGTGTGGGTACAAACATTTCATTTCTCAAAATGCATAAAAAGTCTGACTTCTGTAATAGAACCTAACAGAATTAGAAAATTTCTTACACAGTTTTTCAGCCATTTGCTACAGCCCTGGGTATAATATATGCAGTTTCACTATTGGATGTACTACTGACTTCTTAAGATCGCTCATGCTGTTGTTTCTCAGATAATATAAGCTACGAGCTAAGACATGCTGTAACTATCTCTTTCCCTCAATTATATACAGCATTTAGGTTCCAAGGTTTAGCACACCTAAGCTAGAAATCCAATATAATCTAAAGCCCATAAAGTACATAACCTCAATAACATACAGCTGTACTGCTTTGTCTTTTTTGTTCCTAGCCTGTGGGAATGAAATGAGTGGAAGCTTGTACATCAGCAGTTATTTAAAAAAACAAAACAAAACAAAAAAAGAAAATAAAAAGTATACTTTATTAGTTACTCTAAAAATGATTTTCAATACAGTAAGTAGAAAACATCTGCCTAAATCACACCTTTTAACTGACAGAAGACAGTTATTAAGAGTTTTAGAAACCTCAGTCTTATCAAGTGGACAAACCGTAACATTATATGCCATGAAACAGACACTGTATAGCTGTGGTCCCAATCTGGCTCTTACCTTGCCTGGGAAAGCCTAAGGAAGAGCCATCTCCGCTGACCATACCTAGCAGAGAATACACAGAGAACAGCAGAGGTTGTTCCATCCCATCAGCTATATCAAAAAGGTAGGATCAGAGCAAAGGCTCCACGATTGCCAGCTGCTCTGCCCACCATGCCTTGGTGAAAAACAGATGCAAGGATATTTTTATTCCCTTGCAGAGCAGTTTATGGAGTTTTTATGGCTTTGTCCTCAGTGTTTCAACATATGAAACTAAGCAAACCTCCAGTAAGGGACAATTAGTCTCTTTTGAGTTCAAACATAACAGCTAGCAACAATTTCATAGAAATGATTCAGAGTCATACAAAGAATTCTCTTGATCTTAGAATATCTATTATTATTATTAATGCAGAAGCATGTAGATATTGTTATTAATGTTGCACTACAGCCTCCCTCCAGTTCTTTTGCAAACTCAAACAGAGAGAGTGTGTGTGTGCAAGTGCATGTGTGTATAAGTCAATAATAAAACTTGTCATTTTGTAATAGATATCCTGAGTCAAAATCTTACCAAAAAATAGATTTTGAAGTTTGGGAAACCACATTTGATATGTTAAATGACATGATTTCTAAACTCAGGGTGTTTAATATATATATTTCAAGTAAGGTTACACAAACCTTATAAATATATATAATACCAGCAACTTTCATACTGTTTGGGAATTAAAAACAAACGTGGAAAAAAATCAGTGTCCTCCACTCATAGCCCCCAAAACTGGGGTTTTAAACCTTTTGTCATCAGCTTGTATTCAGATTCCTGAGAACATCAGTGGTCAGATAGTCCTAAAATTCTGAAAAGGTGCTATAGATTTATCTAACGGAACATGAAGTCAAATCCACCGCTCACTACAGTTATCTTTTCTTTTGGGATGTACAAATGATTAAATTTCAAGTTGTAACGGATGAAATGAAAGTCAACCCATTTATGGTGTTTTGGTAGCCAGTCTTTTGGAACATGAGACTCCTGAAGAGTCAGGGTGATATCAACAAGTTACTAGTGCATTTATTCTCATTGTTGCTATGGGAAATCATGGAAATCTAATAATCTGGTTTGCTTGTCATCAAGTAATAGATTTTTAATGTATTTAATATTTTTTTGTTTCTCATCCTCTCATTTTTGTATAACTTAACTACTGTAATTCCTCAGCAGCGCTGTATTTAAGATTATTTTCTTACAAAGAGTATTCTTGTGGTACATTTATCTTGACAAAAATCCAGTTTACTGAGGGGAGTTATTCTGATATCATTAACCAAGCAAAATGCAATTTGAACTACAGTCTCAAAAGGAAAATGATACTATGTTCCAAGGCAATTGTAGTGGACACCATATCACCAAGGTGCAAATCTATGTGGTATACAGAAAAGTACAGTATCATTACAGTATCATTACACCTCAGGGCTACTCAGAATATTTTCCCTTTTTTTTTTTTCCTCCAGGTTTTCAAGAAACTGGTTAAGACAAGAAAACAATTATCTAAATTAAACCAACAGAAGAAATCCTTCCTTCACTAAAAGACTGTTAACTTTCGTATCCAAATAAAAAGTTAGATCTTTCTTTCCCTTTAAGAATTAAGTGCTAAATTAACAACAAAAAAATAATTGAATTATCAGAAATTCACCTCTTTGCTGAAGTTTCAGGTCATCTTTAAGATTCTCAACACAAATAATTTCTAATTTCTATAGTTCCATCAGTATTTGAGTCAGTATATTTTGTCAGGGCAAAGTTCGCTACTAGTACTAACTGTTCTCACATAATTCTGTTTGTACTATCTTCACCAATGCCTAGCTGCAGTGGGACCCTTCCGAAACATGAAATTTAATCAGTGTCAGAATTGGCTCACTAACTCTAGACCTTCAAGAAGAAAAGCTTTCTCTGTACATAATCAATTGTCAGTGGTCAATCCAGTGTCAGTGATGAATCAGAATTGCCTGCCTTCAAAGATGACTCAGAGTTTTGTCTGTTTTTTTTATTCCTCAGATATGAAAAATATAAAATTTCTATATGAGTACAGTTTTAAGAAAAATTTAAAAATCGCTTCAATAAAAGTGAAGCCTCTAGGAATGATAAGACCTTTTCTTAAACTGGTATGCTAAAATGTTTTTTCAAGCACGTGACACCATTTGCTAAGCTGAAAATGTTACACTTCTTTACTAATGGCTAAATATCACTTACAGATGAATAATAGACAATCTAGGTGATTTAAAAGAAGGAAGTTTGAAATAATTTCCATTGAAAAGTATCTTTTGATGTGTTTTGCCAGTCTCTCTGTTTTCTTTTTGTAGTAACAGTAGTGAAAGTTTAAACCTAAACTCAGTGGTCTACCCAGAGACCATTGACAGAAAAGTACCTCGAAGTTTAGCTTTCTACAACTGCTAGAAACTGCTGAACTAGTTCAGCTTTCTTACTAGAATCGTAAGGAAATCTCAAAGGAATGACGCTCATTCTTCTCAACTACCTTTCACAATGTTTGGGAGAAAAGAGGATAACATTTAATCTACCTTTTAGAGTTCTTTTACTTGCTGAGATCCTCCTTGATTCACCAAATTCATACATACATATGGGCATAATCTATATAATTAAATATAATAGATATAATTAGATAAAATATACTGTACATACTAACATTCAGAGTATCTGCATCCCAGATACATTTACTTATATTCTCTCTAGCTGCATGAGTTGAGACAAAATTTTCAGTTGTTTGGACATAAACTTTTTCAGAAATTAACTTTATAGTCATAAATCACCTCTGATTACTTTAATAGGGTCATTTCAAATGTGAAGATGTCTTTGTAAGTTCATAAATTTTCTTGATAATTTTATGCCTGTGGCTTGTATATCGTAATTCTGGCAATTCATGCATATAGCATTATGTCATAAATTACCACATTTATTTTGGCATGGTCTCAGTACCCATGAGCACTGCCTCTATTATTTAAATATGTTAACATATCAGAAACACAGGTTTCAATGTCCAAAATAAAGGAACACTTAGAAAACAGCTAATGCTCAGACAAAGGATGAGGACTGGAATTTTCCTGATGATTTGGGATGCCACTCTAAATGAAAGAGAAAAAAAACCCTTGATGCCCGACACTTTGAAGCATTCTTGAAAGCCCGGTTTAAATAAAATTCCCACATCATGCATTATATTACCTTCCACAATATTTCTAATGACACAGAAGTGTTCCGCTTAACACTTAGCTTGTTATACAAGTCTGAAGAAAAACAAGTCAACAGTAACTTTTACTTTAAAATTACCCTAGATGGATAACTCTCCCTGACAAATCTATAATGTTTAAGATAAAATCTATATAATGCGAACTATTAATATTTTGTGTCATATTTTGTGGAAAAGCCATTAGGCTTGATTATAAACCAGATGATATGAAAAATATTATGAACATACCACACTGCTATTGAACATAATTAGTTCTCAGGCTTTTAAACTTGCATACGCTTATGTTTTTACATCTGAGTAGGTCCACTGAAATCAATCATATATATCAAATAAAATCAAATCAATTTATACAGATTATACACCAAATCAAATTATGTTAGATTATACACCAAGTGCCTAGCAAATAAAAAACCTTCTCCAACAAAACTAGCCCATTTCATACAAAGTGACTGCATATTTTTGATATAATAGGCTGCAGCTTAATCATTTCAGCCTTTAATTACTGCATCAGATAATGAATATTTTGAACATATGCTTCACCACTCTGCTAGAAGACATGAATGAAAGAGAAACAAGTTTATATGCATGCTACAGTGTGTGCATGTTGGGGGAGGGAGTAGCACGCTGAACAGCAAAAAGAACCTAGTGGCAACAATTGGAGGAAATGGTATCTGTAACAGCTGCTCCTTTCAGATTCCCCTAGAAGGAGACTGCCTGAGGTGGACCACAGCACAAAAGGATAAAGAAGATGAAAACTGATGCAAAGCAGGAAAATAACTGCTGAGACCCCTGAGTCTAAACCCGAATAGTCCCAAGCTGTGTGGCAAGACCTCTTTAGCATGCTACAGAAGCTGGTGATGAACTACATATTACCATGAGGCAAACTGGCTCCTAGCAGTATTGTCTGCATGTTATGTGTAATGATAACCAGTAGTCCTCTGGGAACAGGATGCAATGATTTCATCTCCGTAAGCATCTGAGCTCCCCCTGGATACAGAGACCATTAAACTGAGAACAGAAGGGTAAATTTTAGGCAATGATTTCTAATTGGAGAGTGAAGACAACTTGAGCTCAACAGTACTGTCAACCACTGATATTTTACTGCTGTCTATATTGATCACTGTTAAGGACAAAAGAAACTAAAATTTTACCCCATTTCTCAGTCCCATAACACACACTATATTTTCTGAACGAAGTACTTCACAGGTTTCTCATGTAATATTATTGCAAGTACCATTATATTAGGAAATACCACAATATTATAATGTAATAATATATTATTTACACAGTTAAGTATTGGTACTTTCATTACTGTTAAAATAACATTTTATACTCTTAACATAATGCACCATTTATGTTTTGTACTGCAGAGACTTTCTTTCCCTTTTAACAAAAACACATATTGCTTTCTTTACCTGTCGGGTGTTTTTATAAGACTAAAAACAATAGGCACATTCTATTATATATATATTTTAAATTAATAGTAGTACATTAAAAAATTCAAGGTTTCAGAATCTTCCTTAAAAATAACCATTCTGCATGTGACAAAAAGAAATGGAACTTCCAAATGACTGCTGTAACTTTTTGGCAGGAGGCATGGGGGAGCAATGAAGGGAAAGGAGTACCTATAAAATGTAAGCAAAATGGATCCTGATGAAACAATGGCAGAACATCTAATATTTTTGACACTTTCAAGGGTACTTTGATCCTTTGTATATCACGGAGACTGCGTACTCATGTTCATTAATTAATTTCTCCTGTGATGGAGAGATCAAATATGCATGCAGTCTTCTTTATTTAGCACATTTGTTTACCTTGCTGCTCTTCATCATTCACACGGCTTATTGTGACTTTCAGAAACTTAACACGAAAGTTGACCAGGTAAGAATGCTGGCGCATTTGCCAGTCGAAAAAAAAAAGCAGATAAACTTCAGTACAAAAAACTATAGTCTAATCTCTTATACTGCATTTTTGGAAGAGACCAAATATCTTCTCATTGCTGTTGCAACTACTAGATATAATTTTATGAAGTTATTTCTAGTTTTTAAATTTTGAAATATTTTCACATTCAGCTACAGATGTTGACTGCAACTGATGTGAGAACAGGCTCTCACTTTCCACCATTCAGTTGATTTACACAGAAGATAGGCCTATCAGCATTGAGGAATTATGTATAAAGATGGTCAGTAACTTTTGGAAAAATCGTATGACAAATCATTAAAAGCAAGTAAGAAGATGTTTCAAGACAGAAATCTAGAGCCCCTCCTACACTGCAGAAGTCAAGCAAGCAATATTGAAACCCATGCTGAATTCACTCTGTGACTTCTATTGGTTTATTTCTGAAAAAAATAAACCACCACAACAAATAACCACAAAGAATGACCTCTATAAAATATGTTCATTAATAAAAAACACTCTGTAGTTAATGGAACAAACAGAAATAGATATAGTCGTTATCCAGATGATTAATCGCAATAATCATGGACAAAATATTCAAATAAATTAATTTTCCACACAACATTTTAAAGAGGATAATGCAGGACTCCAACTTCTCTGATGACTGTCACAGACAAATAAAGTTGATGCTTATCTTTCCTCTCATTCTATGATGAACTAGAGGAACCCTCCTTTCCACACTAGAATTCCACATGTAGAATTCTCATTG
The DNA here is from genome assembly GCA_013398815.1 of Ibidorhyncha struthersii. Classification (NCBI taxonomy): domain Eukaryota; kingdom Metazoa; phylum Chordata; class Aves; order Charadriiformes; family Charadriidae; genus Ibidorhyncha; species Ibidorhyncha struthersii. The sequence continues at coordinate 747,928 of VZSZ01011241.1, read as the reverse complement.
TCTTAGAATTATTACGTACGGGAGGCTCAAGGGAAACATGAGACGAGGAGCTTGAACTCAAGTATCTACAGAAGGGATTGCATCAGCACTACATCGTTTCATACAAAAAGCAATTAATACTTCATCTAAATTCCTGATGTTCTGAAAAGCTCAACATGTGAATTGATGTATTTTGAATTGTTGCTCACAAATATGCTGTATCAAAATAGTTTGCAAAACCAGTGTTTTATACAAAACCTAACTTAATTAAAACCGTTTCATATAGGTATGAATACAGGAAGATGAAAGCTAGTCCCATATAACCCAAATAATACTATTGTATAATATTAGTTCTACAGATCCAAGCATGGAAACCTGGACTCCGTTCTGAAATTTATTGGAACCATAATCGCTTAAATGGATCTCTGTCTACAGAACTAGATACACTTATAAGAGGTTCATAAGCCAAGTCTCTCCGAGTCTTTTCCACTCTCCAAAATGCCTAAAAAGATGCCAAGGAGGCAAAGAAAGGCATTGGGAAAGCTAAAGCAACTTTAAAATAAACTTACTGATAATGCTGTCTGTTGTTCTCCACCAAAATGATATGCTAAACTTAAGCAATATGCAGCTTCTCCTTCCATCTTCATATCACCTCCTAAAAAAAGGATTAAAGTTACAGTTACCAGAGTAATCTGAACGAAATTACATTAGTACAGACAGTTATTGAGAGTTCTTAAATAACATACAGATGTTTACATACCATAGTAAGTTTTTCCTTCTCATTACCCTTACCATTAATCTTTTTCCAAAACTACATAGTGGTAATTAAAAATAGAGGCTATGGATTCAAACAAAGTTCAACATGGAAGTTCAACAAAGTTAAGCTTTAAAGTTAACTTTAAATTGCAGGTAAAACCAAAACAGGTTATTTAGTGGTTTAATTAAAAGAAAAAAATAAGCCAAACACAATCATATACCCTCAAAAATTAAACATTTGGAATGGAAAGAATTGAATTCTTGCCCCCAAAGTGATGTTTGGTTTATTCCCACCAATTAACACATAAAAGCATTTAGATTTCAAATACTGTTTTAAATTGTTCTTCATAAAATAAGGCAAAATGAGAAATTTTGCTTATCAGAATTAATATAGTCAAAGACAATATAGTAAAAAAAAATGAAGTAGAAATAATTCACTGCCACTTTTAAAAATAACAAATGGCAAAGTTCACACGGGCTTAGATGCCTGAAAGCTTATTAATTTTTTCCAAAAGTATCTGCTGATCCAATAAAGATATATCTTTTTATGAACTTGACTTGACTTCATTGAATACATTTTATACTTTTCTATAAATTGCTGTGTTATACTATCTACCTGTATAGTCATATATCTGTGGCAAAACTTGGTTTTAAAATTTGGATTTTTTTTTTTTCATTTTTGATAGTTTAATTCTATCGATCCCAACTACTACTCAAAGACTGGCTAATAGATTAATATTGGGCATGCATTATTAAATTTAGAAACCTAATGTATCTGGTGATAAATATTGAATTAATATTACATATTAATTGTATGTGTAATTCATATGCAAAATATGCCCCTTAAGGAACACCATGAAAGGCTCTTGAATTGCTATGCATGTTAAAAGATGATTATTTGAGACCTTCTATCCTACTTCTGAGAAGCACATCAACAATCATCTAGAATAATCATCTAGGAAAGTAAGTCTGTAGAAGGGGACATTTAACGGGATCTTTTGAGAAACAAGCATTAAGATTCCTGAAAAAAACTGTATTTTCATAAAGTCAACTAGTAAGATTTGCCTTCTCTTTTCTGTTCCCTCTCATGTGTGGGAAATGCTCCAGAGCATGGTATTTCTAGCTGATCGACACCTCACATTATATATAACATCCAAACACTATTCTCATTTCCCCCAGTTTTAAACCTATCCACACACGGACAAAGCTTCATACCGCCATTATCTAGAACAGGAAGAAATCAGGAGTAGTCAGCATGAATTTATGACAGGGAAATCGGGTATCACCAACATGATACCTTTCTACAATAAGATGACCAGCTCAGTGGATGAAGGGAAAGCAGTGGATGTTGCTTCTCTCAACCTTAGCAAGGCTTCTGACACTATCTCCTGTAACAACTTCATACACAAGCTGATAAAGTACGGCTTCGAAAAACAGACAGTGAGATAGACTGAAAACTAGCTGAGCTGCCGGCCTTCAAAGGGCTCTAAGCAGCAGCACAAAGTCCAGCAGGAAGCCAGTCACTAGTGGTGTACTCTGGGATCAATACTGGCACCAATACTGATTAATATCTTCATTAACGACCTGGATAGTGTGACCAAGCATACTCTCAGCGTGTTTGCAAGCAACACAAAACTGGGGAGGAGCAGTTGATAAACCAGGCAGGTGGTTGTGCTGCCAGTGAGCGGGACCTCAGCAGGCTGGAAAAACGGGCTGATGGCAGTCTCGTGAAGCTCAGGAAAGGGACATGCAAAGTCCTGCACCTGGGGATGGATAACCCCAGGCACCAGCCCAGGCTGCACGCTGACTGGATGGAAAGGAGCTTGACAGAGAAGGCCCTGGGTTTCCTGGTGGACAACAAGTTGCCTGTGAGACAGCAATGCACACTCATGGCAAAGGTGACCAAGAGGATCCTGGGCTGCATTAGGCAGAGCGTTGTGAGCAGGTCAAGGGAGGTGATCCTTTGCCTCTGCTCAGCACTGGTGAGATCACCCCAGGAGTGGTGTGTCCCATTCTGGGCTCTCCAGTACAAGAGAGAGGGGGATGTAATGGAGTGAGTTCAGTGCAGGGCTGCAAAGATGACTAACGGACTAGGAGCATCCGTCCAAGGAAGAAAGGCTGAGGGAGCTGGGACTATTCAGACCACAGAAGAGAAGGCTGAGGGTGGGATTTCATCAATGTGTACAAATTTTCTGGGAGGGTGGTAAAGAAGAGGTAGCCAGGCTCTTTCTTAGTGGTGTTCAGTCACAGGACAAGAGGCAATGGGCAAAAAGTGAACCAAACAAAACAAAACTGAACTCAACAAAATATTTCTTTATTATGAGTGTGTTTGAACAGTGGAAAATGTTTTCCAGAATGGTTATGGAGTCTACAATGGTAGAGATACTAAAAACCCGACTGGATGTCTTCCTGGGCAGCCTGTTTTAGCTGACCCTGATGGTCTCCAGAGGCCTCTCTTCCTACCTCAGCTATTCTGCAATGCTTGGATTTTTTACTTTAGGTTTCAAAGTATTTATATTTATTAAAATATACAGAAGAAATCTTGTTTGGTTATGATAGAAAACTGTTTTTTGCAAGTACTAAATAACTATGTAGAGTGAGAAGGTAGTGATCCAGCAAATAATGTCACTCAAAAATTGCAAATCAGCAGTGACTAGCCAATCAAAATCAGCAAGCTGAGCTTCCATCAGCAACCTCACTTTCTGATTATGGGTTCACTGTTTTATACTATTATTCCCACAAGGTTGGTTTTTTTTTGAGATAAAGCTTTCAGGAATATAAAAGATTCTTTGTTGTCAGCAAGAAGGCATTTCTGTTTTAGCGAGATCTGGAAGTGTACTGATAGCATTTGTCTTTGAATTTCATAAGAAATAATTACCCAAACACGTGACAATTTCTACTTTACTCTTGGGAAAATCATGGCATGCACATCAAATAAAGAAATGGGAAAGCGTTATTTTCCACCTACCTTCTTTCGCCATTTTTAAAGCTTTTATTAGTGTTTTGATGGCCTGTTGGTGTTCTTTATTTTCTAGCATTTTGTCTGCTAGTAATGTATAAATTCTCCAGAGATGCTCACACGCTAGTGAACTGTAAGTATGGCCTGTCTCATCCTTCCATGTTGAACCCTCTGTTAGCTGATAAAATGCTTCATAATGCTCAGCAGCTTTCATGACATGACCTGCAAAACATCATTTGTAATTACAGACAGTGTAATCAACAAAATTTTTAAAGTTACTTGTTTATAAAAGCATTTTCTCATTAAAAGGTTGCAGCCAATCATTTCACATTTTTTTTTCAGGAATCTTCAATATATGACTTACAGAACACTGGAAAATACTGCCAAATCTCACAGTTACCAGAAATGCTGTAATTTAAACTCACCACATTTTAAATTAGCTTCCCTTTGTAGATTCACAATGTATGGGGATGTGATATCAACTATGCAAAGTCAGAATTTTCTAGAAAATACTTCTATTATAGATTCATTAATATAGCTTTTGTAGGTCTCGCATCTCAAAATCTCATCTATGCATAAATAATCACAATTCAAACTGTTTCTCAAGTTTCTTTTTCCATAATGAAAACCTGTGCTGAAAGATTTCAAATGTGGAGAGAACAGAGGTATAAAAACCGTGTGTGTAGAAATATCTTTATTCAAATAAATTAACTGATGAACAAAGACTTATTATTCAAAGTAATTTATTCAACAGTTAGTACTAGACCAACTCTGGTGAGTTTACATAGTAAATTTACTGGAAGAGCATTAACCACTAATAGATTAATTATTGAGTCCAAAGTAATACACTTTAAGGTCTTCAAACCTAAGTTACTCAAAAGGAAAGTTTGAAGATGAAGTTCAATTAATTTTAACATGCAAGTAGTTCCTCCCTCCCCTCTACCTTCAAACTAAATTTGTTTAGATGCATTTGCAGCTTACACCTCTTCTGGAACATGATTTATAAGGAACGATTACTGTTTTGCAGACCGCTTTTACAGTGCTGCATTCAAATTACGAAAAGAACCAGGAAGGAGAAAAGTTGTTCCCAATTGTAGGAAAGAAGGGAGAAAAGCTTGGAGAAGCACCTTCTTTAAGCATTCCGAGAGAAAACAAGGCTAGTTCCCCAGGCCTTCAGCCAACCTAGACGCAGCAGAACAGCTATGACAGATTCCTCTTATTAACTTAATTTAGATTTGTCTTTTGCATGTTACCCTTTTATAACCATGCTTTCAACTTTGTAATATAAAACATAACTCCTGTCTTTATTAGAATTAAATTTGTTTTCATACTAAGCTTCTCTGATGGTTAAAATGAGCTCAACTAAAATTGACAAGCACAAGAAACTTCTCTTTCGAAGAAGCAACTAATTAAATGAGTTTCACAGACAAAGCATTTTAAGGCTCTACAACCTATGATTCATGTAAGAGTCCCAGAGGAGACAACAAAAAGCGCTGAAGAATGAAGTGCCAGGGGAAAGGGGAGACAGCAAGCTTTATTCAGCCCCACTCTAGCTAGGGACAGGTATCGGAGAGATGGCCCAAAATGCTGGAAAAAAAAATCTTCTTGTCAGAGTAGCTACCAGATCCTGTAAACGGAGAGAAAAAGATCTATACATTCTTTCCAAAATATCACGAACTTGACATCAGGCTGAACAAACAGCAACGCAAAGTGAAATTATCATGGCCAGTTGTTATGGTTTGAGGAACCCACAACAATTTATTGTCAGACAATTATTCTATCACCTGACGACCCCTCCCCACCCAGAAAGGGGAATCAGGAAAAAACAAGGAAACCTGAGGGTTGAAATATAAACAGATTTAATAGAATAAGACTAGATAATTAACATTAATAACACTAAAGAACCAATATTGATCCCGATATCAATATAGAATATACACTCAGCCAATTTTATCAGTAGGAACCTGTGCACTTCCAGCAGCGGGCAGCAAGTGTCAGACACTGCAAGCACTACGGCTTCGGGAAGAAGGGAAGGCCTCAGGGGTCCAGCACCTGGGAAAGAAGTTCTCAGGATCACAGCCATCACAAAAGAGAGATCTTCTCAGCAAACATTCTAATTTATATTGAATGTGATGTTCATGGTATGAAATAATCCTGTTGGCCAGCTTGGGTCAAGCACCCGGGTCTCGCTCCTCCTCATCCCTGCACCTGGTGAGCTCAAAAACACTGAGACCTTGAAATCCACATACCATGGCTGGCTATAAAGTAAATATTTTCACAAATTCAGACAGTAAAGTCTTCCAGAAGTGCAGTTTTCCCAAGCATTAGAAGAGAAATTAGCCCTGTGTCACTCAAACCAGGACACTGGTACAACCTGTTTAATGATTCATTGACAGTACACGTAACAGGAAATAGAGATGGAGACTTGCTAAACCCACATGAAAACTTTTGTCCATTCTAAAGAGGCGTCCAATTTGAATTTAGGTTTCTGCCTATCCAGTCCAGCTAGCTTCTTAGGGAAAGTCCAACTCAGAAGTCAACAGAATTCCATTTATCCAACTTGCTAAATGTAGATTTAAGATATTAATTGAAGAAGCTGGTGTTGGCTTTGTGATCAATGATGGAAAGTTGAGTTGAAATTTAATGTTAACAGCTAGATCTAGCATTTCATCCACTTGGATACTCATAAACACATACAAACTCCTCCTTGGAATTCTCCCCAAAGTTTATTAATCAACTGATTATCCTTTTGAAAGGGTATTGCCATACACTTAAGTGATCTACTTTCACTACACGTGTAATGGATTCTTTAGAATAATAGAGTTTGATTCATGTGTAACTCAAAAACTTCTAGTAAGAATGGGAAGCAGCAAACAAGTGAATGGTAACACCTGGACACATAATTTGAAACTGAACACATTATCTGAGTTTCTTCTAAGACTGTAACATAATCTTAACAGGACACATTGTTTAGGTAAATAATACATGCAACCTTTGGAACTATTGTTTAGATTGTTAGAACTATCAGGTATGGTAATTCTTACCCATGCTTCCTCACTTGCAGTATCCCCTTGAGAAAGTTTCTGTCAGACTAGAAATTGAACTCATATATTCCATGCACCCCATAGTTCTTAAGAGTTGACCTAACCATGAGAGCTGTGACCTGACATCCTTTTCGCCAGCTCTCAGTGAAACATCTTTAGAAACAATCCCACTATATCAAGCTTCAAAATACAAAAGCAATATAATCTTTTTGGTAGTATTCAAAAGGAACTAAATTACACTTGTCTTCACTGAACTACCAAGAAAGAATATGAAGTGAAAAGTAATACAATCTGCTCACAAAAATACCAAAAAGATGATGCTGAGCAAAAAAAAAAAAAACCACCAAAACCCACCCCCCCCCAAAAAAAAAAAAAAACACCACCAAAAAAAAAACCCCTGCTAGTTTCCTAAATGAGGGAGAGATGGAATTCCTGACCTGGAAGCCCTTACATGGCTGGGAATTTGCTTACTGAAGACTCTTTCATGTCTTCCAAGCTATTTGGAGACCTCTCAAAATCATAGAAGGTAAAACATTTTAGACTTTGGAATTCATTCCTCCATCAAAATATCTCTTGTTTTTCTTGGCAAATGACATATCAGCCTATTTCTTTAATCCATAATGTTTATGTGAACCTCAAATGTTGTAGAAAAACATCTTCAGGGGGGTGGCAAGCTTATTCACTGTCATGAGTCGTTTCAGTTGGAATTGATCTGGTAAGTGCATTCCCGTTTTTAAACACTGAACTACTGGAACTATTAGGCGCAGACACAGGTAGATGCTGTCTGAAAAATCTTGAAAATCATTAAAAGAAAGTAATAAGCCAGTTACAGAACACTTCCGAGTATGAGTATTTTTATCTCACTTGAGCAGTGACAAGGCAGAGTTTTAAATGACTTATCAACTGAAAGAAAAGACGCAAAAAAAAAAAGAGGGGGGAGGAAGGGAAAATGAGGGGAAAAACAATGAGTAGGAAAATCACTTGGAATGGTTTGTAGAAATGTGTTTTTTATATCTCTAGGAATTCAAAGAGAAAATCCAGGAGGTGTTTCTAGGAAATCCATATTTGGGGGGAAAAAA